>QRFJ01000069.1:1768110-2193641 GCA_006176705.1 Cocos nucifera | reverse complement strand
AAATTATAATAAAAATAAAAAGTAAGAAATTAAAATGCAAAAATAAAATTTTTATTAATTAAAATTTTAGAATTTAAATACATAAAATTTAAAAAGAAAAGAAAATAAAATAAAATAGCCTGATCTCTGATCTTGGATCGGCATTGGCAGAAAGATGGTGTAGAAGCTCGGCTCTTCTTCTCGGCACCCGTTGCTTCGAAGCAGCCTTTAACCCATAGCCTGGCTTCGCCCTGTACCAAAGCTTCACCTTGATCGGAGATATTGATTTCTGGATGGCCTGGGGTCCTTTTTATAGAGCTAGGAGGGCTGGATATTTTTTTCTAAAGGCAATATGGGACTAATAGCCTTTGTAATCATCAAAAATACAAAGAAATTTGGATAAAATTTGAATCAAAATAGCTCTGATATGACTCTGATAAATCTGATAAAATCCAGCCATTCAATAGGAATCCAACGGTCCAAAAATCATCAAAATCGGATGCAGATCAACTCAGATCGGGTCGGATTAAATTCTGGCCGTTGGATCGCGCTTGATGGAGGAAATCTGGCCGCAAATCATGCGCCTGAGAGTTTGATCACCGTCGGGAGCTTTCTGGACCGTCGGATCATCGCCTGGATCGAGCGCTGCCGTCCGATGGTGATCCGCATGATGTCTGTATCTGAATAAAATTCGGAAGCAACCACAGCCGTCCGATCCTGACCGCAAACAACCACATCCGTCCGATCGCGCAATAACTGTTCCCATGGACCGCGTGGACCGGCCGCACCGCACACCGCAACCAATCAGCGCTTCGCTGTTGTCGGACGAAAAGACTAAATTACCCTTGTGAGCCGCGATAAATTTCTGTAGACCCTTTAAGGGGTCTAGGTCCACCACGTGGCAAGCTCTGATTCGCCGGATTTTGCTGAGCTGGCGGTCCACGCCTGGATCGTGGACCGGCTGATGGCTTCAACGGCTGAGTCGGCTTTGATGGCTTGGCTTGGCTTGTGGCTCGGCTTGGCTTGGTGGCTCGGCTTGCGGAGCCGGCTGAGCCATTTTCTTTTTTATTTAATTTTTATTTATTTTATATATTTTTAAAAATTCATATCTTTTCTATTTTAGCTCTGTTTTACTTAAAATTTATTTTGTTGTGATCAAAAAAATAAGCTCTTTTTATTGATAATAAAATTTTATTTTTTATTTTTTAATTATTTTTTATTATTTTTTTAATTAATTTTTTAATTAATAAAAATATGAATTTTTTAAAAATTATATATAAATTGATTAATAGTTAATATAAATTAATTAATAAATTAATATTTTTATTGATAAATTTATGATACTTATCACCAGTCACATCACTATAGCATCAAGAAAAATCACTGACAAGTAAGTAGACATCCAAATAATTTTTCATGATGGTCACGTTTAGTATAAGTTATTTTTTAACAACTACCTGCACTCTTATTCCAGTGTCCCTTCACTGCAGACATGAGACTTGTCTACTCGAAAGGGAGGCGAAACATGCACGGATTTAACTAGATTGATCACTATCCTCTGTGATGATCCTATGATTAAGAGTATTCAGAAATTAACCACTAATAATGTATGTCTCAAATTTTCAATACGTTGAGAATATATAAGATCATCTTTGTTAATTTTTAAGATAAATCATGGACACATAAATATGATTGAAAAAAAAATTATCCTTTATTAATAATAAAAATTTTATAAGTATATATATAATTCTTAAAAATACAAATATGCCAACCAATAATTGACTTTTTAGGACACACATCCAACAGAAGCATTTTTAATGGAGAGCATATATGGGCCGACTTCCAAGGATAGTGATTGTTCTGCATCTCCAATCAATTCTCAAAGCAATTGTCCTACCACTTCAAAATTCTGATGTCCATTGCTACATAACTTATTTAGTTGGTCATCAACATATGTTACATATCTTAATGCTAAACTTAGTAGTTGAGCATGTAAATGCAAGACATATGTAATTGCAGTCTCCTGCAAATAATAACAAGAAGTACTAATGAAAGATTGCATTTTCAGCAATGGTGTAAAAGAAACAGGTGTGATTTTGTCATGCAATAACCATCAATTACTAAATCAATAGACACTAATATGAAGTCAGACTCCAGCTTATGGGAAATAAGGTCTTATAGAGCAAGTAATGATAGTTTAGAAGAAATAAATGAATAAGAAAGCTCATCAAGAATTTCCAAAAGGTTCTTTTGAAAGGCCTCATTATTATGCTCATGGTTACACAACTAAGATGAGTAAGTAAAGAGTAAGACTCGACGATCAGGGTAATAGAACTTCTACAAATTAATAATTTTATTAAATAGACAAATCCATAATCATATATATAACATTATCATACTTCAACTAAAAATGAGGTCATTCCACCCATAAACTAATTAGGTACTTCTAATTAAATCCAACAAATTATGAAGTAAGTAGGGAGAACAATCTATGTTTCACTATTTGGGATAGCGGCCTTAGACTATGCACATTATCAAATTTTATTAAGTTAGTAGTTCTGCAAAACAAACTTTCAAAAGTTTATATTTTATGTTTTCTTTTATGCTGAAATTCTCATTCTTGTATTTTGTTTTCTTTATAAGCTTTTTTAGAAAAAAAAAAGGATGAAGGCCCATCCAAGTATAGAATTAGACGTTGCAGGTTTTGGTTGGTGAGCCTGTAAAATCAATTGGATTGATTATATGCCTGAAAAATAATAAATATATAGATTTTGATTGGTGATCTTGAAAAATCAACTAAATTTATTTATGAGCCTAGATAAAATAAATATGCTGTAATCATGAGATTATAGTATAATTTTCAATGGAAGCTTGGTGAGTGGATATAGGTACGGGGTTATATCGAACTACTATAAATTATTTATGTTGTGGTGTGCTTTGATTTCTTGCTTTTCATTCTTACTTAGTTTTAATTTTTACTTAGTACTATTTTAACTCTTGCAAAGCTTCTCTTATATCCTGATTTTGCTACTGCATAGATTTAATACCTCATAAGTACTTTTATAAGGTTTAATTGAAGCACAATATTATTTAGATTATAATTTGGCTAAAATTTTTAAAGACCCAATTCACTCCCCCCCCCCCCAACTTCTTGGGTTTCTATCTTCTAGGTAATAATTAGTATCAGAGTGTGTGCTCTCATATTTATTGTTGATCTAGTTGTCTAGAGTGAAAGATCATGGTAATTTCTATTGATTTCTTATTTGCTGAAGGCCAATCTACATCAAGACCATCACTATTTAATAGCACAAATTATATATTTTAGAAAGTTAGAATGAGAATATTTATATAAGTTTTAGATTATAACATATGGAGAGTCATAACTAGAGAACCAAACACACTCACAATTGAAGTAAATGGAGTGTCTCTTCCTAATAAATTGATAAAAGATTGGAATGAGAATGATAAAAAGATGACTCAATTAAATGCAAAAGCCATTAATACATTTTATTACTTTTTAGATGTGCATGAATTTAATAGAATATTTGCTTACATATTTGCAAAAGAAATTTGGGACACATTGGAAATTACTCATGAAGGAACAAGCTAAGTTAAGGAGTACAAAATTAATTTTCTCGTTCACAAGTATGAAATATTTAAAATGAAATAACATAAGTCAATTGTTGATATATTTTTTAAATTTACTGATATTATTAATATTTTGAATGGTCTTGGCAAAATCTATGTTATGTATGAGCTTCTTTGTAAGATTTTAAGATATTTGGCAAAAGTATGGAAAGTTAAAGTGATAGCGATATAAAAAGTGAGAGATCTCACCAAGCTGTTTCTAGAAGATTTGATTGGTTCAACTATAACTTGTGAGTTGAACATGTATCAAAGAGAGAAAGAAGAAGATTAAAATAGAGATAGGCCCACTAGGCTGAAGGTTATTGGGCCGTGCCAGGCACCGCCTGTTGGTTTGTTAGACTCGCATGGGCTTGATGGGCCTAATGGGCCCTTTTTCTAAAAAAATGAATATGTATATATTCAATATTTAATAATATATATATTCAATATGTAATTAGGTCGAGTTGGCATGCGGGTCATGCTAGCCCAAGCCCTTATGGGTCGTGTCGGGCCTGGACTGCATGTTGCGAAACCATAGCCCAATCCGACCTCCTTATATGTGCCATGCTTGGCATAGCCCGAACTATAGCAAGTGGGCTATGCCAATTCATGCAGGGCCGGGCTATATAATGGGCAGCCTAGCCCCGTGCCCATGTCTAGATTCAAAGAAGAAGAGAATTATCGCCTTTAAATTTGCTACCAAATTAGAAAAAAGCAATGAGTTAGAGGAAGAAGAAAATGAAGATAAAGATGAGGACATGATGCTACTCACTAGAAGATTCAAGAAGTTCCTCATGAAGAAATATTTGAAAATGAAGGAGAATGAAGAAGAAAAAGAAAGAAAAAATATCACTTGCTACAAATGTAATAAGAGGAGACACTACAAATCTGATTGCCTCTTACTCAAAAAGAACCCCAAAAAGAGCAAAAAGAGTACAATATTAAAAATTTAAAGAGATAGTGACACTTCTAGTTTAGATGAGGAAGAAAACACTGCACATTTATGCCTCATGGCTCATTATAATAATGAGGTAAACAATGAAAATCCTTCCAAATTTATATTTGATTGACTATTTGAAGCTTTTAATGATTTAATGGGTAAATTTAAAAAGATAAAGTTGAAAAATAAAGAGCTTAAGAAACCAAACTTGATTATAATTAAAGAAAAAAATAAATTTTTGATTGAAAATGAAGATCTTTTAAAAGAAAAGAAATTGTTAGCTAAAGAAAAAAATGTAAAATCTAAAAAAATTCTTATAGAAAAAAATGCCAAACTAAGAAAAAAGATTGATAATCTGAAGCCTATGCTTGAAAAAATTTAATTTTAAATAATCAAAAAGCTATTTTTGATAAAGTTAGAATTAGATTCAATTCTTTAAGAAAAAAAACTTATTAAGAATATATTTTCTAAAGCTTCATATTAATTTATTCATAATTTGCTTCAAATATAACAAAGTAGATCATAAAATTTTAGAATATAATATTAAAAAAATAGTCATACTTTGATTAAACAAATTTATATTCTAAAAGAAACCATGTCCTCTAATCCCAATGGACTCAAGATAGGTTGGGTATCAAAAATTAAGATGCGATTTTGTAGATATGCTGAGCATCCAATGGAATAAAATGAGTAAATTCTTAAAGATTAGGTGCTTAGTATTTAAAAGGATTGGTGATGATATTTCATAAAAGCAAAACCTTCTCTACATTATACCATCAATATTTACTGAATTTATTTAGAGTAATTAATTGATTTGATAATTTATCAATGTTTATAGTGATTTGAATGTTTGGATACATTGATTTTACTTTAATTTCAAAATCAATATACTCTCTTCTATATATCATGTTTAATTATTATAAGCTTAAGTTTTACTTCAAATTCTGCATGCTCTCCTAACTCCTTATATCATGTTATCATTTGAGAAACTGATACTAAAATGAGCTTGATTGCATATGAAACTATTTGGGTGTTAAACTTATAGATTAATTTAACTTTTGACATCTCCTATAAGATACATAATTATTAAAACTTTTCAAAAATGCATGATCTTTGAAGATAAGACACTTAATCATAAAAAATCATCTGTTTGATATTGCTTTGCATGATTGCATCTTAGGCTGACCCTTAAGGATTTGAAATTTTCTAGTTAAGCCTAAACTCATAGAGCCCTATCTAATTTTCTCTTGACTTGATCTCATTTGATTTGAATGATTATCAAACCCTCAATTGATTAATTTTTGATCTCCTAAATTGATTTGAATATCGTTCTTGATCCTTGATTTGATTGCCAATCAATTCCTATTCAATTTAAGCAAACTTCTTTGATTTGAATCTCCTTGAATTATTTTCTATATGGAGGAGTTGACTCTTAGACTAGAGGAGTCAACTCGAGATTTTAATAGAAAATTAAAGCAGTTCTGTGAGGACTCAACCCTAGTTTTATTAGAGTCGACCTCTCATAAGAAGTTGACTCAAAAGTCAGGCGAGTCGACTCCTATGTCAAGAACAAATTTTATAAGCCGAGTTGTCCTGAAGAGCTATCATTCCTATCCTTTCTCTTCCAAGCCAAAAGCCATTTCAAACTCATCTCCTCCCTAAATCGAAGCATTCTTCTTGATTTCCACTTGATTTTTACCCTGATTTTGGTCTCCATGGCACCCCCAAAACACCTTGCCCTAAGTTGGAAGAAATCTCGCACGAAAATCCCTAGTTTTGATGCATCTTCGAGCCACTCTCCCATGCTTGAACAACGGTCCAAATAGAGGAATGAGTAGGGGAGAGCATCCATAACCCATCCACCACCATCATAGGTTCCGCCTTCTTCTCCACCCGCTTGAGCAACCCCATCTAGAAAACTTCATCTTCTAGGGTTGTTTCAATGGGAAGAAAGATTGATTTTGTATTTTTGGAGAAAGAGGGATTTATTTTTTGGGTAGAAAATTAGAAACTTGGGTTGGGAATACTTGTGTTCATTAGATATTTTGACTTGCCCCAACCTAGTAAGGGAATTTTATGCTAATTTGAAATCTAAACATGAAGTTATAGAAACCAAAGTTAAAGGTGTTCGGATTGAACTAGATGCAAAGAACTTGGCAACAATTTTAAGAATGTCTACTGAGGGGAGCTCTTTGAAAAAGATGGAAAAGAAATCTGTTACTTTCTTCTCTTTGGTTATGGGTTGTAATTCATGAATATGATGAACAATGTAATTATGACTTTATTATGTTATATGAAGTGTTTATGATGACTTTGTGTCAGTCTTTGAATTTTCTTATAAATTTTAGACAAGTTTATGTATTGATTATAGTGTTATATAGAGTGTTTATTATGACTATATTGGTGTTTGAATTTTTTTATAAATTTTGAAAAGATTTATGTATTTTGTACATATTAATAATTATTTTTTTCTAAAATAGAATATTGCTGATGCTTTAAAGCGTCGATAATGGATATACTTGCTAACACTTTAAAATCTCAACAAATATCTAATGCAAAGCTTTTCGATGCTTTTAACTGTCGGCAACCAATTAAGCCTTACCAATACTTTTAGAAAGCATCGGCATCTTCCTAAAGTTTTGCGATGCAAGTAAGCATCAAGAGTTACTAATGCTTTTTAAAAGCATTGGTAGTTACCGATGCTTTAGGAAAGTGTCGGGAAGATTGTTTTCCACTCTTCACTTTTTGACACATTTTTGATGCTTTTAGAAGAGTTGGGAGAGAATTTTGTGACACTTATAAGCATCAAGAATATGTTATATTTGCATCGACAATGGTCTAGAGTATTGTAGTATGCCATTCCAGAGTATCATCAACTTGTTGGATTTTAGATATTTTTTGGACATGCAGATTTTAAAACCCTTTTTCGAAACATTAAGCAGCAGAAGACTAGATTAATAATTAATCTATGCATGCATTCATCTACAAATTTAGTTTATATGATGAAAATAAGGCATATATACACTGATTTCAAGAACAAAAATAAATCAGTGATTAGATCACCTACCTAAATTGCTGATTCCTTCTTCTAGATCAGATCTAAAAATGTCATAGATTCTCTTGAAGCCGCACATGCATCCGACCTCTATGGGTATCCACTTGGAATCGATCTGAATTGCTTCTCCTCGATCTGAATTGCTTCTCCTTTAGATCCTCCTTCTTTAAGTAGGATCTTTCAAAAGCACACGATCAGCCTCCGGATCTGATCTGGATCGGCGGATCTTCCTATTCTTTTTATTGGATGTAGATCAGAATCAAATCTCCTTGAATCTGATTAGATCTGCTAGATCTGATGCATTGCCCAACATCTTGGGCACGTGGATCTCGGATTGCCTAACTTTTTAGGTGTGAGGGAGGAAGGGGAGAAGGGAGAGGGCATGTGAGAGCATAGGCGTAAGGATTGTGGGGCGTGGGGTCTCTGGTGGCATAGGATTTTATGTATAAAAGTCATGATTTTCTAGAGAGAAATCAAATTTTGTCCTTAGGATTTAAATAAATCTAGAGTCCTTCTGTTTTAAGTCATTGACTTTTTCATGGCTTAAAGCAGAAGGACTCCTCCTTTATTGCACCCAACCATAAAATCTTATGAAAAAAAATCAAGTTAGAGGAGGTGCCAACTGTTGGCACTCCACTTATCCTCATCTGATGGGGCGTGCACTCCATCAGGATCTCATCTAGATGGGTGTGCACCCATCTCTCTTCATGCAAATCTCCAAGGAGTGTGGCCCCTTGGAGTTTATCCAAAACATAAGGGGGCATGCGCCCCCTTCAGGCTTCCTTCCTTATCAAAATACCAGGAGGTGTGTGCCCTTTGGTTCTTATCCAGAAGAGGGTGTGTGCGCCCCCTCTTTCTCCCTTATCTCCATTCACGCATCGTAGAAGGGGGTGCCAACTCTTGGTGCCCCTTCTTCTCATCCTTATCTAGTCAGTAGGAAGAAAAGATGGGACTCATGCTCGATTTGACTTGGTCAAAATCTTATCTAATAGGTTGATCAAGTCAAATAGCATTTGAGTTTAACTATGTACTAGCATAGTACACCTAAGTCCAATAGGATTTCTCAAATTCTAACCTAATTAGAACTTCACAAGTCCAATTGATCAATCCAAGATCTAATCCCTTTATTATGTGACCCCATAGATTCAATTTTATTTAGTAGTGAGACATATCATGATCTCCATCATAGTATCATCGAAATGCCTTTCGATGGATTGGAATAATTTTAACTCACATCCATCAAGGATCATCGATCCAAAATAATCTGAGTGTATTCTCACAATCCATCAATGACACTTAGTAGTATATAGTGGAAACCCAACAAAACCAAATGATTAGAACCTTTAGGTGTAGTTACCATGTAATTCAGTTTCTTTATTATGAGTTTTGATCAAGATGGAGGTTATAAAAACTCGTCAAACCCCAACATTTATCTATGAAAGATTCGATCAACTCAAGTCCAATTGTGAAAATCATGAAAACTCTTTTCTATCAATCATCTTACTGTGGCTACAAACTTAAGGACTCAGCCTCTCAAATTTCATAGAACTACTTTTAATATACCAAGATCGATAGATCCCATCTAGGTATGTACCCTACTCCTACAATGAACCTACTACAGCTAACATATAGTATAAAAATTCAAATGGCTAGGAGATCATATTTATGTGCAGTCAAACTATAGCAACCTTACTATCATAGCTAAGGCACCGCAGGTCAAGAAATCATGCACACAACTATAGCATCAAGATGATTATTGATGAGTGAGTAGACATCTATATGATCTCTTGTATGATCATGCTCAGTGCCGATGCTCTTAACAACTACCTATACTTTCACTCAATATTCCTATACTATAAACTAGAGACTCGTCTATCCTAAAAAAAGTGATTCATGCATCGATCTAACTGGATTAATCACCATCTTCATGATAATCTATCAATCAGAAGCAATTAATTCTTAACTTTTAAAAATATGTGTCTTTAAAATATTAATTCCTAGGATGATTCAAGGATACATCACACAAGAATGAAAATAAAAACTATCCATTTTATTGATAAATCAATATTTAAGTACAAAAATGTGTTCTAAAATTATTATAATGTATTTATCATATTAGCTTTTAGGGCACACATCTAACAATCTTCAATTTTCACTAAAGCTAATTGGCCACTAACCTAAGTCCCATCTTCTCAAGATGAACTTTATTCTTATACTAGCTTAACTGCTTTGTCAGTGGGTTTGCCACATTCTACGTGGAGTCTACTCTTCGCACCTTGATGTACTTCTTCTCGAGGTTATTACGTATGATATGAAACCACCGCTCGATGTGCTTGGACTTCTGATGAAACCTGGGCTTCTTAGTGAGTGCTATGGCATTATTATTGTCATAGCATAGGGGGATGGCATTTAATGTCATTACCAAGTTCCATGATGAATTTTGTACCAAAAGACTTCCTTTGCAGCATCTGAAGTAGCGATATACTTAACTTCCATCATCGAATCCGCAATGATGTGTTGCTTGGAGCTCTTCCAACTAGTAGCACCATCATTGCATACGAACACACATCTTGATGTAGACTTTCTATCATCAGGATCAGACATAAAGTTTGAATCTATGTATCCTTCAACCTATAGATCAGATCCTCCTCCAAAGACTAAGAATAAATCCTTAGTTCTTCTTAAGTACTTAAGAATATTCTTTACAGTTATCTAATGCTCTTTATCTGAATTCGACTGATACTTACTTATGACACTCACAATAAGAACAATATCAGATCGAGTACATAATATGGCATACATGAGGCTCCCTATAGTTGAAGCATAAGGGATCCTGCTCATGCGCTATATCTCCTCAGATGTGCTCAGACATATTTTTTTAGAGAGATAGATACCATGCCTAAGGAGCAGGAGTCCCCTCTTAGAGTTCTCCATGCTGAACCTCTTCGGTAGTTTCTTTATATACATCTTCTGCAAAAGGCCAAGCATCCATTTAGATCTATCCTTATAGACGTTTATTTCTAAAATATATGATACTTTTCCTAGGTCATTCATGGAGAATTTTCTAGATAACCATCTTTTGATCGAAGTCAGCATGAAAATGTCATTTCCTATAAGAAGGATGTCATCCATGTACAATACAAGAAATATGACAACGCTTTCATTGACCTTTTTGTAAACACAAGGTTCCTCCTCATTCTTGACGAAATTAAATAATTTGATCACATCATTGAAATGAATGTTTCAACTCTGAGAAGCTTGCTTTAATCCATATATGGATCTTTATAGCTTACAGACTTTGTGATCTCCATCACTGAAAGTAAAACTCAAGGGCTATTCCATATAAATATCTTTCTCAAGATATCCATTTAGGAATGCCATTTTCATGTCTATTTATAATATCTTATAATCATAGAAAGCTATAATGACAAGTAGTGTGCGGATGGATTTAAGCATGGCCACAGACAAAAAGGTATCTTGATAGTCAATACCTTCACATTGACTATAACCTTTTGCTATGAGCCTAGCTTTATAGATTTCTATTTTACCATCCATACCTATTTTTCTTTTGTATATCTATTTGCATCCAATGGATACTATACCCTCCGGTGGATCCGTTAAGGTCTAGACTTGATTTGAGCGTATCAAGTCAATTTTTGACTTCATAGAACTCAACCATTTCTCGAAGTCGATGTCAGACATCATCTCGTTATAAGTTTTAGAATCATCACCATGACCCTTATCTTCTATGAGGAACATTTTTTTGTATCCTCTATAAGCATACTCAAGTATTTTTTAGGAGGACGGAAGACCTTACTAGTCCTATGAGGTGGAGGCACAACATCTACTGGCTCATTATTAATGGGTTCTATATGATCATTAGTTCATTGCTCTTTAGAGACTTTCTCTTTGAGCTCAATCAACATTCCATTGCCACCATTCTGAATAAATTATTTTTTAATAAAAAAAAATATGACCAAGAGTGGTTCGAATGTATATACAATGGATTTCTTTTTTTACACTTTCTACTATTAGATTGTGCTTATAAATCTCATGATAAGTACCCAAAGATTCATATTGAACTTCGATGGGAACTTCTCTTGAGCCAATGACGCGTTGATCTAGTCTCCATCAGAGAATAAGGTGCAAAAAGCAGATGGAGCACTTCCCCATGGCTCAAGGAGGACAGTGATATTAATAGAAGGAGATGGCACAACAAAGTGAAGACAGTTGAAAAGGAGTTGGTTGTCCGCAAGAAGATATGAAGGCTTTGGATTTAATAGAAACTCTTCTTGACTACATAGCGAAATTGCTACCCAGGAGTAAGGACTTGCAGGACTCTTTCGTTGAAACATTCCTCCCTTTTCATTTCTATATTGATGGATTAACAGATTCTGCCAAAGATAATTCACTTCCTGACAAACTGAGTCCACTCTATGATAAGATTTCAGCCTAGCTCAAAGATCTCAGTTTGCACTAGAAATCGATTTCTCTTAATTTAGGAAAACCCACCTAGAAGGGACAAAAGAAACATCTTATTTTTTCTTCAAAAATTTTTGATCTCTAGTGGACCTCTTAGTAGGATTCGAACCCAGATGAAGTTCTGACCATCTGTCAGAGAAAAAAGAATGAATTGATCTTGTAGGATTTCAAAGAAATTCTTCGATTTCTTTTGGTAGCAGATGATTATTCATCTGCTTCTCACGTTTTGATGGAACCTAGCTTGAATCTTTTGATAGCAGGAAGGAGAGGGAGTCCAATCAGTCAAATAGGAAGGAAAATGGAAAGTCATCGAAAAGCAGGGGGTGGCATGTCGACTCATAATCATATTATGATCATTTGAAAAATAGTAGTAGTATCCTAATGACTCTTTAGGATATCCTATGAAGCAAGCTTTTGCACATCTAGCCTCTAACTTGTCCGTCATTTATCTCTTGTCATAGGCTGGACATCATCAAATCTTGAAATGACCCAGACTTGGTTTCTTACCATGTCATATCTCATACCGTATGATAGAAACAGATTAGAAGAACCCTGTTTAATAAATAAATTAAGGTTAATAAGGCATGTCCCCAAAAATATAAGGATAAGTCAGTGAAGCTTATTATGAATTGGATCATATTTAATAGGATCCTATTGCTCCTTTCGGATACCCCATTGACTTGAGGTGTACCAGGAGAAGTTTATTATGAAACTATGTCATTTTTTTTGAGATAACTTAGAAATTTTCTACTAAGATATTTTTCTCCTCGATCTGATCGAAGAATCTTAAAAAAATTTTCGTTTACTTTTCTACTTCACTTTTGAATTCTTTGAACTTTTCAAAGGCCTCAAACTTGTGTCTCATAAAAAATACATACCCATACCATGAAAAGTCATCGATAAAGATAATGAAGTAGTGATAACCATCTCTGACTTGCACATCAAATGACCCATACACATCAGTGTGCACCAAGGTAAGTATCTCAGTGGTCCTTTTTCGATATCCTACAAAGGATAACTTGATCATTTTTTCTTGAAAGCAAAATCTAGAAATCAGATATGACTCAGAATTCAATGAGCCAAGGATCCCATCCTTTTGTAGTATAGATACGAAAAACAAATTTCGACTAGCTACATGTACATAATAACATTCCTTTAATACTAATCTAAAGCCCGATGGTAGTTGAAAAGGATAGATTCCAACGACTTCAACAGCAATTCTTACTTTATTTCCGACCCAAAGGATCATCTCACTATACCTCAACCCTCTACTTTCTACTAAACCCTGCATAGAAGTACATATGTGAGCACTTGAACCAGAGTATAATATCCAACTAGAAGTAGAGGAAACCATTAGGTTAGATTCTATAGCGAGCATAGTTGACATACCTTCTAAAGGCGTGTCACTCTTCTTGGTCTTTAGGCTTTCTAGGTACTTTGGATAGTTCCTATTCCAATGGTCATCAACATTGTAGTGGAAATATTTTTTCTTATCAGTAGCCTTCTTTGGAGTATCCTTCTTCTGCTTGTTCTCCTTTTTCTACTTCTTCATAGGCTTGTTCTTCTTTTTTCAAGTAGACTTTTTTTGAAGGAAGATGCCTGCTCCATAGCAAGAATAAAGCCCCTCGAACTCTTCAAGGTCCTCTCAGTAGTCACCAACATGTTGATCAATTCAAACAGGATGCAGTCCAACTTATTTATATGGTAATTTACTATAAATTGATCATAAAAATTTATAAGGGATTATAGGATTAGATCCACCTATAATTTCTTTTGCATAGTCAGACCGAGCTTCTCAAGCTCCTCTAGATCCTCGATCATTGTTGGACAATGATCGTGGACCGATTTTTCTTTATGCATTTTCGAATTGAAGAGTCTATTAGACGCTTCAAAATGTACAGTGTAACTCTGCTCACCGTACATCTCTTACAAGTAAGTGATCATAGCCTTGATAGTAGCATGTGCTCATGCTGACTCTGCAATTCATTTATCATGGAAGCCAATATGTAGCACTTGATTCGATTGTCATCATCTATCCACTTATCCAGTGTTGCTCTCTATTCAGAACTAGAATAGCTTGGCAAGATAGGGGCATTCTGATCAAGTACATACCCTATTTTCTAAAAAATCAAGATGATATTGAGATTTCTAAGCCAGTCCTTGAAGTTGATTCTAGTCAATCAGTTGGACTCAGGGATACAAGCTGAGGGGTTTGAAGCTAACATGGTTAAACTACAAGAGTAGAGATTCTAGTTAGATATTTATATTTAATTTTTAATTTATTCAAGAAACTTTTAGAAATAAACAAGCTCCTACTATTTTCTTGGATTCCTCACATTTTTTAGATGGAAAAATAAAAATTCTAATGCGACAAAAAATTTTTAGTGGATACTATGGTCCCACCGATGTATGCATATCTCACCTGATAGATATTTGTGATACATATCGATGAGTGAATCTTTTGTCCAATACTTCTCCAAGCATGTTGCAGTGATTCAGTCTCTAAGTCATGTAGATTTACTTGACAAATATTGACCATACTCCTTAGTTAAGATAGACCCACCATTGAAATGCAAGAGTGAAGTCGTTATTGAGCCCCTTACCTAGTAGATATTGGGTCCAACCCCCTCATCTGATGGATTGTCCAACACCTTGGGCATGTAGATCTAGGATCACCTAACTCCTTAGGCATGAGGGAGGAAGGGGAGAAGGGAGAGGGCATGTGAGAGGATGGGCGTGAGGATAGTGGGGCATGGGGTCTCTAGTGATGCAGGGTTTTGCATACAAAAGTCACACTTCTTCAGAGAGAAATCAGATTTCTCCTTAAGGTTTAAATAAACATAGGGTCTTTATGTTTTAATTCGTTGACTTTTCCATGGTTTAAAATAGGACTCCTTCTTTGTTGCGCCCAACCATAAAATCTCATAGAAAAAAATCAGATCAGAGGGGGCGCCAACTATTGTCACTCCTCTAATCCTCATTTGATGGGGTGTGCACCTCATTTGGATCTCATCCAGATGGGCATGCACCCATCTCTCATCATGCAAATTTCTAGGGGGTGTGGCCCCTTGAAGTTTATCTAAAAGATAAGGGGGCGTGCACCCCCTTTAGGCTTCCCTCCTTATCCAAATACCAAGGGGCGTGTGCTCTCTAGTTCTTATCCAGAAGAAGGGGTGTGCACCCCCTCTTTCTCCCTCATTTCCACACACGCACATGTAGAAGGGGATGCCAACTCTTGGCACCCCTTCTTCTCATTCTTATCTAGTTAGTGGAAAGAAAAGATAGGACCAATGCTCGATTTAACTTGATCAAAAACTTATCTAATAGGTTGATCAAATCAAGGAGGATTTGAGTTTAACTATATGCTAGCATGGTGCACCTAAATTCAACAAAGATGTTAACCTAATTGAAACTTCGCAAGCCCAATTGATCAATCCAAGATCTAATCTCTTTGTTGTATAATCTCATAGGTTCAATTTTATCTGATAGTGAGACATATCATAATCTCCATCATAGTATCATCGAAACATCTTTTGATGAGTTGAAATAATTCTAACTTACACCTATCAAGGATCATCGATTCAGAATGATCCGAGTAAGTTCTCACAATCCTCTAATGATACCTAGTAGTATGTAGTGGCAATCCAATAGAACGGAATAATTAGAACTCTTAGGTGTAGTTACTATATAATTTAGTTTTTCTATCATAAGTCTCGACCAAGATGGAGGTTATGAAAACTTGCCAAATCCCAACATTTGTCATATGAAAGATTGGATCAGCTCGAGTCCAATTATAAAACTCATGAAAACTTTTTCCATGAATCACTTTGCTGCGGCCACAGACTTAAATACCGAGCCTCTCAAATTTCATAGGACTACTTCTTATCTATTAAGATCGATAGATCCCTTCTAGGTATGTACCCTACTCCTACAATGAATCTACTGCAGCTAATATACACTATAAGGATCCAAATAGCTAGGAGACCATGTTTATGTACAATTAAATTATAGTAATCTCACAATGAGCCGTCGAGGCACTACATGTCAAGATACCATTCACACGATTACAACATTGAGATGATCACTGACAAGTGAGTAGACATCCATATGATCTCTCGTATGATCATGCTCGATATCAATTTTCTTAACAACCACCTACACTTTCACTCAGTATCCTTATATTGTAGACTAGAGACTCATCTATCCCAAAGAAAGTGAATCGTGCACCGATCTAACCGAATTGATCATAATTTTCATGATGATCCATCAATTGAGAATAATTTAGAAATTAATTATATGTCTTTAATTCTTAACTCTTAAGAATATGTGTCTTTAAATTATTAATTTTTTGAATGATTCAAGGACACATCACACAAGAATGAAAATAAAAACTATCATTTTATTGATAAATTAATATTTAAATATAAAATTATATCCTAAAATTATTATAATGTCTGTCATATTGGTTTTTAGGGCATACATCTAACATAGCTTGCTATCTAAGGCGACGCACACATATTTACATCTTCCTAGGTTCATATCCGATAGATCAGATAAGTGATCAAGTACCATTTTGTTACAAAGCATTGAATTCTTTAGCCATAGTAGAGCACTATTTTGGATGCTTATTAGAAATAGAGAAGTAGGTGGGTTCAACCAAATTTGTAGGGGCTAGCAAACCAGTTGATAATGGATGTTTCGTGCACATGAAGACTTCCTTTTTTATTGATATCAGACTTAGAGTGAGTGACCATAGGGTAAGTATTGGTAGCATAAGAGTTGTGCCACTACAATATTCTGGTTGCTATGTTTAAGATGGCAAACATTCTAGCTGAGATGAAGTAGAAGTGTTTATTATTGAAAAAGATGGTAACTCCATATGAGATTGTTGTTATAGAGAAGAAATATTTGAAAATGCTATATAGGTTGAACAGAATGGAGAGTGCAACTAAGAGGCTTGTTATAAGGAAGGTTGGGACCTAATGGTCTGCTATTGTAATTATTGTAATGGTGGGGAGTAGACTTGGGAATGGAGCTGTAGTTTGCTATGAATGAATAAGAGTCCGTTTGGTTGGGATAAGTCAAATTATGGAATAATCTAATAATTTATGAAAATCATATAGCTGAAAAAATGATTGTATAGAAAAATAATTTTTATTATATTTGGTTGATAAAAAAATTATTTTAGAAATGACACTGAAAAAAGATTAATATATTTCGTTGGAGGTAATTTTATATACAAATATGATTTAATTTATAAATATGTCTTTCAACATAAATTAATTTTTTAATACTAGAATAGCATTGTAATCTCTAATTAGTTTTTATATAATGGCTATAATCAGATAGCCCTTTGTATGATGCCATCTCTATTTTAACTTTTTTGCAAAAGCTCTATATTAAATGAATTTGGAAAGACAACAAAACAAAATCACATGATTGTTGAGATAAACTAGAGGCATTAATCCAGTAAGCAAGGGGCATATGAAAACAAACTAATAGAACATAAATAGGTTCAACAATATGCCTATGTTTATATTGATCAAGTGGCAGCAAGTAGAATTTGCGGCATTGAGGCAGGGCCAAACCATGAACACAAGCTATATAGATCACAACGATAGCCGGTCGCCAAGGTGGTGGAGTAATAGTAAGTGAAAACTGTGGCGGTAGAACATGGGGACGATGCAGGAGGCGAGACCGAAATGGATGATGGTGGCAGCGATGATCGCGTCAGATGAGATGCAGAGGAGGAGCATTAGGTGGTGATGGAGGTGCACCATGTCAAATATGGGGTCGTACCAAATTAGGCAAAGGAAAGTCTGCAATGGTGAAGATGGGCATGAAGTTCTCCAATTCAACTAAATGTTTTGCTTGAGGCGGAATTTGTTGGTTGGGGCTGAGCATGATTGGTTTCTCGCGTCCCTCCCATTCTCCTTCTTTTGTCTTTTCTATTCTATTTTTTGTTCTCTACTTTCTTTCTTGGCTCTGGCCTGTACTTTTATTTCATTTTTCAACGACATATGGTGAACAGTTTCTAGTATTTTGCTGAAAGAAGAATAAGGTTGCGATAGTGATGGTACTTGTTAAGTCTTAGATGCTGAAGACAAAATATAGCCGATGACACATGCACCATGGAGGTGGATTATTATCTCAGAGATCATATTGCCATCCATCCATCGCTAATCATATTTGTAATCAAGTGCAACTTCTTTTTAATGCCGGATTAGTATATGAGAAGTCCTAGCTGAAATTAGAGTGAGGGCGGGACTTAACCCTCGTATTTTTGGACTATATGTGTTTCTATAGGAGACAAGTTTGATCAATAAGTTACACCCTGCATGGTACGATATGCACAATGTGAAAGCTAAGATTGTATAAATTTTGTGAAAGACATTTTCAAAGAAGGACATCTGTGAGAGAGGACCCCTCCAAAGATCATAGCTTCTTTCTTTTTTCATTCCCTGAGAGAAAAAATGACGAAACAAACAAAACCAGACACTGAAATCCAACCAATTCTGATGACCGCATCGGTTGTCCCATCTGTTAATTTGTGCCATCGATGAAGTATGCATGTCTGGAAACTTGATCAAAGCTGTTCTCAGAATACAGCAACCACGGTTTATAGACTTTGAGATGCAACCTTTTGAATGAGCTTGATGTCCTCTCAAACCAAAAAAAAAATAACACAACGTGTCGCTATGGCTTCTTCTCCAGAAATGCATGAATTGTAGACAAACTGGAGAGAAGCACTACAAAAGGTGGAACTTCAAGTGGTATGTGATTGCATGGCGATCGCCAACAATTGTTGGCGCATATGGAAATAATGCAATAGGCGAAGATTCAACTTGGAAGCTGCTTCTTTTTTTTTTTTTGATATAAAAACTTTGAAGATTCTTCATGAGGCCTAATTCTCCAAGACATTCAAAGCCCATTCCTCTAATTCTGTATGGAGACTGGATGATTGTGGCTACTGGTAAACATTCAAAGTCCAGCACTCCTGCCTTCTCTGACCTTCTGTCTGCTTTGTGAACTCTCTTCCAATTAACTTGTACCTCCACAATATTATATCGCCACCTCTTACTCCACATGCAAATAAACTACTACCATAAACGTATCTGCCTTGGGAATTCCTGACTCTTCTTGAAACATGTGTTACAAAGAGGCTTGCCCACCAAGATTGACATTCAAGAGCTAACGGTGTCAGGCATGGTTGAAGATGACAATGTTAACTTGCGAAGTGCTAAAGTAGTTAGGCCAAGTGATGTGCTCTATTAATTATCCCAAAGATCCATCCTCTTCAGACCTTGCAATGTCAGTGAATCAATAAGGCAATGAGCTGAAACAGAGGATGGTCTTGGCTGAGTAAGATCAAGTGCAAACTCCCACAAATGTCCGGTTTTGAAACCAAAGCCCAGCGTTGGTTATTTAGGAAAAGTTGATAGTTTGGAACGATGGAAGTCCGTCGAAACAAATGCTGTAATTAGCCGGCCAATGATGAGTGCACCAAGGCTTCTGGCAGAGGAAATTGAGGGTGGACCACTTTAGGGCCTGTCTGTCTGTACTCAAAAATCTCGTGTGCCTCCTGTGGTCCTCCAATTTAATTAAGACCATCAAAAAGTGTTTCATCTGAGATCATTTTAGCCAATTAGAGCTCGCCGGATAATGTAATTAAATATTCATAAACAACAGCCTTGGATTCAGATCCAGTCTGATCAAAACTCTATAATAGGAGTCCTACATCAATAATCTAAGCCGTTGAATATGATCTACTATCTTAAAACTGATTATACATAAAAAAATATATGATTTGGAGACTCCTAGTCTATGCATCAAGTAGTCAAAAATTGGACAGCCTAAATAAAATTGAATTAGATGTACTTTTTGATTACTTGATGCATGGGATGGAAGTCTTCAAATCATATGATTTTTGGTATGCAAGCAGTTTTGAGATAGTAGATTACATCTGATGATTTGGATCATCGATGTGGAACCTCCATTGTCTAGTGTTGAGTTGATCGCGTCTGAGCCTAAATTGGATCGTTCTTATCCAAGTCTGTCCCTATAAACTAAGATTTAACTTGGAGGCCCCCCACTACATATGTGGTGATGTTTAAAAGAAATGGTGTAAATCTCTAGGGAGCGAAAACAAAACAAAACAAGATGAAGAAACCTTCAAATAAATAGATGACACCATGAATGATTCTGTACAAGGATGATATAGCCTTTTCATGCAAGCATAGCTTGGTCGAGGCTCAAAAATCACATAAGAAGCGACCGGATGTATTCAGATTCAATTTTTCTTTTGGTCTCGGGTTTACGGTTGCATGAATACTGGTGCTCGAAGTCCAAAATGAGGATTATTGATGGTGATATCCAAAGATGACCTCAGGTGTGGAAACTCAGCAGTCCAGTTTGCCTTCCACCGTGATTTTTTTCATCCAAGTCTAAGCGCACGAGTTGAAAATAACTTTTTCAAACATCATCACTATTTGGTCTAAACACATTTTTGAAAATTTATTTGTTTTGCCATGATGGACATGTGTTATCTTTATTGCTTCACTACCCTCCAAGAGAATGCACTGGTATTGGACGGTGATACCGGAAGGTGATGATATGTGGAAGAAAATTAAAGCTAGCCATCTGGATGCAGTCCAATTTGGCCTGAGCTTTGTTTTTCGTAGTCCAAAGTCCAAGCACATGAGTTGCAGAGAACTTATTATAAGCATAATTACCCTTGACTGCTATATGTTGGATCTGGGTGACATCATACACATCAAAATATAAAACGATTTATTCGAGACTAACTAGAAGTTTAAAAGATGGTACGTAAGTTATCTCATACCTCCATCAGTGCTCACGTTCTTCATGACACCAACAAGCTGAGCTACCAGCTATTGCTAATCGATGAAACAATTCATTCATCAAATGTAGAAGCATCTCCAATGGAGAGCATATATTGGTCGACTTCCAAGGATGGTGGTTGTTCAGCATCTCCAATCAATTCTCATAGCAACTGTCCTAACGCTTCAAAATTCTGATGTCCATTGCTACATAAGTTATTTACTTGGTCATCAACATCCTGCAAATAATAACAAGAAGTACAAATGAAAGATTGCGTTTTCAGCAATGGAGCAAAAGAAACAGGAGGTGTGATTTTGTCACGCAACAGCCATCAATTACTTTACAGGAGGTGTGATGCCACAAGCAGCAATCTCAGAAACATCACCAACAATAAGAAGTACTTTACAGTTAAACATTGCATCAACCTTTTTAATGCAACAATAGAAAGCAAGGTTCAAAAAAATTCAATGAATTAATTGCAGGTATCTTAGGAAAGAGAGAAATCTGACAATCGAAAATATCACGAGCAAAGTGAACGGCTAGATTAAGTTCATGAAGTTTTAGTAAGATGTCAGATTCCAATAACAAAAAAAAATCATTATTTGCGTAGACGAGATCAAATTTTGGGTTCTCAAGGTGAGTGAGACATGTTGAATGGAGAACAAAACATTCAAAGGATGCAACTAGCATGCGCTAAAAACTGATGGAACTGCCAACTCTTGTAGACTAAAACAACAACAGAGGCTGCGTGATGCAGTGAAACGAGGAAATTTAAACTCACGATATCAAGAAAAGTCTTCATCATTCACAGTCAATACTGCCCTTGTAGAATATCCAAAAACATACCACCCTGGTGGACTAAACAAGAACAGAGCCTAGGTGACACGGTGGAACTAGAAAATTTGTATGTCAGAATTTCGAGAAAAGTCTTCATCATTCACAGGTCGATACTGCCCTCGTAGACTGGGAACAAGAACAGGGAACTTAGTGAAGCTGGAAAATTTGTAACTCAAAATAGTAAGAAAAGTCTTCAACATTCACGGTCACTGCGGCCCTTGTAGACTAAAACAATAACAGAGGATGCGTAACGAAATGAAACTAGATATTTTATAGTCCAATAGTTGAAAAAATAGGCCTCATTCGCAGTCAATACCCCCCATGTAGACTGAAGGATAGTTCAACAAGCCTTCAATATTTCACAGTCAGCGGTGCCCTTGTAGGCTAAAACAAGAAGAGAGGATGCGTAAACCCAGCGTAACTAGAAAATTTCCAAGTCCAAGAACAAAGGATACCAGTAAGTACTGAAGCAATAACGGATTCGGAGGTGTCACCGTTGGCGGTTTCCTAGCAGGACAAAACTGGGGCCAGTTATGGAAAAACACCTTGGTCTATTTGACACGTTCCGGTAATCCGAAGCCGCCCGTTTGACGAGGAAATCACAACTCTTCTCTCCGAGGGCAAAACCCGCTACAAACGCATCAAACGTGCGCACAAAATACTTGGGATTTCAGGTCTCGTCTAAACGACATTTATCAAAATATCAATTCCTTCATTGCAACCCGTCAAAATGCATTATCCAAGGAATTGGGACGCTAGTGGCGTTCAAAACGTCAATAATTTCCAAATGGATTAAGATAAGTGCGAAATATTTGTGTTAAGGAAAGTGTTTTATAACGACAGAGGTGATGCGGGGGAGATCTTTCCAAGACACGCTCGAGGAATCTCGTCAGACCTCTTTTTTCTCCTTATTCCTCCCCTTCATCACAACCCCCCCCCCCCAACCCCCCGTCCCATTAATTCCCCTCTTAACTTCTTTCGTCCTCACTCCGGCTCTTTAAATCCCATCCATATTATACCGAGAAGCGTGCAAGTCCTCAACCCCACCACGTAGCCATGCTCTTCTCGGCCGCTGCCCGGATACCGCCCTCGTCGGCGACGCTGCTGCGGCCTAACCTACCGGTTTCCCTACCCGGTACGTACGCCCCCTTCCTTTCATCCATCGACCTCCTCAAGTCCCGATTTCTTTGTTCTGGGCTTCTTGTTATTTCTTCGTTTGTTCCTCGAGGTATCAAACTAGAGTTTGGCTTGGTTGATTTCGTCCGCTTTTTTTTGCTCAATTTTTGATGTTCGGAGAGCAGTTGAGGAGGACTACGAAACTGCCGGAATGTTCTTTGACCTCTCAATTAGGTTTGGGTCTAAGAGATGGCAATGACCTATGAAGCAATGGGGCATCATTTCATCCAAATGATCTAAATCTCTCGCTTTGTTCCATGCAATGGAACCAGTGCTCGAGATTTTCTGCCTTCTATTTTTCTCAGTGCTTTAACATTTTATTTACCTTCTAATGAACAACGGCAGTGGTGTAACTATTGAGTGGTTTTAGATGGATAAGAAGGCTTCGAGAGTGAGGTTTTATTATTGTTATCATTATTTTATTTTTCAATTGTTATTGTTCTTTCCCTCTTTGCTCTCTCAAGTGCTGTCATGATAATTTCTTTCCTTTTTTTTCTTCGTTATTGCTTGAGATTTTCTTTCCTTTCTCTCCGAGAAAATAATCACATGTGCCTGCCTATTATGGTTCAAATGAACAAGTGGCAATGGTGTAATTATCAGTGGTTTTGGATGAATGGCACGCGTGGTGGTTGCTTTTTTTTTTTCCTCCTTTCTTTATTTTTCTTTTCCTTATCTCTTTCAAAACAAAGTAGGCTTTGAGATTCTCACATACGAGGCATCTTGTTTATATTGTGATCATATGTCATGAAAAAATGGTAACTGATATCCTCCCTATATAATGCAATTATTTAATGAGAAAAATTTGATTTTAAAAAGTTTGAATTTTGAAAAATCATCATATTTAGAGAAACGGTGCAAATAAAATAATAATTCTCATTTATATTACAATGGATCATTATATAATTATAAACAATATGTTATAACGGCTGTTTATCTTCCATCTTATCCTCGTATATAATGTGAAGAAGGATCTTTTTTTAAAGCTGTCGCGACGGCCGTCGTTTTAAGCTTTGGCCAGTCGAATCTCTCAAAAGAAGTGAAGCATATCGGGAAAATATTATAAATAATATTTATTTATGCGTATAATATTGAGGTTTTAATCAATTAAGATCAAGGCCATCCATCCTCGTCTGACTTGGATCTCACGCGGCCAGCACTGCAGGGTAATTTAGCTTTATTATTTTTTGGAGGAAATACTTGTGTAAGGCGGTAACCCAGGCCCGAAGCAGCAAACTAATAATTGAAATGATGAAACTTACTTCCATGAGCTGCCTTTTTCTCTGTTGTCTTCTTTCTACGTGGGACGAGGTGGTCCCATGCTGGAGGATGGGATAATGATTTCCTGTTTGTGTTCATGTACCAGGTCCGTGTACTCTAGCTGTCGTACGGAAGCTAGATGGTAACTTGCGTCTTGCCCGTTGGAGATGCCATGCAATATCCAAACAAAGCACTCAAGGTATCAATGCTCATTAAAGCTCTTCCGATTCCATATCAAAAAAAAAAAAAAAAAGCTTTTTATTTTATAGCCTAGTGGAGCCAGAAATGGATTGGCTGTTCTATCCGGTACAGCAAACTGCGAAGCTATGCTTACCAGATGGTGCGGCCTCCGGTGACGTCAAGGGGCCTACGAGGTTGATTGGCATGTTGACTAATCGTCATTCAGATATGTAAAGAGGAAACCCCCGTGGAATTCGCCGTAACAGTTAAAAACACATAACTTTTAAAGATTTGTAATATTAAGACATTTACTTAAATAATAGTTATTATAACTCCGTTAGGACGGAATATGATAGGCAATAATGACAAAAAATAATGATATCATCTTTTTTTTTTCCATTTTTTATTAGATAAATAATATTTATTTTTGGCTTGTATAATCACAATAATTGAATCAGAGGTGGCCAAAAATGTGAAAGTAGGTTAGTGATTGCCATAAATATTACAATACGTCATTTAAAATCATGATGAAGATGTACCATCTCTAAATATTCTCCTAAAATTTTGAAAACTAATTTCATTTATGAGTTTCTAAGGATAAAATGTAATATTTATCTAAATTAAAAAGCTGTAATTTTTAATTTTTAACGAAATATGTGTGGGTGGAAAAGCAATACTTATATGTAGCGGCATGTTAGGATGATGGAAGAACTTATTAGCGGCCGTCCAGAGATTTTATTTTGACATATGCAAGCATATTCGAAATAGAAGAATGAGGAATGAAAAGAAGCTAATTATAGCTAACTCCATTTTTCAGAGATGATAGAAACTATCATAGAGGTGATCTTATATCTTGCTCTTAAAAAATCATGAACGAATTATGATCGGGTGGGTTCCCCACCTATCCAACTCTTTTTTTATTTTTAAAAAAAAATCAGTTGTAAATTGAAAACTCAAATCCCCCAACATCCAAAGAGCCCTTTAGCTGCTAGCTAGTATTACACTGTACAAAATTTGATAACTTATTCTTCATTTTGATTTTTTTTACCTCCCAAAGGTATTCTTCATTTTGATGAAATCTATTTACAGAACATGGTGCAAATTTAGCTCATGACGGGGTTCCAGCCATCAAATGGCGAGAGAAAGTTCCCGAATTGAATGATGAGGACCAGGTAATTGCTTCTGGATCCAAAGCACAAGCATCAGCGAAAAATTAAGGGGCTGCTTCCACGCCCAACTAGCGTATCCTTATGATATAATATCCAATGCACTTGGTGGCTTGAATAGAGGAATCATTTTCGAGCAGTTTAACAAAGCAGAAAATACTTGAAAGGAGAACCGAGTGCGAGGAATCGAGGGTGGGATCTATTGATTGCTGCGACTCCAATGCATCACAAACCATCCATCTTTTAAGGTGGATTTGCCATTGATTCCTCGCACCATGTTCTTCCTTTCCTTTCTCTACTCAACGGCTCCCACTAATGCAGAGGATATCAAATGAATAGCATATCCAGTCATCAAATATGTTAGAGGATTGAGATTATTCATGATTAGATGATGTTGGAAATAAGATATACCTTGTTTGATGGATGGACGAAGTCTCTTTGCACACGATGAAACACATGCAGGGTGTGGTGATTAGTAGCAGTGCAACGTCCGATCGCTTAGAGCCTCGCTGGATGATGATGACGAAATAATCAGCATTTAAGCATAGCGACAACGGACGGTGGGTGGAGGCATGTAGATGTATATATGAGGTGGACCTGTAAAGGTCGAGAGGGTTCTCGCGCACTCAATTCCTCATTAGTGACCTTGCTATATGGAATTGTCGATTTAAACCACAAACAAACTGAGGCTCATGGGGGTGAACGTCAATTTTCATTAGCTCACGATCAGGTATACTCAATTATCTGCTAGCTGGTGCGTTCGTCCAGGCACTAATGAAATCAATGGATTATATATCTTCCGACCTCTTGCATTGTTATCACTCGCATGGAGAGGTGTTTTAGTTAGAAATTACTGTAAGGGGATGTATCCTTGATTGCTAGAAGATCGGAGTACACCATTAGACCACTTCTAGTTCTTATCTTGTTGTAATTGAGTAAGTTAATAGAGTTGAATATTAAAAGTAAGCTATATTGGGTTTGTTATTTAAGGTAATTAAATTCTATTTGTTCGTGCTGCACTACTCTGATATTGTGGAGGCTTTGGCCTGAGGAAGGATTACGCGAGAGCTATGAACACATTGGTTTGAATCAGCTCCTTACTCGATCCACACTAGAGCCATCATAGGCCGGAAGTGCTTTGGGAGTAGTTCCGGCAATTTCCTTAAATGATGATTTCCTGCACTGTGCAAGAGAAATATTTATAGTGTAAGCAGAATTATTTCACTAATAAAAGGATCACATGAATGAGTGTGATGTTGGATGATAGAAGAAGTTGAGTGCTCACGACACTTGTGCAATAACTTCTTGCTCGCGTATTATCTGCATGATAGTATACTATTTTATATGCAAAATAATAAGTAAAAAGAGCAATCATTTAAATGAATGCTAAAAGCGAAATTCATTCGAGAGAAGAGGTGAAAGTGCGAACAAAGATGACTCACGTCGGACGACGAAAGCACTTTTACACTCTTTCGAATTCTGGAAACCGGAATAAGACACTCATGGAGGCTTTTGACTAGGGAGAACCTGCATGGCGGCGATCTCACAATTTCTGTGAATTGCGCCGGCATCACCATTCTATTTGTCTCTGCTGTCAGAGCGCAAGACCCTTAAATGCGCGTCTCATGCAGTGAGCAAACGACAAGTGCACGTTGTCAAAATACTCTTCAAGAAAATGGTCGTAAAGAATTTATTTCGATGAGAGGAGGTAACCACATTTGATCACAGTAACATAAGATCGTATAAGACAAATTTTGAATGTGTTATCTAAATTAATTCTTGCTGATGAATATAGTGCTCTGCAGTAAGCCGTCGAAATGGTAGTATTCTCGCTAGTGGAAGTATGTTTGAGCACGATGGTGGGAATGCTGTCGAAATCGAAATGACAGTTATGGAGCTGCTATTGAGAATAATGATCTACGATTAATAGTCGAATATCCGATAAGAACTTAGATGCAAATCAATAGCCTGGAGCATTGATGTTTAGGGTAGGTAGAAGAGTATGAAATTTTTGATAGTTGACTGCGATGAGTGGGTAGAGTGTATAACTTATTGATTATTAGAACAATATTTGTCCGTGCCTGTTTTGTAATACATTTGCGCATTAAGTTACAGATTACTTGGAACCGAGGATAGGATGTTATCGGGAACAAGAGAATATGTCTGAGAGTAACTAATGATGTGGATGACAAGCGTGCCATCGGGATTTTTCGGTATCTATTACTCGATCTGTACAGGATACCAGTGTCCCGGTGAAGCAGCAAATATTGCAATTATTGAGGACGAAAGACAGACCGACATATTCAATCTAATGAAGGTAGAATGACCACAATTAGCTGAATCTCTTTAAGTGACTATGAGGCTGTCGGGCATATCTAGGCAGGCTACTATTTATTATCAATTTTATGCCGTATTAAATTGCAGATTGTTATTCCAAGCATTTTTAGAGAAGGATGAAATGCAACTAGTGCTTATACTTCGCCAGGCATTCGGAAGTGCAGGCGGTCAACTAGGGATGCTCCAAAGCGCTTAAGACAGGCATCATCAAGGGTGGCATATTCCTCGGCAGGGGAAGAAAGAGAGATATTGGAGGTAGGACATGCCAGAGGATAGGTTTCTTGAGTAAAAGATTTCTCCGAAGAAAGACAAAGATTACCCAAACTAAAAGCTGCCGCTGGATCAAGTGGAATACCATAACCAAGAGATCTGCCCGGTGAAGTAAAGACATGAACTAATATCAAAACCACAGAAAAAAGATCGATACTGACATGACTTAGCTGAAATATGGTTTTGCTGAAGGCACAACATCTTCTGTCCAGATTCACTAGTAACTCATCTTATTGCATGGCGGTGTAGCGGATGCGTCATTTTTGCAACTTTCTCTGCTTCTAATTAGTTCTACGTTTTCGTTCTCTCATTGGAATGGACTTAGAAAGAGCGCTGAGGGGTCCACGGGGGGGATTATCTATGTTAGACTGGTGGGTTGGCGTTGGGCATGTGTGACGGGATGGAGGTTGTCCAAGGTAATCATCAGAAGTCTCAATTACAAGGCCGCACGCTAAAATTATTAACTTGAAGCGGTCAAAGTCACCGCAATTCCACAGACGGGCTTATCATCGGTTGTCAACACCGCGAGAGTCGAGATTCTCTTAACTAAGAGTGTAACTATATTCCAGATAGATTGTTGGGTACAGATGGTTCAAATAGAGTTTATCTTTGTTACTGCTGATATAGACTCAATAAATATGGTCAGGTAAATTAAAGATTATTTTGACCAATTATTGTTTCGTCTTAAGAACAAAATAGTGTTTGTTGAGCTGTATCGATGTTTAGTAAATAGAGAAGATTTAATTTAATAGAAGACAAAATAAATTCGCAGTGATGGCGGCTGGTTTGTCGGTTGGCTGTTTTCGTTCAACAGTTGGTTCGATGATTATGATTCCCGAAGTGCACACCGCGAGTAAGATGTTAGACTCATTGATTGAAGGGACTCATTTCTTTAGGATATTTCCTTTTGTTTTATAAACCTTATTACAATTAACTATAAGATCAAAAGACAATTTGAATATGGAGCACCGTGCTAGTTGAATGTCTTGCATATCATTTAGTACATCAACGCAAGAACTTGTATGATATTATCTCCGAATAAACACGATATAATGTGTACAAAAGCAATCTTAATAAGATAGGTTTGTTAGGAAGCCATCTCGCTAAACGACTTATTATATTTATATTTATATTTTTGAATACGATTGAATTTGGATTAATTTGGGAGTTCAGATTTAATTAACGGACGGTGGCGTTTGAGGTATTTTGATATTGTTGGCATTTCGCTAATTTCTGAGAGCCAAAGTAACGTATACTATGTAAATACGTAATACCTGCCTCGGGTATAAATGTGTGCTAACCATTACTACGGCTCAAATGTATACTTTGGTAGATATATATTCAAAAGGGAAAACACAGGTGATAATGAGTCGAGACAATACATTGTAGTACATATTATCACTTCAGGCAATAAAGCGATATGGAACGCCGAAAGCTCACACACTAAGTAACGTGAGATATGTCACTAATGCGAGCTCTCACTTACGCCGACCTCCTATAGCTGCGTTAAGAGCAAACTACAAACCATGTCTGTCGCTCTCCTCCAATTATAGAATTATACTATTACCAAGTAGATTTCTGCCCTACAGTCAGCACGCGCTCGCCGAAGAAGCTTCTCTCAATTTGAGGTTTCTTACCCAAGTATGGATCGGATGTCTGTCAGTACCCGGGCCGATAGGGCCGTAATGCTACGGCGAATGGACGAGCCATAAGGGGCCAGTCTAATGCTCGCAGAGGTGGGCGGCACTGTCTCTAGGTGACGCCACTGGATAGCGTAGAACAACGGCACCGGGCCGGAGTCAGGCGTGTACTAAGCTGTGGGCCTCGGTGTCGGACGAGGCGAGATCGTCCGGGTGCAGGACCTGCGCCCGGCGGCTCGGGTCGGCACTGTGAGCCCCGGCGATTTGCAACCTAGATCTCGTGAGTCACGGCTTCAACACCGGATCCAACACGTATTCCGAAACCGTTCAGCGCAATAGTTTTTAGAGAGAGAGGAGTAAAAATATGCAAGCAGATATTATGCTTTGGTATATTGAACGATGTATCATTTCGGATCAGGTATTTGTTGGTACAGACATAATATATGATTTACTATCCTTTGCCTAGCTTTCTTTTTAGGACAGTAAGCCGTTATAATGGGGACCACCACAGTCAGTATACAGGGGTGGAAAAGTCGCGACCGTTTGTCACGTCACATTCCATTGTTTTATCTCTACTACAGCCACAGAATTTCTTAGAAGGGGCGGCATACAAGAATGACTTCGGTAGAACTATGGCCGAGGGACGAAGGACCTCCGTATTTTTTTGTGATCTCGAAAAGTTTCGGCAAAATCATGAAAGAAGATGCACAGTACGCGCGAACGAGTAGTTCTGCTTAGGAGTGGTAGGGGTTCAGAATCATTAATGTCACCAGGGTGGAGTAACGCACCCTGTGTCTATCTTCCTCTTTTACTGAATACAACAAGCTGTTTGCCTCAGCCTTACCCCGATAGATGACGAGGTTTGTACATCCGAGCTTACTGGAGGTGGAGAGGAACTGGACGTTTGGATCGGAAAAGGGAACCTAACGAAAAACTACGGATTAAATAAATAATTTAAAAAGAAATACGCGAATAAAATGTGACCTATCATTGATCCATCACGCAACTACTAAAACTATAGCGGGGAGTATACCCGACGGGAGGGTGAACCTCGACACGCATGTGAGAAGTGGTTGCAGGATGCCACGTGTGAACAACGATGCGTATCTGGAGCTTGCCAAGTCCGACTTCAACCGATGCCAGGCACTCCATCAGGTGGAGTGGCAAGGCCTTCAGAAGTGAGTAAAATTTTATCTTCCTTTCAATTATTGCAAGACAAGATTGGTCATAACGAAGCTGGACGGGGCAAGGAAAAATAATCTGAATTAGGCGCATGGGGTGTAGACAGAAGCATCGAGGTATATGACTTCTCTCAGAAACGAAGCTACTGAATCAGAAGATCATTAAGAAAAGAAGCGATCTGTGACGAAATGGGGTTCGAGGCCGGTGGCTTCAGCACAGGCGACATGAATGCTTGCGGCACTGATGGGGGGAAAGTCACGGGGTGGACAGTAGACATAGACAGACAGGACTGGTCGCTGCGTACATCGCGCTATTTTGGTTACTACGGCAGCAGAGAGTGGTATACTGTATTAAGATAAGACTGGAGCGACGTCGTCATTGCGGGAGGCGAGGATGCTATGCGGGCTCAGGACACGCAACAACGGTTCGACCGATCAACGCTCAGAATTCTCATTCGTACTTACGCAAGGACGAGTCGTAGTAAATCAAGTGAACAAAGAGAGAGTAGAGCGAAGGCTTCTCACGATCCACGGGACTCCGTAACCAAATCACTCTTCACCAATTAGGTAGCGTACATTCAACGACATAGAAACCACTAAGAGAAAGACTAATGAGAAGCAACACTGATGTTGGGCTATGTAGCAATAATGAGCTTTGACTACTATGAGGACGGTGGCATGCGTCTCTGCTGCTGGGCTTCAATTCAGTGCAATTCGCATCAGTGTTGACCGTGGATGCCGATAGCTAGAAAACGAGCAGCATGAGAGCCACGTTTTTTCACTTAATTATAGGAAGCTTGTTAGTTCTTGTGTTTGACGAGAGAGGGAGGGGGGGGGAGTGGAGTGTGAGACGAGTTAAAAGATCGCACGATGATGGAATTGAAGCTCGATTTCTTAAGTGAATTGGCCATTGAGAAAGTTTTACAGGACGGGAGAATAGTCACGCGTCACGCCTTTGTATCCGTCGCAACTTGAGAACCAGTCGTTGACGGTAGCGGTGCCATGACAGAAGCAGAGGTTCTAACATGTCCTTAAAATAACCCGGACATGCAGCCAAATGAAACACAGAAATACAACAACACAAAAGACGGACTGCATGACAATGCGGGCATTGGTCCCATTTACGAACCTGGCATCTACTAGTCTCCTGCGTGCCACGGAATACTGGGGCAATGCTTTAAATATAAATAGAGTACACGAGTGGTTGTAGGGTGTGCGCGTTCATAATCTGGTTAATTTTCCTTCTCAAACTTGGAGCTTTTTACTTCCACTGGTAATAGTTGCCAACGATGGTGAGGGATCACACAAAAACACTTGAGAGATTCTAGTGTATACTCTACCGTCGCGAAGCACGCCGGATGATACTCTCTTCGGTGTCCGTCAGAACTGAAAATAATAAGTGTTGGCAGTAGAAGATTTCGCGGTGAGTCGGCGGGAGAATGGATTATTTGTGAATCCGGAGGATAACTGATACGATATGTAAAGATCTATCGTGTTACTAGCCTGAAGAAGTAACTACGGAAAATTTATGCTGGGCGATGGGACACGGGCCGAGATTTACTCGGGAATGATAGCTTATACAAAGGTTCATGAATTTCTACCTCTTCTTTAAAATTATTCTGTGAAAAAGATTATGAATAAAGAACTAGGAATCTATTTAATTGATTCGGTTAGAGGGTAAATGAAGTCGTTGTCGGGTTACCGATAGTTTGCAAGTCCATCACTCTAATTTTATGCAATAATTCCGTCTTTCACGTGTCCTCTTACCAGCTGCTTAAGTAATAATGCTCTTGGCATATATTTCATCTTAATGTTCACACAATCGCTAATTGTGGGTGGGATCTTGGTATTCGACATTAATTCTCCACTTTCTTTTGAGTTTACAGAACGTGGCTTTTCTGCGTACCAATGCGACATGGACTTAAAAGTCCTCATCTAACAAGGTACGAAGCGCAACTCGCAAGTCGTTCAAGACGTTTACACAGGACCATTGGTGGAATAGACGACGGCCGCACCAATCGAGGGGATTTGAACGGACATAGAACATCGGACACCTGTAGAAGGGGATCGAGAAAGGCGACCGACGGCACTACAGCACTAGAAACCTCCTGCCGGACTGTCTAGTATTTAGGATAGACTCTGTTAGAGAATGAATCACTTAGGAAAAGAAGAAAAATTGATTAAAGGTAAGATCGGGGAGTCTTCTTTGAGGCTATCTGTCAGGCAAACGCCGGCATTCTCTCACGGACTACTTTGTTATAAGAGAGTTGGGTTTCTAAGAATTGGTGGTTGTCAGATGCTACGATCTAGTATGATCTGGCGTTTTGGGTTCGATTTCTGATTTTTGATTGATTCTTCCTATCAATTAGTCATCGCTCGCTTGCCGCACAATTTGTCTACATTTGACAAGAAGTTAACCAGTAACTGACAAGAACGAAAATGATAGAAAGTCATCGGGAAGAGCCTAAGTGAAGTGGGCGTTGCGAGAGGTGGTCCGTCACCATTATTGAGGACGCTTGTCTCTGTCCTGATGGTCTTGTATATTATTAAGGAATAAGCTGTAGAAAGTGTTATACGCGCGGAGTGCCAATTTCTCCGAATTGGAAGGCAGTAGAATTGATAAATTGAGCCATAGAGGCAATCATAAAATGTATATCTTAGTAATTGTTTTCAACCTCCATTACGAATAAGCCACGTAGTCAGTGGCCTTTCATATTGGCAGGATAATCCTTTAATTAGTGAACTAATGAATGCAAAGGAGTATTCAGATACAGGATTTACAAAAATTGGTATTTGCGTTATGCTTCATCGAGTCTTATCTTCATTTAAAGAACTGGGATGAGATGGTTATGGTGTCTTGAAGATGCTACACACGATCATGACAACTAAACTCGACTTCTCTCGAACTAAAAATTGGTACCACCCAACACTTCAGTTATCTCTGAACTGATCTCGAATTACACAAATTCTTTATAAGAAAAAAAATTCACACTGATGACATAAATAAAGGTAAACTAAATTAGATCGCATTTTTATTATACCAATTAGAGAAATTATTGTAATGTAAATGAGCGGGATTGACGTTTCTCGCACTTTGGTGCCATCCATCCAGAGGTGCTGATTCAAGTCATTGTTGATATATTTATAAGGATCTATAGTCATAGGATTATGCGAAACGAAAATGTAACGTGCAGATGATGAGTGTCTGAGGAATCGACGCTACTGGGTTATTTATTCCATGCGGAATATAATCATAGAAATGATTATAACCCCATCTCATTTTGCCACTGTTTTCCATCACAGTAATTAGAGTGTCAGGGATCAGTTCCTATATCATGCTGCAAAGATTATCAGAATTACATGGGATGCTCTCGTTAGAAGAGTCATTTTTGCGCCGTAAAGCATGTTTGACAGCACATCACAGCTATTAAATTCGAAATTACCGGATGCGTTGGTTTGATTGCGTCATAAATCTAAATTTCAGGAAATTAAAGCCATAGTCCACTATTTAAATCTTTGCAATGTTATTGCGTGCTTATTGACATGAGTAATATGTTTTAACGGAATTATTGTTTGTCACATTCGCTAGATAAACTATCGGTCTGAACCTAAGCGCCTCTGAATTCAGTTATAAATGGAGACAGATTATATGTTAGTCTTCCACCATACATCTAGAACTGGAACAATTTTCCTATTATATAGGATTATTGATAATATTCGACGTTCCTGAATTATGCACTATTAATGTCCTGAATTATATTAATGTATATTGAGTATTTTTAATTAGTGTGGTAAGGTCTGATTCATTATTTTAATTATTAATCTTAAGGCCGTAACATAACGCTTCGATGTGTTATAAGTCAGATGAATTGCCTAAGGGAGATTGAGGTTCTCAAGCAATTTGCTGAGTTCGAAACGGCATTTCTGTGAGCCAAAGTCACTACAAATTGAGATAGAGCGAAACGTTGTTCAAATCAGAAGAGACAAGGTAGGACAAGAAATTGTATATATGACTTCTACTTTTATATGCTGTTTTATTTATTCACTACATGTCGACGAAAAATATACGTCAAAATTATAATTTTACAATTGCTTTTGAGACGTTCTGGAGCTCTACTTATAATTTCTATCGAATCCCCAATCTGCTGCAACGCTCTGACTAAAAAGGACATCTTTGGAGGCCAGATTCAATCACAAGACAGTGCTGACTTGTTATGTTGCTTTGGTATTGAAGTCGCCCGCGACATAGGGCGACTTGGATTTTGCGACCAGAAGGGTTTTCCACCATATGGAAAGTAGACAATCATTACTGTTAGATTCAGTCTCGCAGTGAGAAACTAAGATATAGCTAAGCGCATCTGACGCTGCAGACTTCTCATGGCCTAGGTTCTTCAATCTTTTATTTCTATTACATAATTATGACCTTGTAACATAGAGAAAAAATAAAAATAGATGGAGATCGCTACCCAATCAAATTGATATAGTATGTAGCAACCAATTGTTCTTCTGTCTTATGCTGGTACGTATAGCTGTTAGAGACAGCTAACGTCGCACAAATATATATCTTGTAGATAACGAAAATTATTCAAATCGTGAATAGAGTCAAAATCGAGGTTACGACGGCGCTCGGTCATGGGACAAAGCAAACTTTGTGCGGCTATTAGGGCGGCAGAAGAAGCCTTAAGGAAGGTAATAGAGTTGGGAGCAGTACTCACAGACATATATGCAAGAGACTTACATTAGATACGCATCGGCGTCTTAGTTTATGACATTGCTTCGGGGAAACTCCTTTGTGGTAATATCCTTCGAACTTATTGGCACCGACTTGTATGTTTTTTAAAGGGAGCAATGCTGTGGCACGACAATACATAAGGTTGCCCTCTATATGTCTTGAACCATCTCAAGACATAAAATACCTTTAGGATTTGTGCAACGCCAAGCCGCATCCCGGAGAAACCCACGGCAAATGTTAAGGTCTCCTTATTTTGACTGATTTGTCATCTCTGATATTTTTCTTATTTATTATGGATTACTGATTTGTTTATCTAGAATTGGGGGTTATCATAAAGATGGCGCAGTACTTTGAGGTGGAAGACGCACGAGGAATGATTAGAATACAAGTGCCGTTTGGAGGGTGAGACCAGGAGGGTTCGTTGCTTGCCTAGTAAGATTCGCACCGCGTTATGATTGCATTTTAGTTGCTGGAGCTCGGCTCGGTTGGGCAAGGTTCGATGTCGGAATTGCGGGCTTTGGTGCTCACATAGTTCGACTTAGTGCATACGACGACGGGCTATACAACCAGGGGCTTGCATCGACCATCGAGATAATCCAACAAGGTATAGGAGTCATGCATTTATTATGAAAGTCCTCTCCGCCTCCACCCGCACTCACATACTACGAGATGACAATGAATCGAATATAAGTTGGATCAATCTATAGCTTTATCTATCTTGTAAGTAAAAATTTTATATACATATTCATCCCATATCCACTTCAAATCGGATTGGATCGGATCAAATCGAATATATAAGAGAAATTAGTCGGATCGAATCAGATTGAGTACATATAAATAATATAAAATGATCATAATTTTAAATAAAAAAAATATATTAAAATTAGAACGGAGCATACTATTATTCATATCCGATCCAAACTCGCTTCGGATATTTTTTTTAAAATTCATATCCATCCCGGATTCCAATCGAGTCCGGTAAAATTCATCCCATTTGGATTGGATTGGATCGGATACTCGATAGCTCCGATAAAATTACCACTCCTAGTGCTACAAATTAAAAGGATTAGTTCAACTTAAATTATTCGTGCTTTCATTAATGATGAGCGGCCAAGTACAAGCGGAGACATATCTATTCAATCAACCATTATCTAGCTTGTGATGCAAGCTATAGAGGGTTTAGAGTTCAATTTATATATCATGGGTGCACCAGTTAATGAAGATGATCACACGTATGATGCAAGTGGGTGCATATCTATTTGATCAACCACTGTAGATGGATCCATGCTCCTTCCTAAATTAGAGATTTAATCTATATGAAGTCTCGGGACACGTACAATCATCCCAAATATTTTTTATGAAGAAGATTAGCCCTCGATCTTTCGGTATCTACTAATCAACGTATAAATTTGGAATATTTCTAGGACATGAAGTCCGAGCTATCATTGTTCTTCATTGTCTTATATGACTGTTTCGGTAAGCTGTGAGCTGACAAGAATTTCATATCCGTTTGATCAGGGCAACCTAAAGAAGTTAGACAAGACAGTAGAAGCAGAAATGCAAGAGTTAGCACAGTGCGTTCTTCAGAGATCCCCTAATCTCAGCAGCCAAACCAAGCAGACATTCCTCACCGTCGTAAAAAGTTTCTACTATGCTGCCCATTGTCCATCTGCCACCATCGACCATCACATCTCCACGGTTCTTTTCGAGCCAGTAGCTTAATCTGGTTGCAAATAAGATAAAGATCAGTTCATCAGGATGTAAAAATATCATTGTTATCAATATCATGAATTCAAAGTTGTTATACTTACAAGCACAGTTCAACCACCAACCTACCGTAGAGTTGCCATCATCTAGTGGAATCCCTTGTAAAGGCACTATAATTAATCATATTCATGTTCATCCGCTGTGATTGGCCTTCTGCAGGGAATTATTCACTTCTTATCAATGTCTTTGAGATGATACTTGGTGCATGTCCCAAAAAAAAGAAAAAAAAAAAGATGGTCAGCTCCATGAGAAGCATGTTAAACATCATAACTAAGGTGGAGCCGCTCTGCTTGTCTTCTTTACATATCCGAGCGCAAGCTGTATAACAAACTAAATAAAAAATGATAGGCATTGTTATTACGCAAAACACCTCGCAAAAGAGCACCATTTCGATGGTTCTATAGTTTGAGATCAATTTAGCGCACGTCATGAAGCCGCTAAAAAAGTATGCCCACATTAGGCTGTCCATCATGCACCCACCTTTGGAGCATTAGTATAACCATCCGAACACCACTAGAGATGCATGTGGGTTGTCCAATTTGAGCCCACATGGTGCAATCATGTGTATGGTGGTCTCAAAGTGGGCAACGAGTATCCAATGGTCCTGGTTATGGTCTCGAACCTTTATTTATAGTGAATCCTACAGCATGTTATTAAACATGATCATTCCGAACATGTATCGCTGTCAATTTGGTATACGGATTGTTGTTGATGGGTTTCAGAGCACACGCGGTCTTCATGGTCATCGTAGGTGATGGTCCCACTCATCATGAATCATGGACTTATTCCGATTCCAACCTCGTAAATAGTCTAGATTTTATATAATGTCTAGACTTTTAGTTGTGATCCCAAGGCAATTTCTCATGATGCCTACTCTGTCAGCTGATCGCCTAAGGTTCTCATCATAAAAAGTGGACAAGTTGGTGAGATTTATGTGGTAAAGCTGGCAGAAGGCATAACTTTTGTTACGTTTATATGGCCGGCATGTTGGATGCCCTCACCAAGAGATCCCCAAAGCGAGCCTTATCTCTGCTCAGAGAAGAAAAAGCTGTTTTTTTTGATGCACGAGGGCAGAAACCATCAAACACACCCACAACAAGATATCAGGACCCAGCATGACCCCATTATAACTCGGGCGTGGTCTGGAATCACAAGATAAAATACAATAAAATGGGAACCTTCAGCGGAAGACTGGAAGATTGGATATTGTGTTACTTTTTATGGGCATGGAAGAAACCAGAGGACCCACAGCAAAAGCTTCGATGGTAACCCATCATCACCACGAAAAGGAACGGACTGAGAAAGGAAGTCGTAGTGCCTTCAATCATACAACAAGTTGCCACATGCTTTGTTTGCATTTATATGTATGCAAACAAGTGTTTGTGAGTGCCTGTCTTTCAGCAAGCGGAAACCTGCAAGACACCACATCCCATATGTTCGGTAGTCTCTTTCAGATTCCAAAGAAAAAAATAAGTCTTACTGTTTTAATTGTACTGACAAAATAATACCGCACAGCATAAACAATCGCCAAGACATATGGATGAGACGAGGTTTTTCTTCTATGCCCATAAAAAGCAACATATATATCATACAAAATTATGGCGCAGCATACATCAGTTGAAGACCATCACCAAGCATTACCATGCAATCCATATGTACACGAATTATCCTTTTTTTCTAGTATTTACTTGTAACGGTGTTAGCTGGTTTAAGTAGACAACAAATTGTATTCATTTCACCACTTATTTTTGGTTATCTGAAAAGTGCAATACATTCGTTTTCTATGATTCTTAAATACAGCATTTACGTGGTCGATGACATCTGAGTGGTATGGTGCATACAAACCATGGATGTTCAAATGCACCCACAACTGCCAACCATAAACCTTAGCTTAGAGCTTTCATTAAAAGCTTCAAGGGGCAAAGGAACATTTACATCCATAAGGTTTTTGTGACGCACATTCTGGTTAATGTCAAGGAGTGTCAAAAATTGGAGCAACGGAACCACATCACATAAACTCCGACGGATTCCTGCCTCTTCAGTATGCTCAGTCCAATAGCATTCATTAAACGCGACTGTTTGGAGGAAATTATCTTACAGGATGATCTTCTAAGAGCCAGATATTTGTAGTGATATTATCTGGCCTAAATTAAAGATTATGAAAAAAAATGAATCATGAGTTTTCACATCCATAAAACTATAAGTATGATTTTAAGTTCATTTTGAAGAGACATTTGAAACCCCAAACAAATCTTAACCATCCACAAAAGCAACCAATTTTTTTCCCTATTACCATTGGCTAATAAGATGTAGAATCTCATGCATGATTAAACTCAAAAATATGCGTATTGATGAGGAATCCCACGAGGTTCTCCCGAATATCGCGAGATTTTAAGAGTTCGGATCGAACAAAACACATGATTCCCCTAAAATCCTCAGAGCATACTAAAATTCTCCTAATAATCTATAACCTCATTTCTCTCCTTTCTTCCATGCGCTAATATACTGGATTTCATGGATTAGATGTATGGCAATAACAGACATGAGCAATGGCAAATATAGATCGGATAATGATAACAAAAGTAGAAAGTAAGGTCAGAAATGAATTAATAGATGAGATGATGAAGGCTAAAATTAAAAGGAGAAAGCAGAATAGATCATAATAAACAAGCAGCAGCAAAGCATCATGAGCCGATCGAGTGCTACATATAGCAGCAATCCTTTGTCCGGGAGTGAAGAGCATGTAAGCAAGTTTATCAACCCCACATTGGTAAATTATAAGTAGATATGAGGGCATATTGCATTATGTACGATGTAGCATCGTATCAGTACATGACTAGTGTGCTTTTGCACCATGGTATTCCAAACATTGTTACAAATCTTATGCCTTGCATCAAGGTTCTCGCTTAAATGGGTTCGCATGTACGTTACTCTTTGCTCAAATTGGGAGATCTAGCAACCACCCCTTGCTTCTTTCTCATATAACCATGCATCCAACGACAGATCTCCTATCAACCTAAGACAAGCTGATCAAAGTTCTTATGCCAACTCATATTTTGGATTTATATGTGATAATGTCAGAACCTTTGAGATATTGCAACATGCAAAACATTGCATCCTGATCTTTAGTTTGGAAGAATGCATAACCATGCAAACTAGGTATCCCTTTCGTAAGGAGAGTAGGGGTTCTCCAGCCCTGATACCGACATAGAGAGGCCCGGTTCTCCATTTATTGCCAAATAGCCCATGCTTGAGTGGGGCTGCCTGCTACTGCAGAACACCTGTTCAATCTCTGTCATTCCACAAGACATGGATGGTTAGTGATGGGAACTGGGTCCCTTGAGTTCATAGATAAACAATTGTAGAAAACAAAGTTCTAAAACCATATAAACTCTATTAATTATTTGCTAGAATATAGATCATCAATTGCATAAGTAACACTTACCACGTCTTGTCTTAAAATTTCATATATAGTGCACACTCCAGTCTTTCTTCTAACTAATTGCTATTACTTTATTTCTTTTCTTCACTAGCTTCTTTTTGTAGACGGATAGGATTTCTAGAGTTGCAAAACCATAGGAATTGAGTGCAGCACCATTCTATTTGTAGATGTCTTGAAGCATGAGGTGCGCCGCCACAAAATAATAGTAGCTAGGTGTCACGCTAAAGTTCAAGTAGCTGCCTGATATCTAAGCACGATGTGGCTATTGTATTAGCCCCAAGCATGCTGTGAGGTAGCAGCTCAAGGTTAAACAACATAATGTATCGACTTTTGCTAGCTTGAGGTAGCAAGTCAAGCATCACGAGGCAAGGCTTAAATAAGCACAGGGTGGTTGCAAGTGTGAGTTGCAATTTAGTGGCTAAGAATGAGGTGGCAACTAATTATTAGGGAAAGCTAAGGTTGCCAAAATCACGAGGTGTCGGCTAATTAATACAGAAAGATGAGGTGGCAGCTCTCTTACAAGCATGAGGTAGTTCATTGTGGGAACATTTACCATCCAGTCCTTAACTCTTCAAACTTGTTTTGAGATCTTATTAGCCATGTACTACAAACCTAGTTATGGTGAAAAATTTGAAAGAGCTGGCTAAAGTTAGGGTACATATGAGAGGCAACATCGTGCAAGGTATTAAACTATCGTACCATAGAGACAAAAGCTCTTGCATCAAATATACCAAAAGTTTTAATTCCATGAAGGAAACAAAATGATTTGCTTGAAAATGTTGGAACAATTATTACCACGAACCACATAAAGTGGATACGATATTGCGAAAAGGAGTCAATATCAAATGATTATGAAAAGTCAAAAGGACAAAAAATCTAAGCAAATTAGTAACATAAATACATACGTACATACATACATATGTATTGAGCTTACTACTTGTTGCCTAGAAGATAGCAACCTATGTGGAGGAATGAATTAGATTTTTTTTAAATTTTAATTAAATTAAACTCTAAAATAAATATGTACTTCTAGTTAAATTAATTTAAGTAGTTGTGATGTATATAATTCAAGTAGTAGTGGAATCAAGATATATGATATGCTATGCACGAGATAAAATAAAGTTAAGCAAGTAATGAAATAAGTAAAACAAGAAGTAAAGGCACAAATAAACACATAAAGATTTATAGTGGATTGATACAACCCATACCTACTTCTACTCTCTAAGCTCTCTTTGAAAATTTTACTATAATCTTCATGATTACAATGTGTTTATTTTTTTGGGTTCACAAATAAGCCTAATTTATTTTTGGGGATTACCAACCATAATTTTACATCGATTATTTTTCAGACTCATAATCAATCCAGTTGGTTTTATGGGCTCACCAACTAAAATCTACAAAGTCCAATTCTGGACTTGGATGGGCGTACTTAATTTTCAAGTTTTTTTCTAAAAAAAACTTATAAAGAAAACAAAATATAAGTATAATGAATTTCAGCATAGAGAATGAAAATAAAAAAATAAACTCTTTAAATACTTGGAGAAGTTGCTGAATGTATGCTCTTTTGAAGGTTCACTTCTCTTTAAATGATGTTGAGAGGTTGTGCAAGATATTGGACAAGATGTCTCTTAAAAGTCTTCTGAATTTACTATTTGGTTCCTTTCTTTTTTTTTTTCTTTTTGATGTGTAATAAATCTCAGTCAAATTTGAAGGATTTTTTCTTTAAATTCTATTAATATTATTTTTTAAATATTTCTCTAGCTTTTAATATTCTTGATGATGGCTGGAGAATAAGTTCTGACCGTCGGAAGCCTTAAACTAGCTAGTTGTTGGAGCAGAAAAATAGTTGTTTGAGAAGCTGCAAAAAATTAGCTTTTATGCCTGTCCCGACATTAGGATTGACTCCAATTCCTTAGAGTCGACACCAATTTTCTTCGAGTTGACTCGAATGTCCCAGGAGTCGACTCGATCTCAAGATCCCAAAAACAGTGCTCTCTATATTTTTCTGAGATTACTGGCTCATCCTGTGCTAGAGTCGGCTTGATTTTTGGGGTCAACTCCAATTTTGTTAGGTTGACTCCAACCGGGTGTCTTGAAATTTGTGTTCTCTATTTTCTTCTAAGTGAGTCAGCTCCTGTAGAGCTTGAGTCGACTCTAGACCATGCCAGTCTCCTCGAGCGTACCGAGGTTGATTCCAATCTTTCTAGGGTTGACTCTTGCTCTTCTTGAAACTTAAAATACTTCATTTTAACACTATTTTAGTGTAAGGGTCAACTCCTTTGGCTCTAAGGTCAACTTCACTAAGTCTTAAGCTTGAATTTTCTCTTTTAAGATCCTTGATGTTGTTGCTTGAAATTGTTTGCTTCGAAAGTGGAGCAGTCGGTCTCACGTAAGGGTGTTGGCATGGGATGCTGAGGCTGACGAGGTGGTTGCCAAGCTCTTGCAGGAGGTTGGCGTGGGGGAGTTCTTCCCCAGATGAAGTGATTAAGCCTTCCTTCACGAACAAGATTGTCAATCGCATCACAGAGGAGGCGGCAGTCCTCGATATCATGACCATGGCCACGATGATAGAACCAATACTTCATAGAGTTGCGGTGTTCAGGCTTCGTTCGCATCTTCGGAGGCTGAGAGAGCTCGGAATGGATTTCCATCAAAACCTCTTCCCTCAAAGCATTCAGAGGCATGTAACTATAGTAATGTCTCGGGGGAGAATGCTGCCGGTCTCTCCTTTAGGGGCTCGAAGATCGGCAATTTCTGGAAGGATCTCCTGCCCTCTATTTTTAAGGTGGAGATTGGGAGTGCCGGCGGTAAGTTTCTTGAAGTTTAGGGTGGCGCTCCTTATTGGATCCCACCAGAGCAGAGTTGGCAGGGACATCTTCATCAAAAGTTTCTTTTAGGTGAAAATACTTGGCTGCTCATTCCAACATTCTCACATAGTCCTGAGGGAAGGACTTTACCAATGACTTCTTCAAGTCATTCTTCTACAATCCGTTCATCAGGACGGTCATCGCGATCGACTAATCTAGATCGTGGATTTCAAGGTTACTATATTAAAGTGGCTAACATAGCTGTGGATTGACTCTCCTTCTCTCTAGCATATAGCATTAAGGTAGTCGAACCACTTCTACTGCTTGTGGCTGCTGATAAAGTATGCAGCCAAGGACCAGCTCAACTCTTCGAAAGAGTGGATGGAGGTTGGTTTCAGATTGGAGTACCACTGTCGGGCTGCCCCTTTAAGAGTTGTGGGAAATACCTGATAGAGGATAGCATCAGATGCTTCCTAAAAAAGCAGTGCTGCTTTGAAGGTTTTCACATGATCGACGGGGTCGGTGGTCTCGTCGTAAGTTTTAAACTAAGATAGCTTGAAATTTGGCAAAAATGGCTCCCTCAAGATTCTCTCATTGAAGGGAGGCTCGCCACTAAATCCATCATAAGGCCTGAAGGAGGAAGCTTTATTGGTGGCCTCAATTCGTTTATCAAGCTCTTGAAGCCTCTTCTCCAGAATCTGATTTCGGACAGTACACGCCTCTGATTGTTAAGGCAAGTGACGACCGGGGGTAGAGTCATGCTTGGATTGCGGGCTAAGGGACCGCAGAAGAGTTTGCTTCCTCGAACTTTGAGGGAGTGTCTGAGGAGGGTTGGCCTATGGTTGTAGATGGAAGGCTAGCAGTTCAGGTGGCACCGTAGCAGGGGGCACTGTCGGAACCACCAAAGAAAACATAGGTTGCACCATAGAGGAAGGTGTAGGGACAGCCTGACTCGATGATGGCACCATCGGAGGAGGCATAAAAGCATTTTGGACTGCCTAAATAGCAGCCGTCAAAGTATTAACCTGCAGGAGGAGCAGGTTGAACTGGTCCATCATCATGGAGACTGATTGAGGCGGTGGAGAAACTTCTACCGCCAAGGATTGGGCGAGATCATCACCTCTGAGCTCTATCTGATGGAGAAAGGCAGCTTCAGTAAGGTGTGATGATGTCTTTTTGGGTGGCATGTTTGAAAGTAAATCCTTCCTCTATCTGTTGTTGTTTGAAATTGGACGCTTTGGGAGTGGAGCGGTCAGCTTCTCATAGGAATGCTGGAGTGACCTGCAAAATAAGTCCAAGCCAGAGGATTTGACTCCGACGAGGATCCTCCGATGCTTAAGTCTGAATCAAGCAACGGTGCAACAATAAGTTCTCTGAGAGAAATTTTTTGCTTACCTAGACCCTCGAGGCTTAGGATATTTGTAGAGGGGATATTTCATGGACGTTATGCCATTTCGCTAATTTTGGACCGCTAATCACGTCATTCCAGGATTATGGCCATTTTTCAGAATAGAAAGGCCATTGCTGGCATGGTCGAAATACGTTATTTATTTTCACGAGTTTAGGCATAGTGGAGAATAGCCTGATCATGGTTGGATTACAGCTGGGTCACCGTTTATCTTGAAATAGAATCATTGAGATTAATGAAAGGACATTCGTCCAAAGTGATCCAAAGGATTGTAAGTGAGGTCATGGAATCGACTAAGCGGCGCACTTTGACTTGCCTCATGGGTCAGAGGGGGTGTATGAGGTACTTCTGCCTCGAAGTATTGATGTCTTTATACCGATCCGAGACAATCCAGATATTGGCTAGGTCGATTCGAGGTGTTTACATTACTATCGTATCACTTGACTTAGTGAATTTTGAAAAGATCTATTTCATGAATTATTTCTTCAATTTGAACATCTGAAAATATCTATATTCATTCTTGAAATACATGATTAGTATCATTTATACTAAATATTTTAAAATTATCAAAATCAATCATAGAATCAATACTACTTATATTTTGGGTTGGTCCCATGTGAAGTGATCCACACCATACTAATAGATGTTGGGCATGGGTCTTGTTAATACGGCATATATTTTTTTAAGTAGTAGCCTATACAAGAAGAAAAGTGAAGAGAAGGAAAAAAATAGAGTAAAGGTATGATTCTGAGTTTTTACACATAACAAGGATTTCTTATATAAAGTTCTTCTTGGATGGAAGTCTATGGCATAAAAGTTTGATTTTCTTTATTCATCTCACCTACAAGAGTTTTTGGTGCTTTTAGAAAGTTGGAGATTTGTCTCTTTGAGAGTGTATCTACAAACTTTGTCAGTTGAAAGCTTATTGATGCTTTTCTTGTAAAGATTTTCTTATGCTTTTGCATTATCTTGTGTTATCGATCTTTTGTACCCTTCATATCATTGATTAGTGGATTCCAGCCTGATGCCTTATAATTTTTTCCTTTCTTAAAGGATTTTCTATATAAAATTTTGGTGTTCCTATTCTCTTGGTTGCTTGATTTTTTCTACTTCTATTGGATTGTTGTATACCATTGTTAATTGTGCTTATGAAATATTATCGATAGCTTATCTAGAAGGGGAAGGAAGCATATCTTGCTAATAAGTGGTATCAGAGCTAAGGTTGGTGCCTTCGAGGTATTTGATAAAATTTTTGAGTAAGTTATAGAGATGAATATAAAGTAGTATGGTGAGCATATATGGTGGCAGTTGGAGAATATGAAAGGGTAAGATATCAGACTTACTTGATTGTAAGGATATGTATGCTCTTTTGGAGGGTGATGATGCCAAGCCTAAAGATATGACTGATGAGAAGTAGAATGTTTTAAACTGGCAATGTGTTGGTTTCATTTGGCAATGGTTGGATGATAATGTTTGCCACTATGTGGAGAATGAGATATCAGCTAGTGTACTTTAGAAGAAGCTTAAAGAATTGTATGAAAGGAAAATTGCTAACAACAAGCTTTATATGTTTAAAAAGCTTGTTAATTTGAAGTACAAGGAGGGTGCTAATGATGGACCACTTGAATGAGATGAAAAGTTTGATGAATCAACTTGCAACCATGAACATGATGTTGGAAAATGAGTTTCAAATATTATTACTCCTAAATTTGCTTCTATATAGTTATGAGATTTTGGTAGTAATACTCATTAACTTGGCACTAAATGGAGTAGTAACAATGAGTATGACTAAAGCTTGCTTGTTTAAGAATGAGACCGAAAGGAAGAATATGGATTCTTCATAATTATAAATTCTTATCTTGGATAATAAAAGAAGTAAAAGTCAGGATTCTCATTATCAAAAAAATCTATGGAAGATCCAAGTCTAGAAAAGGCTTTATTGTTATAATTATGGTAAGCCTGGCTATATAAAGAAGAATTGCAAATTTCTTAAGAAGGAAGGAAAAGGCGAAGGCAAGCAAGAGGACAAGGACACCACTATGGTTTCTTCTAATGAAAAGTTAATTATTTTATCCACTTATGATGAAACTTGCCTTGGCATTACAAATCAAGACTTGGATTGGGTCATTGATAGTGGTGCTTTATGTCATGCTTCCCCACGATTGGATTTCTTCACTTCTTATAAGATGGGTGATTTTGGCTTTATGAAGATGGGTAATAGTGGTATTCCAAAAATTGTGGGGATAGGTGTTGTTTATCTTGAGACAAGTTTGGATACCAAGTTGATACTCAAAAATGTGAGGCACATTTTGGAGCTCCATTTGAACTTGAACTCCACTAGAAAATTGGATGTTGAAAGCTTTGAAAATCAATTTGTTAATGGGTGTTAGAAACATACATCAAGGGAATTATAGCAAGAAGGAGGAAACATTGTACACATTATCAAATAGAAACTAAAGTGTATAAGAATCAAATCAATGCCTTGGAGAAAGAAGCTACCATGGATTTATGGCACAAGCAACTTGGCCTTATGAGTTAGAAAGTCCTCTAAGTTTTTTGTAAATAAATAACTCATTACAGAAGTCAAATTATGTCTTTGAACTAGTGCACTTATTATTTTCTTGGTAAACAACATAGAGTTTCCTTTGTATATATTTATGTGAGCTCAGGTGTGATGCTCTCAAGCCTTAAAAATAGATAGAGAGAGATCAAGGAATGAATAAAATCAACTATTGAAGAGTTTCAACCAATTCTTCAGTCGAGCTGGCTCGAGCAGAAGGTTAGAAAGCAACATATTAGGCGTATCGGGTTGGCATGCTGGTTGAGATGACTTAATTTTTGAGAGAGCTGGCTCGAGCTAGAGAACAAAGAACTGGCATGTTCGTTGAGCTAGCTCGGACCCTAAGAGAGCTGGCTCAAGCAGCGAACAGAGAGCTACAAATCAAGCTCTGATAACTGGCATTACAGTCGAGCCAACTTGACCTCTGATCTAGCTGACTTGAGTGATAAATAGAATAGGATGCAGTTTCTATTCTGGCCTAGGATTGTTATAATCCGAGGGACTTAGGGCCTCAGTTTGTGAGGTCCTAAGGGGCTAATCTATAGATTGGACTGGATTTAACCCAATGGATGTGTGCATGTGAGATATGGGTGTACATGGGCTTAGAAAGTGCATCACATTAAATTAGCTAGGAAAGTTTTTAGGTTGGGTCACTTTGACCAGGTATGTATATACTCTGTATTGAGTTTGTAATTAACATGAATTGAATACAAGTCATTTTCTTCCTGAAAATTCTCTTTTTCTCTCTCGTTCTTCATCTCTTCTATTCTCCATGACCTAGAATTTGCTAGGGTTTGATAGAACACCACCATCATTTTCCTTGGATTCTTGTTGCTGTTTCCACGATCGTCAAGTAGCAAGGATAAATCTGCAACAATCTAGTATCAGAGCTATGATGTTAGATCTGATGGAGAAAAGATCAAAGCTTCATCGGGATTGTGGTAAGGTACTGAATATATTTCTCTTGAACACTGTTTTGCTTTTAGTATTTGGTTATTGGAGATCTGGTTGAGATAATATCGAGTACCATTAAGACAAACTTTGGAAAGTTCGATAGCAATGATAACTTTAGCTTTTGGTAGCAAAAGATGAAGGATATGCCGGTGTAGAACAGAATCTACAAGGTCTTGACTTAAAAAAGGTCGAAAAGATTTTTGTTGAAGATTGGGAGGAGCTTGAAGAGATAACTTTTAGCATGATTCAAATGTGCCTCATTGATGAAGTTTTATCGGAGATTAACATGAAAACCACACCGAAAAGGTATTGAAAAAAATTGGAGAACATGTTCATGGGCAAGAACATGATATACAAGCGATGGTTGAAACAGTATATAGTTTGTGGATATCTAAAGGAGGAGATCTAGTGTCTTACATCTAGAAGTTCAATCAAGTTTGTTTAGATGTCATAAGCCATGATATAAAAATCGATGAGGAGGATAGAGCTCTCCTATTATTATATTCGCTGCCAGCAGTATATAATGGTTTTATTACTACTTTAGTATATGAAAAAGAGACATGAAACTTTGAGAAAGTGGTTGGGGTTCTTAGGTCTAATGAGCAGCGAAAGAAGCTAGTCAAAGAAAGCCTTAGCTCAGAGGTACTTTCTATGAATGAGAGGCAAGGTAGATCGAAGGAGAGAACTTGAGATAAATCAAATGATAGATCCAAGTCTTGAGAAAATCAGAAGGCTTGAAAATGCTACAAGTGTCATCAACCTGATCATATTAGGAGGAATTGCCTACTTTTGAAAAATGAAAAGGGGAAGGCACTTCTAAGGGTGGATCTGATGGAGAAAATCTAGGATTTTATGCATGGATTTTGAAATTTTGTAAAATATTGCATAGCAAAAGACATGGATTAATCAAATTAATCTAATAATACATATAAAAACTCCTATATCTAGGATCTTATGACATGATATAGGCATGTAATAACTCTAAAAATAAATAAATAATATGAAAGATATTAATCACATCAATACCAATCTAGATTTAATCTCAAATACTGTAGAGATCATATCTCTATACCTGATCGCGGGTCGAGAACTTCACCACTGATATCCATGGATGAGAATGTCGCTCAGAGTCGCACAGATTGTTCGGCCTCTATAGGTTATCCAAATAAGGCTTGAAGGCTGATCGGAGGTCTGATAATTGAAAATTTGTACAGTGTGCTAGCACTTTGCAGATCCCTTCTTGATGGTCAATCTTGATTCTTCTTCTTCTTCCAATCTCTTGGACCTTCCAAGAAATAAAGAACTTAAGAAGGATTTGGGAGAAATGATCTTCCTCACTTTTCTCTCAAAAGTTTGTGGAAGAGGGAGATCTAAAACTTTAGAGAAGAACCCTTTCTTCTCTCTTTTGTTTTCTCTCACCAAGACACACTAACCTGTTGTCCTAAAGAAAGCCCATGCCCCAAGAGTCTCTACGCCCAATATTCCCACACACAAACCATTATCCCATGGTGAAACTCTGATGAAAATCCCATGCTTTAATCCCTCTTAAATAGGGAGAAAAGGAAGAGTCCTAGTCTAGGTCAAATACCTAGATAGGAAAGCTTTCAATGCAAGAAACTTTGGGGTGCCACCTTCATTTTATTAGGCATGGGATTCCTGAAAGGTGCACATAATATTTTTCTTTTTTCACCAAAAGAATCAAATCATATCTGATCAAATATGGCACCAAGGTTGGATAAACTTTGTAAGTTAGTAAACTCTATCAAATAGGGTTCTAGGTCAAAACAACTTACTTGTTTTGACCTAGTCAAAATAAATTTCCAAACTAGGGGATATGGGGCATGCATGGCCTTCATTGGGCGTGAGATATCTCAGGCAAAAATCTGAAACAAAAGGGCATGGGGTGTGGGGAGAGATGAGTTGGCGCAAGGAAGAAGAGAGAGGATCCCAGTCCAACTGATCTCTCTAGTTTTTCTTTGGTCGAACCAAATTTTAAATCCAATTAAATTAGGATTGGGGTAACCTAATTAAGGATGATTTTAGTCCAACTAGGAGCTCATTTAAATTTGATTAAATTATATTTAACTCTAATTTAAATTCTAATCAAATTAGAAATTAGGTGTACACAAGTTCTAATTGAATAAAAAATTATTCTTTCTTACAATTGGCTTATCCCATAAACCAATTAGACTTAACCTAATCAAGTTCAAACTAAATCAAATTGAATTTTATTCAATTAGACTCGATCTCAGCCCTAATGCTCAATTAAATTGAGTCAATTAGCAATCCAATTGCTAATTAATTTTTCTACAACACTTGCATTAGATCAAACATCAATCGTATTAATTGTTTGATCCTAGAATAATTTATAACCATAGATTAACCATTCGATCAGATAGAAATCTCTTATGTATGTGATCCCATAGGTTCGAACCTAAGCCAGTAGCACGGAAATAAATTTCTGTACCAATCAAAATGACCATCTAGCAATGGTACCCGACGTCTGGATAGGTTGAATGTATGTAAATCAACATTCTAGAACTTATTCGAATATGGTTATCATATAATTCATTCCTTTTTAACCACTATGTTTAAATGACTCATAGTTAAACTGTCAATCTGATAATAGTGCATCTATAATGTATTTCAAAGCAATCAGTCCTATGACTCCTTATAAGGACTATCCTAACCAAGAATTTGCTAAATTAAAATATAATTCAACATGGCTCCTCAAATCAGAAGTGGTCAATCCCATCTTGACTCATACACCGACTTTATAATTACTTGACAGAGCCTAGAATTCTTCCATCACTGAATTAAAAATTCAGGTAGTCTAGCATTAAAGCATAGTGAGTTGCTTACAAGTCATCATTGTGATCTCAGGTCAGAGAGATACTTATATCCATATCCCTTTAGAGCAAATTTTGACAACAGAATGCTCCAGAGTTGGTCATGTTCAATGATGATATATCCCTACATCTCACATGCATGTTATACCAGTGTCTACACACTCATTGGTTAAGAGGACAACCAACCCATATGACACATAAGGACCTACAGTCAATAAACATTATCGTCCTCGGTAACAATGTATCATTTGATCATGAATATATTTAAGGACAAAACTATAAATTTTTTTTTTATCGATTCTAAATAGTCCTATGGACTTCATCACAATATAGAAGTTTATAAGAAAATATATACTTAAGATGAAAAAAGCTAAAATAAACTTTTTATTAATGATAAATCATATATAATTATAAGATTAGGATATATTTTATATTTTTTAATAACTTTTATTTATCTTAAAACCACTCGATACAGTATCTTATACCCATCTTTGATTTGTGATTATAAAACTCCTTTACTGCAAGAGCTTTAGTGAATGGATCGCCCAAGTTCTTCTTTCTGTCAGTCTTTTGAAGGTTGACATCATCTCGATCCACGATCTTTCAAATAAGACGAGATAGCGATGTAGAATATGCTCCATCGATTAATGTGCTTTAGATTCCCTCACCTAAGCAATGGCTCCAGTATTGTTGTTGTAGAGTAGGACTGGACCATCATGGAAGGATGCCACTTCAAGCTCAATGATGAATTTTCTTAGCCACATAGCTTTCTTTACATAATGTACTCTATCTTGCAAACTAAGTTGACCACAATATGCTGCTTAAAACTCTTTTAGTAGATAGCTCCATCGTTAAGGATAAATATATAACCCGACACATTTTTACTATCATCGTGGTTAGATTGAAAACTGAAGTCTGTAAATTTCATAAGTTTAAAATCTGACTCATCATAAATAAATCATTGATCTTTAGTATTTCTCAAATATGTAAGGATGGTTTTCACAATATTCCAGTGGTTCTCTCCTAGATCAGATTGGTATCTACTCACTACTTTTAGTGAATATGCTATATCTGATCTCGTACATATCATGACGTACATAATAGAATTCACTACCAAAATATATGGTATTCTACTTATATGCTCTCTCTCTTGAGGTGTTGTCGGATAATCTCTCGTCGAGAGAGAAATTCTATGACCTATCAAAAGATAGCTCTTTTTGAAATTTTTCATGCTGAACCGCTTCAGTACAGTTTTTATGTACGTGGACTGGGACAATCTAAGCAATCTTTTAGATCTATTCTTATAGATTTTCATTCCTAGGATGTAGGATGCTTCTTTCAAGTCCTTCATAGAGAACTAAGATGATAGCCAAACCTTTATTTCCTATAATGCAGGGATGTCATTCATAATTAAGAGAATGTCATCCATATATGATATAATAAATATCACTACTAAACCATTTATCCACTTGTATATGCAGGGCTCTTCTCCATTCTTAACGAAGCCATACATTTTGATTGTCTTATCAAAATGTATGTTTCAACTTTGAGATATCTGCTTCAATCCATAAATGGATCTTTAAAGCTTGCACACCTTGAACTCGTCTGTAAATATGAATCCTTAAGATTGTATCATATATACCTTTTCTTCCAGCTCACCATTTAGAAAATCTATCTTCACATTCATCTACCAGATCTCATAGTCTAGATGGACAGCTATTGCAAGTATAATCCGAATGAATTTGAGCATTACTATAGAAGAAAATGTCTCATCATAGTCAATATCATAATATTGATGATATGTCTTAGCAACCAGATGGGCTTTATAAGTCTCTACTTTCTCATCTGCGCCCCTCTTCTTTTTGAAGATCCACTTACACTCAATGAATTTAACCCCTTCAGATGGGTCAACTAATGTCCATACATCATTGACTTTCACGGATTTCATTTTGAATTTTATGGCTTTAAGTTATTTTTCAGAATCAGATCTCTACATTTCATCCATGTAGATGATCAGATCTTTATCGTTCTCATCGAGTTCGATAGGATCACCATTCTGGATCAAGAAACCATGGTATCTATCTGACTGATATGGTACTCTATCAGATCACCTTAAGGGTGCAAGTATATTGGGCTCCAGGTTTAATCTAATCAAATTCATTTTAAGTTCAGCTAATTGTGTCGATTTTTCTACCTATCAAACTTTCTCAGGTTCAACCTTAGAGACAATAGTTTCTTCACTAAGAAACTCTTTTTCTAAAAAGATTCTCTTAAGATTGACGAACTTCTTTTATTCATCAGCAAGATAGAAATAATTTCCTTTGATTTTTTTTGGGTATCCTATAAAAGTGCACTTGTCAGAACTAGGTTCAATCTTATCTATTATTAAACGTTTGATGTAAGCTGGATACCCCTAAATCCTAAGGTATGAGAGTACTGGTTTACATCATATCCATATCTTATATGGCATTTTAACTACAGACTTACTCAAAATTCTATTTAGAAGGTAACAAGCCGATTCGAGCGCATATCCTTAAAAGAAGATCGATAGACTAGCAAAATCCATCATGGATCGGACTATATTTAATAGAGTCTGATTTTTCCTTTTAGACATACCATTATATCGTGGTATCCCCAGAAGAGTCCATTGGAAGAGAATTCTATTCTCTTATAGATATATTAGAAACTCATCGAAAAGATATTCACCCCCTTGGTCAAATTGAAGAGTTTTAATACTTTTTTTCAATTTATTTTTCTACCTTATTATGAAATCATTTGAACATTTCAAATAAATTTGACTTATGTTTCATTAAATAGATGTACCCACACTTAGATAGATCCTTAGTAAAAATGGTGATGTAGACATATCCATATCTAGCACTTATGCTCATAGGATCACATATAATGTACTAGACCTAAAAGCTTACTGGCTCTTTCACCTTTTTCAATAAAAAGGTGACTTGGTCATTTTTCAAAAAGATAGGACTTACAGATTGGAAGTGATTCATAATCACTGACTTCAAAAATTTTCTCTTGAGTCAACCTATTTATTCTATTCTTGTTAATGTGATATTGTCTATAGTGCCAAAGATAGATTTCGGACATATTATCTATTTTAAGATATTTACCAGTAGAGTAGACCATATTAACATGTTGTGATATAAAATAAATTTCATTATTCAAATATCTAGTAAAGATAGTAATATCATTCAAAATGACATTACATAAATTTTTTTTATTAAAATTTTATAATTATATTTGGTCGAAAGGCCTATAAAAATGATATTCAATAAAAAGCTAAGACAAAAATGACATTTACTAAGAACAACAGTATAAGACTCGAATACAAGCTTTATGATTTCTAAAGATAGAACTGAAACTAGTCTTCCATCTCTCATATTCAGAAATCTCTCACCTTCTTTAAATCTTCTATTGACCTATAAATCCTGCAATAAATTGCAAATATGATAAGAACTTATGGTATCTAATACCCAGTCAGTAGTGAGAAATTGCAAGAAGTTATCATATAAATACCTTGCTCAGCAACTATTTGCTTCTTTCTTGGTATGCTCTTAGCCAAGGAGGCAATGTACTTAGGATGGTTGCTCCTCCAGTGCCCTTGCTTTTTACAATAGAAGCACTCTGCTTGACTCTTATTGGGCTTGGGTTTCTTAGTCTGACCCTGCATTGATATCCCAACATGATCTTGCACCTTCTTATTCTTCTTCCCTTTCTTAAAGGATTAATGATAAAAAAAAGATCCTTTTACTATATTCACTGACTCCTTATAATTAATATGAATTAAATACAAGCCATTTTTCTTCCTGAAAATTCTCTCTCTTCCTCTCTCTCTCTCTTCTATTCTTCATGCCCTAGTATTTGCTAGGATTTGATAGAATGCCGCCATCACTTTTCTTGAATCCTTGTTGCTCTTTCCATGATCGTCAAGTAGCAAGGATAGATCCCCAATACTTTTTGATGGAAAGCATAATTATTAAAATTGGTTCATTCTGATATTTGTGGACCCATGAGAGTAAAAACTATGGATGGTGCTACTTTATGACTTTTGTAGATGATGCTTTTAGAAAGGTATAGGCTTATTCTATGAAGCACAAAGATAAAGTTTTTAGCATTTTCAAGTACTTTCATGCTAAAGTCGAAAGGAAAATCAGAAAGTTTTTGAAGTTTATCCATACTGATAATGATGGAGAATATAGAGATCCATTTGAAGAATATTATAATGACCATGATATTTGGTGTAAGAAGATGGAATCCTGTACTGTTCAATGTAACAGTGTAGCAGAAAAGATGAATCGTACAAATTATGAGAAGATTCGTTGTATGTTATCACAAGCCAAGTTGTCAAGATCTTTTTAGAGAGAGACTATGCACAATGCTTGCTACTTGATCAATCGATCTCTCTAGCTCAAAACTATTGAATGGGAAGTATTCGGAAAAGGTGTGGACTAGAAAAGATGCCTCTTTCGAGCATATGAGGGTGTTTAGGTGCAAAGCATTTATTGATGCACTAAAAGGTCATCAAAGAACCAAGCTTGATAATAAGTCAAGGCTATGCATTTTCTTGGGATATAGAAGTAAAGAGTTTGCTTATAGACTTTGAGATCTGAAAGCAAAGAAGTTGGTTAGAAATTGAGATGTTATTTACTTTGAAAACCAAACTATTGGTGCAGAATTTGATTGATCTCAGATCGAGCTGGAATCAAAGAAGACGAGGTCGCCGTTGGTGACCTATAAAATAAAGTCCCACCCGGAGTCGATGGTGATGGCTTTGGCAGGATCCTCCGATGATCAAGTCAGCTCTTTTGGCCAACAGAAATGGAGTGCTTAGGTCAGAATTTAGCAGAATTTTGGAAAGAAGAAGAGAGCTTAGAGAAAACGTATCTAGAGGATCTCTTTTATAGACAGAGCCTATAGCAGACTGAAGGTGACGACCGTAACCATCCGGTAGTGGGCCGCTCGAGGCCACATGGAGTTTGTTATGGAGAGAGGTGTCCATTGCCATGATCTAGTCATTTTTTTTCATGAAATGATCGTTTGTTGAGATTTAATAGTCGAAGTTCGGAGGTAGAAGGCGTTGGTTGGTGAAGAGCTTTGATATGCATCAATTCTAGAGGAGTTCGGACTCCTAAAGGGAATATGGCTAGAGGGGATCATTCAGGAGAAATACTTGCTGAACTCTGAAAGTAATCTACTAAAGAAATCCGATCAAAGGAGAAGTCCGAAAGAAGTTTGGCTCCTAGAGGAGTTCGGCCAAAGAAGAAGTCCATAAGGAGTTCGGCTCTTGGAGGAATCTGACTGAAAGAGCAATCTGAGACTTCTCCTTTGATCGAACTCCTCTAGGAGCCGAACTTTTTTCGAACTTCTTCTTCGGTCAGATTCCTCCAGCAGATTACTTCTAGAGTTCAGCTAGTATTTCTTCTGGATGATCTTCTCTAGCCGTATTCCTTTTAGGAGTCCGAACTCCTCTGGAATTGATGCATGTCAAATCTCTTCACCAACCAATGTCTTCTTCCTCCGAACTTCGACTATTAAATCTCAATGAACAACCACATCATGGCAACGAACACCTTTCTCTATAACAAACACTCCATGGTCTCGAGTGGCCTACTATCGGATGGTTACGGCCATCACCTTCAGTCTGTTATAGGCTCATCTATAGAAGGGACCCTCCAGATACATTTTCTCTAAGCTCTCTTCTTCTTTCCAAAACTTTGCTACATTCTGGCCTGAGCACTCCATTTCTATTGGTCAAAAGAGCTGACTTGATCGTCGGAGGATCCTATCGAAGCCATCACCACCAACTTCGAGCGAAACTTTATTTTGTAGGTCACCGACGGTGACCTCATCTTCCTCGACTCTAGCTCGATCCAGCATCAATCAGATTCTGCATCAACATAATTAGCACTAGAAGAAGGATCTTCTATTCCTGAGGTACTCTTGTTCTTAAAGAAGTGCTCAGTCGACCCTTTGGATCTTTTTCTCCAACGTCCATCTCCATCCTTCCCCTAAATTTTAAGAAATGCCTCCAAAGAAGATGACTATCCGAAGATCTACCATTTCTACCATCAGATCTGGGTCAGATCCATCTGTCCCTGCTCCATCATCAGCACTTCAACCTCCTCCTCCATCGACAGCCATGGTAGATTCAGAGCAGTTCAACCTACTGATGCAGCAGATTTAGGACCTCATCGAGATGGTGCAGATCATGCGACAGCCTCCGACAGTGATTCCATCAGAAAACCCTCCATCAGAATGTCAGAAATTGATTCTAAGAAAGAACACTTAGGCTAGCATACCCATCGCCCTTGGAAAGAAGAAACAGAGAGCAGAGGATCCTTGTTTGGATCGTGATTCTTCTCTGGAAGAAATCTTCTCCATCTATAGTTGGAAGCCTTCCAAGGTCTATGATTGAGATGACATTCTCGATCAGAAACTATGAGAAAGGATCGACGGATTGAGGAGTTCGACCACGTCGCCCCGGCTTACCATGACGACGTCCGCATCGATCCCCTTTTTTCTTTCCGAATTATGTAAGAGCCCATTTCGCCGAACTTCGAGCTTCCGTTGGTTTGAAAGCTTCGGTAGAATCTCTGATCCGATCGATCATCTGAAGGCCTTTCGAACTATGATGCTGCTCCATGGTGTACCAGACGCCATCTTATGCTGAGCTTTTTCATCTACCTTGAAGAGAGCAGCAGAAAATTGATACTCGGCATTGAAGTCGGATACGATCTTCTTCTTTGACCTGATGAGCCATCAGTTTATGGCTCACTTCATCGATAGCCGACATCCATGCTGAGGTTCGAATTCTCTGTGAATATCATAAAGGGTACGAATGAAGTTCAGCTGTACTTCTGGACTCCCCCCGAGCACGAGCGAGCTCAAACTCCTTTGCAAACTCATCATCAAAGAAGTCCTGATGGAAGGGCGCGAAAAAGTCCCCTCCAGAAGGTTTCATAACTACGTCCCTCTCAATACTCCACAGACATCGGTTTGAAGCAAGAGAAAATCAGCCAAGGGCACTACCACAGCTAGAATCGTCAATGAGGGAGGAACAATAAGAAGATCGATCACCTCTCGGCATCATCAATACTATCTCTAGGGGGCTTAGTACTTTGATGAGCCGCCATCTCTCAGCCTTAGAGCTAGAAAAAGCTTGCCCCAAATTGGGAAGGTCCATATGAAGTAGAGGAGGTCATCCGGTCCAAAACTTATCATCTGAAGGAGCTCGGAGGAACAATGCTCCCACGATCTTGAAACTCAGAGAATCTGAGAATGTACTGTCGATAATTTTCCTTCAATAAAACTCCTCCATTTCAATATTATTATTTTTTGGTGCAAAAACTATCTGATGACTGAAAAGAAGCAATCAATAGTGGCCATGCTAGGAACAGGAAGAAAACCTCGTCCTAACATGAGCAAGTCGAAGGCCTCATTCATTTTAGATGAGATGGGGGGAGAGGTCCTGACAATGGCTCTTGTGTGCTCTCATAGCCCATTAGAAATAGGAGGAGAACCTCATCCTAATGTAAGTAAAATCGAAGGCCTCATTCATTTTAGACGAGATGGAGGAGAGGTCCTGATAACGGCCCTTATGTGCCCCTACAGTCCGTTAGGAATAGGAGGAGAACATCATCCTAACACAAGCAAAGTCGAAGACCTCGCTCATTTTAGATGAGATGGAGGAAGAGGTTCTGACAATGGCCCTTATGTGCCCCACAGCCCGTTAGGAACAAGAGGAGAACCTCATCCTAACACAAGCAAAGTCGAAGGCCTCATTCATTTTAGATGAGATGGAGGAGAGGCCTTAACAATGGCCTTTATGTGCCCTCGCAGCCCATTAGAAATAGGAGAAGAATCCCATCCTAACGTGAGCAAAGTCGAAGACCTCGTTCATTTTAAACGGGATGAGAGGAAAGACCCTGACAACGGCCCCATTGTGCCCGATAATAATAGGAGATAAGATCTTCTTCAATCTTGACTGAAGATAAGATCTTCTCTAAGCTTCAACATCTACATCAACAGGAGATAGGATCTCCTTTAACTTCGGCTGGAGACAAGATCTCCCTCGATCTTCAACGTCTATGTCAATAGGAGATAAGATCTCCTTCAACTTTAACTTCAACCTCGATTGGAGATAAGATCTCCCCCGAGCTTCTACGTTAACAAAAGATAAGATCTTCTTCAACTTCAACTTCAACCTCAGCTGGAGATAAGATCTCCCCAAGCTTCTACGTCAATAGAAGATAAGATATCCCTCGAGCTTCAACGTCTATATCAATAGGAGAGAAGATCTCCTTCAACCTCGACTAGAGACAAGATCTTTCCTGAGCTTCAACATCTACGTCAATAGGAGATAAGATCTCCTTCAACCTCGGCTGGAGACAAGATCTCCTCCGAGCTTCAACTTCAACTTCAACCTCGACTGGAGATAAGATCTCCCCCGAGCTTCTACATCAATAAGAGATAAGATCTCCTTCAACTTCAATCTTGACTGGAGATAAGATCTCCCCCGAGCTTCTATGTCAACAGGAGATAAGATCTCCTTCAACTTCAACTTCAACTTTAACTTCAACTTCAACCTCGGTTGGAGATAAGATCTCCCCCGAGCTTCTACGTCAATAGGAGATAAGATCTCCTTCAACTTCAACTTCAACCTCGGTTGACTAGAGATAAGATCTTCCCCAAGCTTCTACGTCAATAGGAGATAAGATCTTCTTCAACTTCAACTTCAACTTCAACCTCGGTTGGAGATAAGATCTCCCCCGAGCTTCTACATCAATAGGAGATAAGATCTCCTTCAACTTCAACTTCAACCTCAGTTGGAGATATGATCTCCTCCAAGCTTCAACCTGAACTGATGTAGAGCCCAAAAGTAGACTTCGATAGTCACCTTTTTTGTACTTTCTTTGAATTTCAAACTCAAGAGTAGAAAAACTATTGTTGAGGATAAATCTTGCTTCCATCGAAGTCCAGCCTAATGCTTAGCCTAATGCAACTGATAATCTCGGAGGAGCTTCGATCGAAAATTCTTCCTCCAGCGATCGAATTCCTCAAGCGGCCGAACTCATTCAGTAGTCGAACTCATCCGATGGCCGAACCCCAATCGAACTTCTTCCAAATTTCTCCTTCAGTCAAGTTCCTCCAGGAGCCAAACTCCTTCCAAATTTTTTCTTCAGTCAAGTTCCTCCAGGAGTCGAACTCCTTCCGAATTTTTTCTTCAGTCAAATTTCTACAAGAGCTAAACTCCTTCCGAATCTCTCCTTCAGTTGAGTTTCTCCAGGAGCCAAACTTCTTTCGAATCTCTCCTTCAGTCAGATACCTTCAGGAGTTGAACTCCTTTCGGACTCCTCCTTCACTCAAATTTCTACAGGAGCCAAACTTCTTTTAGATCTCTCCTTCAGTTAAGTTTCTTCAAAAGCTGAACTCCTTTCGGATCTCTCCTTCAGTCAAGTTTTTCTAGGAGTCAAACTCCTTCTGAATCTCTCCTTCAGTCGGATACCTCTAGGAGCCAAACTTCTTTCGAACTTCTCCTTCAGTCTAATTTTTTCAGGAACCGAACTCCTTCTGGACTTCTCCATCAGTCGGACTCCTCCAGGAGCCGAACTCCTTCCAAATTTCTTCTTCAGTCAAGCTCCTTTAGAAGCCAAACTCCTTACGGACTTCTTTTTCGATCGAACTCCTTCAGGAGCCAAACTTCTTTCGAACTTCTCCTTCGGTCGAATTTCTTCAACAGATTACTTCCAGAGTTTAGCTAGTATTTCTCCTGGATGATCTCCTCTAGCCGTATTTCCTTTAGGAGTCTGAACTTCTTTGGAATTGATGCATATCAAAGCTCTTCACCAACCAATGCCTTCTTCCTCTGAAATTTGACTATTAAATCTCAATGAATGACCACTTTATGGCAACGAACAGCCACATCATGGTAATGGACACCTCTCTTCATAACAAACTCTACATGACCTCGAGCGGCCCACTATCGGATGGTTACGGCTATCACCTTCAGTCTCTTACAGGCTCTATCTATAAAAGTAATCCTCCAGATACGTTTTCTCTAAGCTCTATTTTTCTTTTTGAAACTCTGCTGAATTCTGATCTGAGCACTCCATTTTTGTTGACCAAAAGAGCTGACTTGATCATCGGAGGATCCTATCAGAGCCATCACCACCAACTTCGGACGAAACTTTATTTTGTAGGTCACCAACGATAATCTCGTCTTCCTCGACTCCAGCTCGATCTGGCATCAATCAAATTCTGCACCAATACAAACTATTGAAGACTTTGAAAAGGTAGGAAAAACACAAGCTAGTGGAGGTGAACTTGTAGATTTAAGGCTTATTTCTCCTTTGATGATTCATGATGAAGAGGCAGATGTCCAAGAAGGCCAAGGCAAAGCAATCACTACTACAAAATGAGCCTACGATAGTGCATACTATGATAACGATTTTCAAAATCGCTGTAATAGAGTCTACAACAGCGGTTACAATAAATTGCTGCCATAGTCCGATCTATGGTAGTGATTTTTTGTAACCACTGTCATACATCCGACCTATAGCAGTAATTTTTTGTAACCGCTGCCATACATCGGACCTATAGCAGCGATTTTTTATAACCACTGCCATACGTCCGACCTATAGCAGTGGTTTCTTGTAACCACTGTCATGCATAACTGCTGCCATACATCGATCTATGGCAGCGATTATTTATAACCGCTGCAATATATTTTTTTCTTATTTTTTTTAAATAATACATAATTTTAAAATTTAATACCCATCTTCATTGTTCATTATCTAAATAATTATCATTAGAGTATCGTCGTAAAAGATCATCTCGATTTGATGGTCCTAGCTTCATCGATCAGAAAAATTTGATTTCGATGATCATGAACGACGATGCAATGATCTGATAGATGGAGACTTTCGATGGATTCAAAAATCTACAATAATGATCTTAGTTATATTTGTAGCATACTATCAAAATTTTACTTCTATCGAATATCGTTATCTTGGTCAATTTAGTATAGATTAATTTCGATCGTTAAATGATAAATAAGTGATCGAAGGATCAAACGGTGTCCGATTATGAGATAATTTTTTTTATAAATGATCTTGACTACTACTTTAATCATTTTTTATGGTGGTGATTATAAAATTTAACTCGTGAGATTAAGAACGATCTAAAACTATACGTCACTTGATAACTATTTTTAAACTCCATTGGTTGTTATATATATATGCTCGTGCTTTTGCAATATCTGCTTAACGTGAATAGTTCATACGAAAATAATTTAAATTTTACTATTATCATCATATAAAATGATTAAAATTATAGCAAAAATTATTTAACTAAAAAATTATCTCATAATCAAACACTATTTAGCCCTTTGATCATTTGTTTCTAATTTAACAGTCGAAATCATTCTATACTAAATTGACCTTGATAATGATATCCGATTGAAGTTAAACTTTTATAGTATGCTACAAATATCATCAAGATCATCATTGTAGATTTTTAAATTGATCGAAGGTCTTTATCTATCAGTCATCGCATCATCGTTCATGATCGTCGAAATCAAATTTTTCTGATTGATGAAGCTAGGACAATCGGATCGAGGTGATCTTTTGTGATGATACTCTAATGATAATTATTTAGATAATGAACGATAAAGATGAGTATTAAATTTTAAAATTATAAATATTTAAAAAAAAATATTTTTAATCTATGGTAGCGGTTACTAAAAATCGTTGCTATAGATCTATGGCAGCGGTTACAAACCGCTACCGTAGATCTATTACAGTAGTTTATCGTAACCGCTGTCATAGATCTACAGCAGCGGTTCAAAAATTACTGTCGTAGGTTTGGTTAAAAATTTTTAATTTTTTTTTCTTTCGTGTGCGCGCTTTCTCTCTTCCCTCCTCTCCATCGTCGGTAAGACTCCACCCATCCCCGGCGACGACCGCCATCCTTGCCCCTCCCCATCCTCGATTGTGGCCGCCCGCCCCCACCCTCCCCATCCTCGATCGCCTGCCACCTGCCCTCCCCATCCTCGACCACCACCGCCCCTTGCCCTCCCACCCCGGTTGCTCGCCCCTACCTTTCCCATCCCCGGCTGCCACCGCCTCTGCCTCCCCATCCCTGCCGTCATCCCCTACCGTCCATCCATTGCCCTCCTCGACTGCCCGCCCCCCACCCTCCCCATCCCCGGTCACGGCTGCCTGCGCCTACCCTCCCATCCTCGACCGCCCGCCATCCGCCTCCCACCCTCCCCATCCCGACCGCCACTGCCCCTGCCCTACCCATCTCCGACCGCCCACCCCTGCCTGGCCTCCCCATCATGACACCCTCCGAGCCCCCTCTCCCTCTCTCTCTTTTCTCTTTCTCTTTCTCTCTCTTCTCTCTATCTTACTATCTTGCTATTGTTTCGTAGGTTACCTCTAGCATCGTCGTCTTCTTCCAGCACCATCGTCGGTGACCCTCGGAGCTTTCGGTGCAACCCCCTCTCCATAGTCATAGGTATATTTTTTATTTTAATTTTATAGTATTATTTATTAATTACTGGATCAGATCTATCAATGGATCGAATTTGGGTCAAAATCTGGATATTCAGATCCGACTCGATTTTAATTACTGGTATCGGATCTGAATCCAAATATCTGATGGGTCCGTACTTGAAGTACTAGATCCAGATTTGATTTTAGGATTCGAAACTAAGAAAGGGAGAGGGAGAGAGGGAGGGAGGGGGTCCGGCCTCACCATTGTCATCGATGAGGGAGACCGAGAGAGAGAGAGGGAGGAAGGGGGTCCGACCTTGCTGACGAGAGAGATCGAGAGAGTGAGAGAGAGAGGGTGGGGTTCGGCCTCACCGTCGTCGTCGATGAGGGAAATTGAGAGAGGGAGAGAGGGAGGGAGGGGGTCCGACCTCGTCGGTAAGGGGTGAGATCGAGAGAGGAAGAAAGGGAGATCGAGAGAGCGAGAGGGATCAGGAAGGGGGTCCGATCTTGCTGATGATGGAGATTGAGTGGGAGATGGGTAGTCAGAAAGATGAGACAAGGGAAGAGACAGCCAAGAATAGGGGATGGCACACAGCTGAGCTGGCTCGGATACGCAGTCAAGCCAGCTCAGATCAAGATTGAGCCGATTGGAGGAGGACCTAAGCCGGATATCTCAGGCATGGAGCTGGCTGTCTTAGGCATGGAGCCAGCTCGGCTTTTGAGTGAGTCAGCTCAATGGGTGCGAATAAAATTTGATATGTCTCTCTAAGGTTCCAACTTTAAGCTTTAAGGTACCGCCATCATCTACTTCGTTCTTCTTTTAGGTTTCTGGATTAACATCTAGGTTTGTGTAAGAGATTGGATCTACAATTGTTGCTCATCCTTAATTATTTATGAATGTAATTCATGTTATAGAATTTATTAGATAACATTTTTTGGATGTTTATATCTTATTACTTTTATTTATTGCATTGCATAATGATTGACCTATCAATTGATTTGTGTACATAATCTTCGGTATTCATACAATTATATGTAATTATACAGATGAGAGAATTATGTACAATAATCAATTGATTGTCCAATTTGGATGGTTTAAAAATTATAGATAATTTTATAGGTAGTTGTAGTAATCAAACGATATGCTAAGAATTTTGAATAAAATTTTGGATAGTATTTTTCTTTTGTTCTCCCTACATGAAAAAACTAAGAAAAAATACTACCAAAATTTTATTCGATCCCTGTTGCATATCATTTAATTACTATTTTGAATCTATAGAATTAATACAATTTCTGAATGGAATAGGACCTATCTTTATCTATTAGTTGGTAATATGATGCATTTATTGCATATTTATTTATAATGCATTAGTATATAATTTAAGTTTTATAAATGATTTAATTACAGTATCATCATTTTTAAAATGGATAAGGGGTGGATGAAGTTTAGTAAGCTCTCGCTAGAATATGAGGCTGGACTTAAAAAATTTCTTGATTTTGCTATAGAAAAATTTGGGGACCATGGACCGATCCAATGTTTTTATAAAGAGTGTATGGATGGACCGTGGCTATCTCGTCAAGATGTAAATGATCACCTCACTATTTATGTCTTTAAAGTTAGTTATAAAATTTGTTGGGACTAACATGATGAGGGCAGACCGCAAGGAGGTGATCAACATGATAGGAGAGTGAAACAAATGGTTCTTAATATTTTTTTATTTGTTGGCCATAATGATGGTGCATCTACATCCATGCCTGATCCTGTGGTTGGTGGAATGATAAATAGTGAGGATGTAGAGAAGATCTATAAGTTAATGAAGGATGCTAATGTTTCATTATATTCTGCATGTGAAAAGATGGCAAAGCTGGAGTTCTTAATCTGATTGTATCATGCAAAATGTTTCAATGGGTTCAGTAATAATGGAGTGAACTACACATTAGAGCTTTTGGGGGACATTCTTTCGAATGATGCATAAATTTCGAAGAATAATTATGAGGCATCGAAGATTATTGAACAGTCAGGCTTTACTTACACCAAAATACATGCATGTCCCAATGATTGCATGCTTTATTGGGAGGGGGATGTCAACCAAAATGAGTGCATGAGGTGCGGTGTGTCAAGATGAAAATAGAATAAAGATGGCACATCGACTCGTGTACCTCAAAAATTAATGTGGTACTTTTCTTTGATTCTGAGGCTATAAAAGTTGTTTATGTCATTAAGGACATTAAAGCATATGAGATGGCATGAAGAGGATCGAACAAAAGATGATGCATTGAGGCATCCAGCCGATAAAGAGGCATGGTAGAAGTTTAATGAATTACATCCTGACTTCACACATGAGATATGTAATGTGAGGTTGGGCTTATCGTGTGACGATTTCAATTCGTTCAAGTATATGAATACTATCCATAGTGTATGGCCAGTATTTATTCATGTTTACAATCTTCCACCATGGATGTGTATGAAAAAATTCTTTGCTTTCATCATAGTGCTCATCCTTGGATCGATGGAGGTAGGTAATGATATTGATGTTTATTTGCAGCCTCTTATTATCGAGCTGAAATAGTTATGAAGCATTTAAGGTGTTCCAATTTTTGATGCTTTGCTGAATGAGTCATTCTCCATGCGCGCAGCATTTTTGTGGATAATAAATGACTTTCCAGCTTATGCCCTAATGTCAGATTAGAGCACCAAAGGTGAGCTAGTATGCTTGATTTGTGAAAAAATATTCGATCTAGAAGATTGACACATTGGAGGAGCTTTAGCTATATGGGGCATCGATATTTTCTCCATCAAAACCATCCATATAGAAAGGATGCATGCTCCTTCGATGGCACTATTGAAGAAAGTGAGGCACTTAGTCGGATGTCTGGAAGTGATGTACTTAGAGAGTTAGATGGTCTTAGTATTGAATTTAAAAAAGATGATCCGATTGGTGGTAAAAAGAAGAAGCGTCGATCAAAGAAAGATGACACACTTTAATTGGAGGAAAAAGAGCATCTTCTTTGACTTGTCATATTGGGAGACAAACTTATTGCACCATTGCTTAAATGTAATGCATATTGAAAAGAATGTGTGCGAGCTCCTATTAGCAACAATCTTAAATATCAAAGATAAGATAAGACTAAGGATGATTTGAATTCTCGATTTGACTTGAAAGAATGGGGTATTAGGAGATCACTCAATCCAGAGCCAGTAGGGGGAGAATAGTGGAGGCTCTCTCATGTATGCTATGTTATGAATATCTCCGAATGATCCATATTTCTTCGTATGTTAGAGAACATAAAGATCTCTGATGGATACTCAAGCAATATATCAAAGCGTGTGAATAGTAAGGATGTCAAATTTGGAAGATTGAAGACTCATGATTATCATGTGTTAATGCAGAAATTGATCCCAGTAGCTATTCATCGCGTATTGCCAAAAAATGTCAAAATGACTGTTATTCATCTTTGTAATTTTTATAGAGATATTTGTGCAAAGAGGTTGCTTAAAAAAGATGTAAAGAAAATGAAGGTAAGGGCGGTGACTAGATTATGTGATCTGAAGAAGATATTTTCACCATCATTTTTCATGATTATGATGCATCTTACTGTACACTTTATGGAGAAAGTTGCACTTGGAGGCTCAGTATTCTATCGATGGATGTATCCTACTGAGAGAAATATTCAAACTCTAACATCTTATGTAAGAAATATAAATCGCCTGGAGGAATCTAGTGTAGAAGGTTATTTAGATCAAGAGTGTATGAATTTTTATACCATGTACTTAAACAAGCTCAAGATATGTCATAATCAGCCAATGAGGAATCAGGATGATCAGTATGAGCTAATTGAGCTTGCATTTGAGTCCATTCTACAATCAGGTAAATTTTTCACTTCATACCGCCTCACTAATTTAAGTATTGAGGAAAGGGATAAGGCACATCACTACATGCTCTTCAATTATGATGTCATTGAGTCGTACATAAGATGAGTTACTTAGTTTTATTTATTTTATAATAATTAAAAAAAATATTTAATTATATCTAAATTTATTCTTTGTGCATGCAGCAAACACAAGGAGGTCATAAGAGTAAATTATGGTGCTTTAAGTATGCAAAAAAAAGAGAAAATACACAGTAAAGAATTTTTTAAATAGTTTAAAGATCATGTAAGCGATTATATATTCTTATCTTGTACAACTTATTTGAACATGTTTACTAATTAGGTGTCATCTTCTTAATTAGGTGTAGAGATTGTCATTCAGTGATGTGAGCCCTGAAGTGTGTGCTCTTTCAATGGGTCCTAATCGTACCGTGCATAAGTATAAATAGCTCATCATTAATGGCTACAGATTTAATATTCATAGTAGGTCCGTAAATATGACAACATAAAATAGTGGCATCATGTTGAACGCCATCATTGGATGTTATGCTAGCTCGAGGGATTCATAGCCTTGTACGGAGGATTTGAACTATTGTGGCATGGTGGAGAAGATAGTCATCTTGGACTATTATTCTAAAGGAAGGATTGCATTGATAAAGTGTGATTGGTTTGACAACTTGTCATGATCTATGATAAAGACTGATGAGTGTGGTTTTACTCTCATTAACATGCAACGCCATCTTCGCACTGAAGAATCGTATATACTTGCCTTCCAAGCTAGTCAAGTCTTCTACGTTGATGATCCCTTGGAGCCTCAATGGGGTATTGTTATGAAGATGGTGCCTAGGCATATTTTTGATGATACCAAAGTTGATGACGATGTTGGATCATGCATGCAAAGTGCTCCTCTAGGACAAAACTTATCTGGTACTATCGAGGTCCCAGACACATTTGTCAAGAGCAATGGTGATGTCCATATTGTAGATGCCACTAGGTGATGACTTCAATATTCTAGTATAAATTATTAGAGTCTATTTATTAATGTGTTGCTAATATTATTGTTCAAAATGTTAAATTTATTGTCCAGAGATTGTAACCCCCTCCCCTCAAATGACTACATGGAGCTTCGCATCTGAGCCATGTCGGTAGGCCATGCCATGCCATATCGTGGGCCGTGCCATGCCAGTAGACCATGCCATGCCTTGGGTCATGTAGTGCCATGGCATGCCTTGGGTCATGCCATGTCGGTAGGCTGTACCGTCCCATGCCGTGCCATACCATGTCGGTAGGCCATGCCATGCCGTATCAGTAGTTCGTGTCTTGGGTTGTGTCATGCCGATAGGCCATGCCGTGGGTCGTGCCAATCGCTAAGAGAATCCTCATCTTGTTGCTTTTGTTTTTTGCATTGCATAGTGATAGATCCGTCAATTGATTAGTATACATAATCTTTGGCATACGTATATTTATATATAATTGTACGGATAGTACCTAGGTATATCTTTAATTATTGTTCAATATATTATATTAGTTAATGTTCATTAACATTGCAGGTCGCGATGGCACCGAAATGCCATCTAGCTTTCACCCCTGCCTCTCGAAGGGTTATGTGGAGTTCAGCATCTGAGGAGCAGTCAGAGCATACTCCATTCATCTCCGCATCGACTGCTCAGGAACCTCCATCGTCGGCATCTACTCCACTGGCAGCATCTAGTACTCCACCGATATCTAGCCCTCTACTATCACCTACATGTCCAACACATGCTACTCCATCAGCATTTGAGTGTATATTTTTATTATATTATTTATTTATTTTTTATATAGTATTTGTATACTTACATATTTGCATAACGTATTTTCATTGCAGGTGTATCATCCAGTAGAATATTTTGCGGTCCCACATGTATGGTGCATTTGTGGAACCGCTAGCATCAGGTGATGGTATAGTATGATCCAGAGGGAATGCCAGTAGAGGAGGCCGTGTGGGAGATGCATTTCTTTTTTGGAGTGCTTATGAGGCGGTCAGACATTATTCCCGTAAAGTCCAGAGACTGGCGATTGATGGACGATACTGTCAGGGATCAGGTGTGGGAGGGGATATCGGTAAGTACATCTTAATTATATTTATATATTTTACATATTTATACTATGTTTGATTAGAATAATTTTGTAACTGACTTTTGATAACTTTGTGCAGAGAAGGTATGACTTTTCTGATCATGAGAGAGCTCGAGATGCCCGACTAAAGAAGATCGATCAGTTATACCAGGGCTATAAGATCAAGTTCCGTAGAGAATGGCTCAAGCATCGATAAGACACTATAGAGAAGCTTGTTCCTTAGATATAGGACTGTCCTTCGAGTCAGTGAGAGAGAATGGTTACACATTAGAGGAGCTAGGAGTTCGAGGTAAAATTACTAACTTTTAAATTTTTTAATACACTTAAAGTTATATTTAAATATTTTTTAAATATTTATTATTTATTTGAATACTTGTTAGGCGACCTTCCATCAGAATCGAGAGAATTAGACAGCCCAGGAGTATACGCACACTTTCAACCATAAGTCTATGGACAATCGTGTGCATAGAGAGGTAATGAATTCTAAATCTTATAAGATAAATTAAATTAATATTTTTTTTATATTTTTAATAAATTGATCCATTATTATAGTTGATGAGAGATGGAGTGATGCCCAGTCATGGCGAGATCTTTCGATCTAGCTGTACAAACAAGAAGGACAGGCCGATGAACACCGCGATCGAAAGGATTTTTGTAAGTATTAAATATATTAGTATATATGATTAGTATTATAGCATTTCTTATAAAATTTTATTTATATTTATAATTACAGGATCAGTTAGATCCACTCACAAGTGAGGGCTCGGATACCTCTGGCCCCTATGACCATCTATCTCAGGTCTTGGAGCCTGAGCACTCTGGGAGGATCCGATGTAGTCTCGGACATACGCCGACCAGCTATTGGTTAGAAGTGAGCATCTCTTCATAGGCTTCCGGTGTCATCAGTTGGAAGGAACTTGAGGCGGCATTGGCATGGGCAGATCATGCTGCGACACAGGTAAATTAGGCTGAGGAGCATGCATCTCATCTAGAGGGCATCATGAGAGACATGGTGTCGACACTCAGTGCGTGTTTTGAAGGTGCTTTCATGGGCTTTGAGGATATATTGGCATGCATTCCAGCTCCAGCTCCTCCAGCTCTAGCTCCGGCTCTAGCTCTAGCTATGACTCCAGCTCATGCTCCATCTCCTGGGAATGACGACCATGTAGATTTAGGAGACTTTTGATATATTTTTTTAAAAAATATTATAATAAATTTTATTCGATAATAAAATTTTAGCATTTTAGAAATATTTTTATGTTTATAATATTTTTTGTGTTATATATCTCTGCATTTGTCAGATAAAATATATAAAAAAAATAAAAATTTTATATTTTTTTAATTATTTGAAAGCTACGACAGCGATTTTACAATCGCTATTGTAGACATGCCAATTACTGCCATAGACAATGTGTTAATCGCTGCATTAGACCTATGGCAGTGGTTACATAACTGCTTCCATAGACAAGCCTATGGCAGCGGTTTCATAACCGTTGTCATAAATTGGTCTATCACAACGGTTCTATAACTGCTGCCATAGACAAACCTATGGTAGCAATTTGTAAACCGTTGCAATAGGCGTCTATGATAGTGATTTTCATAACCACTGCAACAACCACTGCCATAGACCTATGGTGATGGCTGCAGTGGCAGCGGTTAGCTAACCACTGCAATATCCTATATCAGAGATTTTTTGGGCTACAGCAGTGCTTACAAACCGCTGCCGTAGCTCGGTTCTTTAGTAGTGAATTCATGAAAATTCTTCTTTTGAAATTGATGATGACCAAGATGAGCAACATCCCTAGTTAATAATAGCTACCACCGATGCCACAACTATGAAGGTCTACCAAACAACATCAATCGTCAAGGAAATATTCTTCTAGTGAATATGTGATGCTTAGTGATATAGAAGAATTGGAAACTTTCCAAGAAGCATAGATTCATGAACAAAGAAACAAGTGGCAATAGGCTATGCAAGAAGCAATTGATTCTTTGTATAAGAATGACACATATAATTTGGTAGAGCTATCAAAGGGCCGAAAAGCTTTGAAAAACAAATGGACGTTCTGATTAAAAAATGATGGTGACAAGCAAGTCAAGCACGAGGCTTGGCTAGTTGTAAAAGGTTTTGAATAACAAAAAGATATTGATTTTGATGAGATTTTCTTTCCGATTGTCAAAATGTTCTCTATTTAGATTTTTCTAGATCTTGCTGCATACTTAGATCTAGAGTTAGAGCTAATAGATGTCAAGATCGCTTTCCTTCTTGGTGACTTAGAGGAGGAAATCTATATGAAGCAAACTCCATATTTTGTTGTCAAGGACACAGAGCAGTTAGTTTGCAAACTTAAGAAGAGATTATATAGCTTGAAATAAGCCCCTTGCCAATGGTATAAGAAAGTTGATGCTTTTATGATGAGCCATGGATATAATAGGATAAATGTAGATCATTGTGTTTATGCTGAGGGTTTGATGATGATGACTTTATTATTCTTTTGCTCTATATTGATGATATACTTCTAGTTAAGAATGTTGAAAAAATTTGCAAGTTGAAGAAAGAATTAAGCAAGCCTTTTGACATGAAGGATTTATGGCCGGCAAAGAAACTTTTGGGCATGAAAATCCATTATGATAGGAAAGCAAGAAAGTTGTAGCTATCACAAACAAAGGATATTAAACATGTACTTGAGTTTAATATGAAAAATGCTAAACCGATTGGAACACCACTTGCAAGTGATTTCAAGTTGAGTTTGAAGCAAAATCTTTCAATGAGATCGAAAGAAATGAGATGAATATTTTCTATTCCTCCATCATCTAGTTTGTACAAGACCATATATAGCACATGCGGTTGGTGTCGTAAGTAGATTCTTTGCAAATTCAGATAAAGAGCTGACATAGATGTCTTAGTTGGTGCAAACCATAATTTAAAGAAATGAATCCAAAACATCAAGAAATTAGGCTGATTGCCCTGATTGTATTGATTTCAATACTGTCATGCTAGAACGGCTATAACTTTCTCATCTGATGTCAGAATTCTTATTATGATTCTAATTCAGAAAGCTCTTTTTGAGTCCTACGAGCCTAACTGTCCTATCTTTATAACTCATTTTGATGGGAGCCTAGAAGATCCTAGTTGAATTGGGATCCTTAGTCTTTTCTTACTTTTTTTAAGATTCTTAGTGGGAGTTCTAATTCAAATCTATTACAGTTTTTTCTCTATAAATAAGATCCTTTAGGCCAATGTTGTAATTAGTTTTCTTTATGATATTGAATTTAAACGCTGCAAAAGAGAGTTTCCTCTTCTACTTTGCTATTTTATCTTATTTCATACATTTTTTTTCTCTTTTCCAACAAATGTCGTGCTAGGCTACATTAAGAGCATAGATAGTAGTGAAGTAGATGATGAGATATTTGAAAGATACATCCAATTTATGTTTATACTTTGGTGGCAGAAAATGTCTCTTGGTGGGCTATATTGATTTAGATATGGCCTATTATGTTGACATTAGGAGGTCAATTTCAGGTTACTTATTTACTTTTGGAGGGGAAGCTATATCATGATGATCCAAGCTTCAAAAGTATGTTGCTCTTTCCTATATCAAAGTGGAGTATACAGCCATCATCGAAGCTTATAAAGAAATGTTGTGGTTGATGGCATTGCAAGAAATTTAATCTTTTGTGATGAAATTTTAGTGATGAATACAAATTTCATTGCAAATAGATAATATCTTACGATGAAAAAAATTCATCATAAAAAATCAAGTGCTTATATTTTTTCCAATGAAATTGAAAATTTCGTCTCCATAAATTGACTTTCAATAATGAAAAAAGTATTTCATCGCTAGAATTTTAGTTTTTAGGATGAAAAAATATTTCATTATTAAAGATTTTCCTTTTGCAATAAATTTTTCATCGCTAAAAATTTTGTCCCTATTTAGTTGGATTTAGGGCAAATTTCAATGACGAAGAAAAATTTCATTGCTAGAGTTATGTTTTCACGACAAAAAATATTTCATTGCTAAAGATTTAGCTTTTGTGATTTATTGTTTGTCACTAAAAATTTCATCACTAGTTTTTTTTTGATTTAAGGCAAAACTCAACTATGAAAAAAAAATTCTCATCGCTAATGCTTTAATTTTCATGATGAAAAAAATTTTGTTGCTAAAGATTTGTCTTTTGTGATGAATTTTTTTTATAGTTAAAAATCTTATCACTATTTTTTGGATTTTGGGCAAAATTCAATGATGAAAACAAAAATTTTGTCGCTAGTGTTACGGTTTTTGCTACAAAAATATGTTTCATCGCTAAAGGTTTCTCTTTTGCAATGAAATTTCATTGCTAAAAATTTCATTGTTATTTTTTTATATTCAAGGCAAAATTTTGACCAACTCTCTCTTGCCTCATTGAGCATGTCACTATCCCACTATCCCCATCATCACATTGCACCACCTTCACCGTCATCACTCCTTATGAAGGTTTGCCACCCACTACTAGAAATCAACCTTTTACTAAGGGATATCACTAAGGGATCTGTCCCTCGAAAAATCACCAAGTGATTAGAAAGAAATTTTCAAGGAATGTTAAGTTGCATTCAAAACTCAATTTTGCTAAGGAATATTTGAGTGATTTGCATGGGATTTACTACCTTTGATAAATCCCTTGGGAATCTCTTAGTAATCTATAAGGGATTAGTGAGTGATTACTTCATTAATTTTCACCAAGAGATTTGTAAGAAAAGTTCTATCCTGGAGATTTACCAAAAAATAAATCCCTTAGTGATAATAAGATATCTTAAAAATAAAAAAAAATATATTAGAAAAGGGTTTTTGTTATAAATCTCTTAGTGATATTGAAATCTAGCATCAATATTATAAGAATTGAGAGTATATATTAGTGGTAATATAATAGTGATGACGTAAAAAATTGAGGCATTTAATCCACTATCATAATATAGATTCATATAAGATATAGAGCAAATGAGGCATTTAATCCTTTGCTAAAGAAATTCTATGATTTGATTAGGAAGAGAGACAAAGATACAAGAATTGGCCATTAATTTTTAGAGACCAATTTGTAGAATAATATTAAACTAATCCAACCTAATATGTTTTGACCAGATCTAAGTCCATAAATAGTTGATTTATTATTAAACTTTAAAATCAATAAGCAAATATAATCCATAATTTTAAATTTATTTTTCTAATTATCAATTTTTCAACCAAATATGTATATATATGTTTTAATTTCATACAACTAAAATGATCAACTTTATTTATGTCGATCTTTGAATATTTTTTGGATCATGTATAATAAATTTAAATATTTTTACATGCTTTAATAAAGTATCCTAAATTCAATTTTTAAAATTCTTCCAAAACATCTGTTTTGATGAATTAGGGTCATTCAATTAATATAATATATTTTATTTTTAAAATTTTCTAATATTTTTTATTTATATATAATAAATCAAGATATTTTACATATTTGCACATACATTTTTAAAATTTATTTTTAAAATTTTATGTTAAAATATAACACATAAATCTAAAAATGCAATGAATTAATCTTGCATCTAATGCTACAATGGGCTCATTAATAGTAGTTGCATGGTTTTCTTTTGAATATTAGATTCATCTGATTCTAATAAAACTCATTAAACAATATTTTATAAATTTTAAAATAAATTTAAAACTTAAAATTAAAATTTATTTTGATTGGGATTTGCCCCTATACCTGATTATAGGAGGATGGGAGGATTTGAACCCCAAATCTTTGGATAATATTGGGCCACTCCAAGCCTCCCACCCGATATTGGGTCACTCCAAGCCTCCCACCCGATTGAGGGTCCCAAGATCCCAAGAACATAAAAAAGAAGCCATTGTCTAACTTTTTTTGTGCCGCTCCAAGCCTCCAACCCATATAAAAAAAGAAGCCATTGTCTAGGCTTTCCTGTGCTACTCCAAGCCTCCCACTCGATTGAGAGTCCCAAGAAAGAAAAAAAAGAAAGAAATACCAAATGCAAAACCCTAGCCATGGTCTAAGCTTTCCTATTAGGCCTCTCCCAGCCTCCCACTTGTTTTGGACTCCTGAGGATAGAAAAAATAGAGGAAAAATGGTGGAAAACATTGGAAAAATCCATAAAGAATTAGAGAAAAGTTGAAAAAAAATTAAAAGGTAAGACCTTCCCCACATAGATGATCATTTTTTTCCTTTTCACCTTTTTTTTTTTTGATTTCACTATCTTTTTCAGAGATCTGTGGGAAAGGAGAGCACTTGAGAGAGATTAGAGGGGTTTCTTAGGTTCCAATTGGATTTTTCTTTCAAGCATATGGGATGCTTGGGATTTTGTGCGAGTTGTGGTGGTGTGATGTGGTCCCTCGAGGTTTTGAGAGCTTAATCTTGGTAGATGAATGATATTTTGTAGGGTTTGGGGATTTTTGATCAAATGGATTCTTCTTTGGCTACTAAATTGAAAGCTACCCAATGGGGTTCATCGGCAGTTGGCATTTGCGGTGGAGGCATGGTAGAGGTGATTGGAGGCCACTTTGCTCTCCACGCCATCGCCATCGTAGATCGATGAGGAGGCGATAGGAAGGTGGTGGCAAGGAGAGTAGGGAGGAGGTGGGCATCCACAAGGGCTTGAGAAGGATTAGAGGCATATAAAAAGGGGGGGGAGCTATAGCTTGAGAAGTATTAAAAGAAGAAAAAAAAAGAGCTGCTGCAGCTTGACATGTGGCTCCCCATGAACTCAGCTTTAATCTATTAACATCTGGAGAGCAGATAATAACATCTTAGTATTTTTCTATCATCTATTAACATCATCGCACATTGCAATCTGTTGGATTTCTTAAATTGTTGATTCTTAGATGTTTTACTTACACTGGTGTGTGTACTGAGCCACTTAGTTTCTTATAGGCTTAGAAAGTTAGAGCACATAAGTTGTTTAACACTTGAGGTATTGATATCAGAGTTCTTTAAACTAGCAATTTGTTTAATGCAGTTATTGATAGATAGTTGGTAAAAAAAGAAGGCTAGCAAATCAAAGCAAGCATAGCAGAACAATATTATTTAGTTTAACAATACTACTTTAATAATATTATTTAGTTTAACAATGCATATAATAAATGCATGGACCTTATAATTTCTGTTCGAGGATAGCATGATTGAACCAATGTTTGTTCTTTATGAAAAAACATTGGTGTTATTCATGCTACTCTCAGATTATCCTTATGGATAGTTTGGGCATATGAGCAAATTTTACATTGCATACAATGTGCTTCTACATTGGAGAGTTTCGTCGGTATTTTCGATTATGTTCTTTGGGTACATAGCATAATTCTAGTGCTTGTGTATCTGGATAACTATGCTGAAATGTTGCTGAAATTTCTTTGATGTAGAAGACATGTATGGCAATGTTAGATTCTTGCATTCCTAAATAGGATAGGACCACTGCCCTATAGGTAGGGGATATAAGGCGTTAGTCAATTATCATGACATAAGATTGACTATATAGTTTGTGTTATAAACATATAGGCATGGATATGTCATTGCACGATAAGTTTTGTCCCAAGTATATTATGGGTGTAAGGTCTTTCATGAACATGGCATCCAATCACACTAGAGAAGATGGAAAAGCTCATTGTCTGGGTCATCGGTGCAAGAATTTATTTTAGTATACCCTACCAAACATTTAGAATCATTTATATGAACACGGCATAGATGTGACTTATAAGAGATGGACTTGTCACAGTGAAGATTTGCCAAATGGCTTGAGTATGATATCTAGAAGGCCCACAAATGCTATGTCCATAAGTGAATCACCCAATCATGAAAGGCAAACACTTTGTGCAAAAGATAGAGAAATTCTGGAGGTTTTCCATTTAGAGTTATTTGAAGCAAATGCAAAAGTTGAAGGAAATTTTAGTTTCTAGTCCATAGAATTGATCTAATTAGATCAAATCTGCAGCAAAATTTTTCAAAACTTTTTCTTACATTCGATCAGATCTGAGAGTTCTCAGATATGATTAGATTGATTTAAAAATAGAAATTAAAATTAAAATTAAAATAGTGATAACATTTATCATCTGATTAGGTGAATGGTTCATCCTGCAACGATGATCTGAAGTCTCTAAGGTTCTAACTTGAGCCACATGTTGGAAATGAGATGATAGGAATAAGATAGATAAAACAAATTTGTATATAATTTTCTTTGAAATAATAAAATATTCAATTACAAAGTTGAGAAAGTGGCCTCGAATCGAGGCACGCCCAAAGTAGTTGTCCTAGAAGTGATATCATCCCTCCACGTGCAAGACTACTGACGGCCACTTCCAGAGATATAATGATTGGTGGATGACCACTTATTCCTCCCTATCAGCACGGCTCCAAAGAGGCTAGATACGAATCGAAGAAGCTTTCAGGACCTAGCAAAATAGGAGAGAAGGATTGTAGTAGAAAGTAGTAGATTTTTTCATATATTCTTCTCCTTCTATTCTAGCCAATAGATACAATTAGGAGAGAATAACCCAATAAAGAAGGATGTCTCATAAAAGAGAGCTCCAAAATAGCCTTCCTAATGGAAAAAATCAAATGAGGAAGCTCCAATAAATAAGATATTATTCTCAAGCCTTTTAGATAATCTCAATGGGTCTTACCTTCTATTGGCAAACAAATAAAGTAAAATATCAATGACAAAATAAAGGGAAATGTTCACAAGTTAAATAGAGCAAGATATAAATCATAAAATAATAGAGAATATTCATAAGATCATTATATATTTAAAATTTTAAATCACATAGAAAGTTACTAAATCCAATAATTCCCCGCATGATTTAAAATTTTTAAAAATATTAAGCTTGCTTAAAATCATAAAATAGGTGAAAATCAATAAACACAAGTCTCATATACTAGGCACCTTATACTATGCAATGGGTGAAGGTATCATTTGAGTTTGAACCCCACTTAGTGTTAATTGTATATATCTGAGGGTACATGTTGGACTTTGCCTTGAACCAGATCGGTGAATTAGATTTCTACAAGTCACACACATAGTATAGCTACTTTATGGTTCAAAGCGGGTTGCGCTATTTGGGGCCTTGCGCTGGTATCTTTTCATGCGTATTTTAGGGGACAGTCTTTTACTTATAGCTACGGCCTCATAGCTCCACGCATATAGTAGGTCCTCAAAGGGTATTTGTAAGGTAACACTCTGCCTCATGGGTCTCGAAACCATTCAGAGCTTAGGCTCTTACTATCCCTTTACATTCAAGAGCACTATCGTCATAGGAATAAGGAGTAAAAATAAAATAAAGTATAGTGCTCCTAATGGTCTTCTATTCGGTTTGTTTTTACCTATTGAACCTTTATCAGGTTGGGTTGCCACCACTGAAGACCTACTTATGGGCTTAACCCCATCCTCCTCAATGATTCTAGGACCACTATCCTAGATAATCCTTTGGTTAGCTGATCAGCTAGATTTCTTTCAGATCTCACAAAGTTCAAAGTAATCATATTATATTTAATATTTTTTCTTATCGATTGATGTCTGACTTTCATTTGATGATTCATTTTTACATCGACATTTTGTTGTGCACATTTGTCAATTACAACCCTGCAATCACAATGAATAGAAATAGGAGGAAGAGGTGAAACAAATAATGAAAAATCATACAAACATTCTCTAAGCCACTTAGCTTGATTAACAGTGGTATCCAGAGCAATCAATTCAAATTCTGTAATGCTTCTAGCAACAACAGTTTGTTTAGAAGACTACCAAAAAACTGTGGCACCTACTAGAATAAATACAAATTCTGAAGTAGATTTAACATCTAGAGTATCACTAATCCAATTAGCATCACTATAGCCCTCTAGGATAGCTGGGTAACCATAAAGTACAAACCATATGATATGGTACCTATTGACCCCAAGGATTGATTTTAATAAGTAACAAAATATTTGAGTATATATTTAAACTAATGAAGTTGATAAGACATTGTTTCAGAATGTATTTTAGAGTATCAAATAAAACATCCATATAAGTGTATTTGAAAATTGATAGAGAAGAATTGGAGGTATTTGGAGCATAAATCACACATGAAACAAGGCTCGAAAAAGATATTCCAAAACCAGAATTCAAGAGGAAAACTTTTGGGCTAACTAAAATTTTTCAGCATAAGAAGCCCACGAGTCGACTTGAGGTTTGACTAGTTGTTTAGCTCGAGCTAATACGCAGATTGACACGCAGAAATTTTAGAAAGAACAGTCTCGAGTCGACTCGAGGTTCTTGAGTCGAAGTCTTAGTGAAAATTTAGAGAATGATGATTTTGGGGCAAGATCTCGAGCAGAGGCTCGAGTCGACTCAAGATTCTTGAGTCGAAGTCTCAGAAGAAATACAAAAGATGATAATTTTGAAATAAAATTTGGTACAGTCTCGAGTGGAGGATCGAGTCGACTCGAGGTCCACGAGCTGAGGATCGAGCAGAGTAAAAAATCTCAAGCAAAGAAATGAGCAGAGTAAAAGATCTCGAGCTGAGGCTCGAGTCGACTTGAGATTTGACTCGAGCTCCAATGGCTAGTTTCTACAGACTATTCAGAACTGTGCAGATTGGATTCAAACGGTCATTTTTGCTTCTCGAATGATCAAATAAGATTCTTTAGCCTACCAAACATGAAAAATCATCTATAAAATACTTGGAGGAAGAGACATTACCATTCATTCATTAAGAAAAATAAAAAGTTAAAGAAAAGAGTCTAAAAAGAGTTGAATAGAGAGCATTCAACTCCCATCTTCAAGAAAAATCAAATCAAGAGATTCCATTCAGCAAGAAGATAAGCTGAAAAGCTCAAAAGCTTTCAATAAAGAAGATTCCAAAAAACTTCATCGACTTATTTGCTCATTAAAGAAGCTTTTTGCTCATTTTTGTTATTCAACTTTTCTTTTTCTTGTAACTTAGCTTCAATAGAATTTTGAAGCTAAGGGGAAGGCTTATTCAAGCCTAAAAATTGGATTGTAAGTCAAGGATTGTCTCAAGATTTGGTTGTGGTTGGTGAGCCAATGTAAAAATTAACTAGATTTTAGATAGCGAGCCTTGAAAAACTATCCGACTATAATCTTGAAGAGATTATAGTGAAATTCCTAAGTGAGTCTTGGGGAGTGGACGTAGGTGCAAGAGGCACTGAACCACTATAAATTCTCTAGTGTTTATGATTGCCTTGTTTACTTCATTTCATTTACATTTTTACATTTTTGCATATTTATAACTAAAGCATACATCATCACATCGCATGTTTTTAAAAACAACACCCAACTAACTTTAAATTTTGAAAAACTCAATTCATCCCCTCCTCTTGGGTTGTCTTGCTGGGCAACAAGTGGTATCAGAGCTTGGTACTCACTTCATTTGATTTAACAATCAAAAGTTAAGATTAAATGGCAACCCATATGAGTGCATTTCTTGTCGAAGGGACTAACCATCCATCCTTATTCAATGGAATAAATTATACTTATTGGAAAGTACGCATGCCCATTTATATTCAAGCACTTGATTATCAACTTTGGAGACTGATAATCAAAGGCCCACACACTTCCACAATCAAAATAGAGGGTAATGATGTTCCCAAATTGAAAGAGGATTGGGATGAGCATGATATAAAAATGATAGAATTAAATGCTAAGGCTATGAATGTCTTATATTGTGCATTAGACCCCAGTGAATTCAATAGAATTTCTACTTGTGCTTCGGCTAAGGAGATTTGAGATAGACTAGAGGTTACCCATAAGGATACCAATCAAGTAAAGGAGTTTAAAATAAATATGCTTGTCCATTGATATGAATTATTTAAAATGGAGTCAAATGAATCTATTTTTGAAATATTTACTAGATTTATTGATATTACCAATAGTTTGAAAAGCTTGGGTAAATCTTACACTAACAGTGAGCTTGTTCATTAAATTCTTAGATCATTTTCAAAAGCTTGGAAAGCAAAGATCACCGCCATCCAAGAAGCTAAAGATCTCAACAAGCTACCATTAGAAGAGCTTCTTGGATCCTTAATGACTCATGAATTGAATATGAGATAAAATATGGAGGAGAAAACTAAGAAGAAAAAGATCATAGCTCTCAAGACAACTACTCCCAAGAATAATGAGAGTGAGGAATCTGATGAAGAGGAGGAAGAAGAAGAGTTGGCCATGATTGCAAGAAAGTTTAAGAGGTTTATGAGAAAGAAGAAGCAAAAATTCAAGAAGAAGACCTTCAAAAGTGAACCAAGTAAGGAGAAAGAGAAGGAGCTACCAATTTGCTTCGAGTGCAAGAAATCCGACCACTTTAGGATAGACTGCCTCCTTCTCAAAAAATCATCTAAAAAGCTCAAGAAGAATGCGATGATGGCCACTTGGATTGATAGTGAGGACTCTATCTCCGAGGAAGAATCATAAGAAGAAGCCAACCTTTGTCTGATGGCACATCATGAGGAGGTATATGCTGAAAATTCATTCGATTTTACTTTTAATGAGTTACAAGAGGCTTTTTCTGAACTTATGGTTGAATATAGAAAAATAACTTTGAAAAATAAAGACTTGAGAAAGTTAAATATAGAACTTACTCATTGAAAAAACTATCTTCTAAAAAATTGAATTTGCTTACTAATGAAAATAAAAAATTGAATGATGAACTAGCAAAAATCAAATTATTTGTACAAAGATTTACTTATAGTTTTGAAAAATTAAATATTCTACTAAATGAGTAAAGAGCTATTTTTAATAAGGTTGGATTAGGATTTAAACCTAATAAGAAACAAAAATTATTCAAAAATCTATTTATTAAAGCCTAATCAAACTCTACCTCAAATATCTTATGTTTTTGTTGTGGCAAAATTGGTCATAAGTCCTATGCATGTGATTTCAGAAAATTAAATAAAAAAATAGTTAAAATAGTTTGGATTTCAAAAGAAAGCATGAGCACTAACCCCAAAGGACCCAAGATGACTTGGGTACCTAAAAACTTAACTTGATTTCCTTGTATAGGAGTGTCTTGCAGCCCGAGATAATAAAAGACTTTGGTATCTTGATGGTGGCTATTCAAGACACATGATAGGTGATAAATCTTAATTTATCACTTTTGAGTCTAAAGAAGGAGGAGTAGTTATATTTGGTGATAATGGAAAGGAACGTATCATTGGCATCGATAACATTCATATCACTTCTTCTACTTCTATTCAAAATGTATTGCTAGTTGATGAGTTGAAACATAATTTGCTTAGCATTAGTCAATTTTGTGATAAAGGATTCAAAGTAACTTTTGAATCTCTATTATGCATGTTTCTAATCCAAATGACAATGGTATCATGTTCATAGGACATAGATATAACAATATCTATATGGTAGATCTTGATGATCTACACATGAAGAATGATCAATGTCTAGTGGCAATGAATGTCAAGGTCAATGAAACTAGTTGGTTGTGGCATCGTAGATTAGGTCATGCTAGTATGGACTTACTCTCAAAATTAATTAAGAAAGATCTTGTAAGAGGATTACCAAAATTAAGTTTTGAAAAGAATCGAATTTGTGATGCATGTTAATTTGGAAAGCAAACTAGGAATTCCTTCAAATCAAAAGGAATGATTTCAACCTCTAGACCTTTAGAATTGCTACACATGGATTTGTTTGGACCCATAAGGACCATTAGTCTAGGAGGTAAAAAGTATGGTCTTATAATTATAGATAATTTTTTAAGGTTTACTTAGATAATATTTTTAGCACAAAAAGATGAAGCCTTCAATGCATTTTCTAAATTTTATCGAAAGATTTTGAATGAAAAGAATACATCAATAGTTTGCGTACATAGTGATCATGGTATAGAATTCAAAAATTAGTACTTTGAGAACTTTTGTAATGAAAAAAAAAATTAATCATAATTTTTTAGTGCCTAGAATCCACAATAAAATGGAGTAGTAGAAAAAAAAAATCGAACACTAGAAGAAATGGCACGAACTATATTGTGTGAAAGTAATTTACCTAGATATTTTTGGGCTGAAACAATAAATACTATATGTTATATATTAAATCATGTTCTAATAAGACCTATTTTAAAGAAAACCCTATATGAACTTTGGAAAGATAGAAAATCAAATATCAACTATTTTTATATGTTTGGTTGCAAATGCTTCATACTTAATAATGAAAAAGATAACCTAAAAAAAATTGATGCCAAGTTCGATGAGGGTATCTTCTTAGGATACAATTCATCAAGCAAGGTATATAGAGTCTTCAACAAGAGAACTCTCGTTGTTGAAGAATCAATTCACGTTATCTTTGATGAATATAATGACAAATCTGTTAGAAAAGAAGATGCTTTAGATGAGGATGCAGAAAATCTTCATGATAAGATTGACAATCTAACACTCAAGGATGCTCCACCTCAAAATAATGAAAAAGAGATGAATGAAAAGTCCTCTCACAGTCCAAGAGAGGAGCTGCCAAAAGAATGGAGGTATGCACATGGACATCCTAAAGATCTTATAATCGATGATCAATCATAAGAGGTAAGAACATGATCTTATCTTAGAAATGTAAATAATTACATAGCTTTTGTTTCATAAATTGAACCTAAATCAATAGAAGAAGCTGAAAATACTCCATATTTGATAGATGCCATGTAAGAAGAATTAAATCAATTTGAAAGAAATAAAGTATGGATCCTAGTCAATAGACCAAATGACCATCCAATAATTAAAACTAAATGGGTATATAGAAACAAACTGGATGAACATGAAATCATTATAAGAAATAAGGCTAGATTAGTAGCAAAAGAATATAATCAGGAAGAAGATATTGATTTTGATAAAACCTTTACTCCTGTAGCTAGATTAGAGGCCATTAGACTATTGCTTGCTTTTGCATATTTCATGAACTTCAAATTATACCAAATGAATGTAAAAAGTGCATTTCTTAATGATTATATAGAAGAAGAAGTAGATGTTGAACAACCATCTGGATTTGAAAATCATGCACTTCTAAATCATGTATTCAAATTACATAAAGTCCTGTATGGTCTAAAACAAGTCCCACGTGCTTGGTTTGAAAGATTAAGTAAATTCTTACTAGATAATGAATTTACTAGAGAAAATATTGATAAAATCTTGTTCTTAAAAAGAAAAAATGAGAATCTATTAGTTGTACAAATCTGTATGGATGATATTATTTTTGGTGCCACTAATGAAATCCTTTATCAAGAATTTGCTAAGCTAATGCATGATGAGTTCGAGATGAGCATGATGGGAGAGTTAAACTTCTTCCTTAGACTCCAAATCAAGTAAAATGAAGAGGGGATCTCCATCAACCAAATAAAATATACAAAAAAAATACTCAAGAAGTTTAGGCTGGAGAGTTTAAGATCAATTGACACACCAATGAGTACATCCTACAAACTTGACAAAGATGAGAAAGGTAAGAAAGTAGACTTAAAATTATATAGAGATATGATAGGCTCACTTCTTTATTTTACTACAAGTAGATCAGATATAGTGTTCAGTATTTACATGTATGCTAGGTATCAATTAGACCCTAGAGAATCACATTTGCTTGCTATCAAAAGAATCTTTAGATACTTATCTAGGACACTTAATGTCGGACTATGGTATGATAGAGCATCTCAATTTGAATTAATTGATTACTTCGATACTGATTTTGCTAGATGCAAACTTGATAGAAAAAGCACTAGTGGTACATATCAATTCATAGGAGTAAATTTAATTTCTTGGTTTAGTAAGAAACAAAACTCAGTAGCACTCTCAATGGCCGAGGCCGAATATATAGCTGCTGGAAGTTGTTGTATACAAATTCTTTGGATTAAACAATAATTAGAAGATTTTAGATTCAAACTTAATAAAATATCCATAAGATGTGATAATACAAGTACAATCAATTTAACCAAGAACTCAAATCAATACTCAAGATCCAAACACATTGAGATAACATATTACTTCATAAGAGATCATGTATAAAACAATGATGTGGTGCTTGAATTTATCAGTACTGATAAATAATTAGCTGACATATTCACAAAACCCCTTAATGAAGAAAAATTTAGCATAATTAGAAGAGACTTAGGACTTTGCTATCAACCTGATTAAATTTTATTTTTCATAATTCTAGGTAAATCAAATTAAATCCAAAAGAATCAAATTTTGTGTATATTATCAATGATAAATATCTAGGAAAATAACTAGACATTGTTTGAATGCCAAAATTCTCTTTAAAACTTTGAAAGTTTCAGAACTATTGCTCGAGTCGACTCGAGCAAACTAGTTCAAAACCATGGGTTGACTCGAGGGTCGGGGCCACAGATGATTAAAATGGATCCGTGACTATTCACGATGCCCTAGAGATTCTTTATCTCGACGAGCAGAGGGCCTCTCGTCCCTCCAAACTCAATCTAACAGTGTCTGCTTGCTTCCCTACCATCTCTTCCCTTCAATTCGTAAAGTTAAGAATCGGATTTGGGTAAAATGGTTGGAGAAAGACGTGGAGTGTGGAAAGTTTGGTAATACCCATGGAGCCAAGGAACGGGAGAGGAGAAGGAAAGTCTGAATGAAATGGGCGACATCCAAACCATTTGAGGCTTCTCAACCCTCTGAAGAACCCTTTCAAGAAGAACCCACTCAGAAAGAACCCATTCAGAAAAAACCTTAATGGGATCAAGGTATACCAAACTCACCTCCTCCACCACCTTCACCTATCGGTAGGATGGCCACTAGAGCTGTTGGGGATAAACCCCGCTCCCACCGAAATCTAGTTTAATACTTAGCCTAATGTAACTGGTAATCATAGAAAAGCTTTGATCAAAAAATCTCCTTAAGTTGGATTCCTCCAGCAGCCAAACTTCTTCCGAACTTCTCCTTCAGTCAAATTCCTCCAAGAACCGAACTTCTTTCAGACTTCTTCTTCAGTCAAATTCCTTTAGGAGCCGAACTTCTTTCAGATTTCTTCTTCAGTCGGATTTCTTCAGGAGTTGAACTTCTTTCGGACCTCTCCTTCAGTCGGATTCCTCCACGAGCCAAACTCTTTTCGAACATTTTCTTCAGTCGGATTCCTCCAGGAGCCGAACTCCTTTCGGACCTCTCCTTTAGTCAGATTCCTCCAAGAGCCGAACTCCTTTCGAATTTCTTCTTCAATCAGATTCTTTCGAGAGTCGAACCCTATCCAAATTTTTTTTTCAATCAAATTTTTCTAGGAGCCGAACTCCTTCCAGACTTCTCCTTCAATCGGATTCCTTCAGGAGCTGAACTCCTTTCGAACTTCTCCTTCAGTCGGATTTCTTCACTAGTTGAACTCCTTCTGGACTTCTCCTTTAGTCGAACTTTATTCAGATTTCTCTAGTGGATTACTTCCAAATTTCAAGTAGTATTTTTTTTGGATGATCCCCTCTAGTCATATTCCTTTTAGGAGTCCGAACTCCTCTAGAATTAATATATGTCAAAGCTCTTCACTAACCAATGCCTGCTTCTTCCAGACTTTGACTATTAAATCTCAACGAATGGACACCACCCACTATCAGACTGTTACAACTATCATTATCAGTCTGCTACAGACGATCCCACTATCAGATGGTTACGACTGTCATTATCAGTCTATTACAAATGACCCCACTACTGAATGATTATGACTGTCATTATCAGTCTGCTACTGGCGACACCGCTCTCCATAATAAATTCTACGGACGGTTATGGCTGTCACTATTATTCTATTATAGGCTCCATCTATAAAAAGAGACCCTTCAGATACATTTTCTCTAAGCTCTTTTCTTCTTTCCAAAATCTTGCTGAATTCTTGCCTGAGCATTCCATTTCTATTGGTCAGAAGAGTTGACTTGATTGTCGGAGGGTTCTGTCGAAGCCACCACCACCAACTTCGGATGGAACTTTGCTTTGCAGGTCACTGATGGCAACCTCTTCTTCCTCAATTTCAGCTCGATCCGACGTCAACCAGATTCTGCACCAATAGGATTGGCGCTAGAGGAAGGGCCCTCTATTCTTGAAGTTTCCTTATTCTTAAGAAAGTGCTCAGCAGCGATCTCTCTTCTTTCTCTCTAGAGTTTTTTTTGAAAAAAATGCCTTCCAAAAAAGCTTCGACCCGATGATCAACAGCCTCTGCAGCCAAATCCCATCCAAATTTATCTGCTCCCACTTTAGCTCCAGTAACTCAAGCTCCACATGCAACCATGGTGGATGCAGAGCAGTTCAACCTGCTGGTCCAATAGATTTGCGGTCTCATAGAGGTAGTGCAGGCCATCCAACGGCAAGCTCTAGTACCAATTCGATTGGAGCAAGCTTCTTCGGAGTCCTATGATCCGATCGAAGGATGATCGGCTTGGGCTAACCGGTCGGTAACCTTCGAAAAGGAGAAATAGAGGGCGGAGAGTCCTTACTCGAACCATGACTCGACCTGGGGGGAGCTTTGCCTTCGTCCCATCAAAAAACTTTGGAGATTAACAATTATGAAGATCTCCTGAATCAAAGGCTCCAAAAAATGAGCCGATGAATCGAAGAGCTCCATCATACTTCCTCCTCATACGGTAATAATATTTGCACTGATCTTTTTTTTTCTTAGAGGATTATGCAAGAGCCCATTCCGCCGAGCTTCAAGCTTTCCTAATTTGAAAGCTACGATGGAACCTTTGATTTGGTCGATCACCTGGAGGCCTTTTGGATCATGATGCTGCTCTATGGTGCATCAGACGCCATCTTATACCAAGCTTTTTCATCTACCTTAAAGAAAGCAGCAAGAAACTGGTACTCGACATTAAAGTCGGATACGATCTTCTTCTTTGATCAGATGAACCATCAGTTTGTGGCTCACTTTGTCAACAGCTGACGTCCGCGCCAAGGTTTGAATTTTCTGATGAATATCAAATAGAAGGAGGAAGAATCTATCCGAGCTTATGTCATCCAATTTAATGCTACTGCATTGGAGGTCTGGAATCTGGACCAGTCTATTGCAATGGCCGCACTTAAGGGCGGTCTTCAGAAGAATGATTTACTGTTCTTTCTAAAAAGAAAGTACTCCAAGAACTTTGCTAATCTGCTGGCTCGGGCTGAAGGATATGCTCGAGTGAAAGAAATCTTCAAATTGAAGGATGAGGAAGCCACAGAAAAGCGGCAGATGGGCAAGTCTAATAAACCCATAGCTGATAGAGGGCCGAATGAAGTTCGGCCATGCTCACAGACTCCCTCCGAATGCAAGCGAGTTTGAACTCTTCCTCGAGCTCATCGTTAAAGAAGCTCCGACAGAAGGGCACAAAGAAGTTCTCCCTCTAGAAGATTTTACAACTATGCCCCCCTCAATGCTCCAAAAATGCAAGTATTGATGGAGATCAAGGAGCAACTACCGAGGCCTGAAAGAATGCGCACTCATCCTAGCAAGCACAATCCTAGCAAATACTATCTCTACCATCGTAACCACGGTCATGATACTGAAGAATGCATTCAGCTCCAAGACGAGATCGAGAAGCTCATCAGAAGAGGTCGGTTGGATCGATTCCTTGGATGTCGGTCTGAAGTAAGAGAAGATCGGTTGATGACACTACCATAGCTAGAACCACCAAGAAGAGAGAAACAACAAGGAGATCGACCATCTCTTGACATCATCAATACCATCTCTGGGAGACTTCGATGAGAAGAGGCCAGTGAATCTGGGAGATCGGTGAAAAGATGGAGGGCTGAAGAACCCATAACCTTCACTGAGGTAGATGCACAGAGAGTACAGTTTTCGTATAATGATGTGGTTGTAATCTCTTTAAATATAGCGAACTATGATGTACATCGCGTCCTAGTTGATAATGAAAGTTTGGCTGACGTCTTGTTTTATGATGCTTTCTCCAAAATGATAATATCTAATAGTCAGCTTGGACTAATAAACTCTCCCCTAGTAGGCTTCGTTGGTGCTGTAGTACTAGTTAAAAGTGTAATAACTCTAGCTGTGGCTACCGGGCAATATCCAAAATAATCTAGAGCGTAGGTGGATTTTTTGGTAGTAAAGGCTCCCTCCGCTTACAACACAATTCTTGACCGACTTGCTTTAAATGCACTTCGGATGGTGGTACCACTTATTATTTGAACATGAAGTTTTTGATAAGTTACGAAATCGGAGAGGTCAGGAGAGATCAAGCTCTAGCAAGACACTGCTACTCAATTGCCCTACGAAAGGAAGAATAGTTTGACCCTTGTTCTATTGATGGGCTAGATGCCTGGGATGACCTCGCAGAAGAAATGGGAGAATCGATAGAAGATCTTGTGATCGTCCCCCTGGATGATGGAAATGCAGAGCATACGGTGCAAATTAGCTCCAATCTGGAAGATGAAGTTCGGAAGCAACTCATCACCTTTTTACTGAGGAATGCCGATGTCTTCGTCTGGGTTTCAATGGATATGCCTGGGATTGACGTTGAGGTTATGGAACATTGGCTGGCCATTGATCCCAAGCATCGACCAGTGAAAGAAAGAGTTCGAGGCCATGCACCAGAAAGGCAGAAGGTAACAGCAGAAGAAGTTGACAAGCTTTTCAACACTAAATTTATCTGAGAAGTTAGCTATCTGACTTGGATCTCTAACGTGGTCCTGGTCAAGAAAGCCAACGGCAAGTGGAGGATGTGCATCAAGTTTAAGAAGTTTAACAAGGCCTGCCCAAAAGATAACTATCCTTTACCCAAAATCGACCAACTGATGAACGTGACTTCAGGCTACGAGCTCCTCACCTTCATGGATGCCTTCTCTGGCTACAACCAAATTCGGATGGCATCGAAGGACGAGAAGAGGACTGCTTTTATTTCTAACCACGGTCTTTACTGTTACAGGGTCATGCCCTTCGAGCTTAAAAATGCAGGTGCAACTTATCAATGCTTGGTCAATAAAATCTTCAAGAAGCAAATCGACTGCAATATGGAGGTTTACATCGATGACATGCTGGTCAAAAGCTGAAAGACTGTCAATCATGTTGTCGATCTTGAAGAGGCTTTTGATGCACTCAGAAAATACAAGATAAAGCTGAACCCAACCAAGTGCACCTTTGGGATAGCCTCAGAAAAATTTTTGAGATTCATGGTCTCTAGATGAGGGATCGAGATCAATCCAGAGAAAATTCGAGTTATCCAGGAGATGACCGCTCTGAAGTCCATCAAGAAAGTTCAGTGCTTGATCGAAAAGGTGGCATCTTTGAATCATTTTATCTCGAGGTCAACCGAACACTGCATGCCCTTCTTCCAAATTCTTAGAAAATTGAAAGATTTTCACTAAACTCAGGAATGCCAAAAGGCATTCAATGAGCTCAAGAACTACCTCGGCTCACCCCCTACTGGCCAAACCTAAATCCGAAGAGGAGCTATTTCTCTACCTCACAATCTTTCCTACGGTGCTAGTGGCAGTCCTGGTCAAAGAAGAGGTGAAAGTATAATGATCAGTTTACTATATAAGTTGGATCCTAAGGGATGCTGAGACTAGATTTACAAAGTTGAAAAAATTGACTTATGCTCTTCTGATTGTAGCAAGAAGACCTCGATCTTACTTTTAGGGACATGCTATAACGCTTGTCATTGACCAGTCGATTAGAGCAATCCTTCATCAAATGGATGCTTTCAGAAGAATTACAAAATGGGCTATTGAATTAACAAAATTCGACATCAACTACCGATCTCAGCCAGCAATCAAGGCTCAAGTACTAGCCGACTTCATGGTTGAGTGTACTATTTCAGATGAGGCCGAGCTTGAGTAGAACGAGATCGGCATTCCATGGTTGCAATCGAGCCTCCTCGAAGAAAGTGCCAATCTTTTTGAAGGTTTTTGGGCCCTGTACGTGGATGGTTCATCTAACTCCGCTGGAGCAGGTGCGGGATTAGTCTTAGTCAATCCTAAGAGAGTCATCGTCGAGTACGTGCTATGCTTTGAATTTTCTATAACTAATAATGGGATTGAATATGAAGCGCCGATCATCAGATTAAAAATAGTAAGAAAGTTAAAAGTAAATTGGCTTCAAGTCTACAGTGATTTTTAATTAGTGGTCGGCCAAGTTAGCGGCAACTATGAAGCACAGAAGAAAAGTATGATGAAATACCTTGAGAAAGTAAAGAATTTGACTTCGACCTTCGATAGTCTTGGCATTCGACAAATTTCAAGGGCAGAAAATATAAGAGCCGAGCTCTCCAAGTTAGCCACTTCGGCCCCAGCCGAACTATCCAAAGAAGTATTTTTTGAAACTCTAACATGCCCAAGCTCAGAGGAATTGTAGCTCGTTATGCGGACGGGACTCGAGCCGAGTTGGATTGACCCATTAGTTGTCTATCTCAAAGAGGGAGTTCTTTCTCATGATCCAAAAAAAGCTCGAAAACTCAGGAATCAAGCCTTTCGGTATATTTTGTATGAGGATAAGTTGTATAAAAGGTCGTATTCGCTCCCGCTGTTGAGATGTCTTCGACCTTCAAAGGTCAACTTCACATTATGGAAAGTGTACGAGGAAATTTATGGAACTCATGTAGGAGCCAGATTTCTGTCACAAAAACTACTTCGATAAGGGTACTATTGATCGATCTTGTACCATGATTCTATAAAGTATGTCAAAAAATATGATCGCTGTCAGAGAAATGCAAACATACAAAAACAGCCGACCTCCGAGCTTACTCCACTAAGCGCACCTTGGTCATTTGCATAGTGGGGAATGGATATACTTGACCCTTTCCCAGTGGCATCTGGATGATGGAAGTTCCTCCTGGTTGCGATCGACTACTTCACTAAATGGGTCGAAGCCAAACTACTAGCAAAAATTACTAAGACTAAGGTACAGAACTTCGTTTGGAAGTCAATCATCTTTTGGTTTGGTCTGTCCTGAACTCTCATAACAGATAACAGACGACAGTTCACTGAGATGAGGTTCACTGAGATGAGGTTCACTGAGTTCTATGAAGACCTAAACATCTTCCATCACTTCACGTCGATAGCTCACCCACAAGCAAATGGAAAAGCTGAAGTACCAATCGGACCCTATTGCAAGGCATCAAGATAAGACTCGACAGAGCGAAGGGAGCCTGGGTGGACGAACTCTACCACATTCTCTAGGCATACCAAATTACTCAAAGGCTATCAATTGGGGAAACACCATTCGCGTTGGCCTTTGGAATGAAGGTAGTCATCCTAACTAAGCTTAAACTTCCATCAGCATGGGTCGTGGCCTTCAATGAGCAGCGTAACTCGCAGGACCTCAGAGTCAACCTCAATTTATTGGAAGAAAAAAGAGAAAAAGCCCAAGTTTGGATGGCGGCTTACAAGCGAAGGGTGGTCCGATATTATAATTTCAGAGTCAGCGATAAAATATTCAAAGTGGGGGACTTAGTACTTTGGCGAGCTGCTATCTCTCAACCTCAAAGCCAGAGAAAGCTTGCCCCAAATTAGGAAGGATCCTATGAGGTCACGAAAGTCATCCGACCTGGGACGTACTACTTGAAGGAACTCGGGGGGATAGATCTATCTCGACCATGGAATTTGAAAAATCTATGAATATATTATCGATAATTTGATTATAATGAAATCCTCCTACTCCAACATCCTAATCTTTGTTGTGTACCGATGATAAAGGAGGACTATTCTACGAACTTAATTTCACAATAAATATAGTCCATTAGGAATAGGAGGAGAACCTCGTCCTAACATGAGCAAAGTCAAAGACCTCATTTATTTTAGACAAGATGAGGGGAGAGGCCTTGACAACGATCTTAATGTGCCCCTACAATCTGTTAGGAATAGGAGGAGAACCTCATCCTAACGTGAGCAAAATCGAAGACCTCCTTCATTTTAGATGAGATGAGAAGAGAGGCTCTGACAACGTCCCTAATGTGCGTCCTACAGTCCATTAGGAATAGGAGGAGAACCTCATCCTAACATGAGCAAAGTCAAAGGCCTCGTTCATTTTAGATAAGATGAGGGGAGAGGCCTTGACAACAGCCCTAATGTACCCCTACAGTCCGTTAGAAATAGGAGGAGAACCTTGTCCTAATTTGAGCAAAGTCAAAGGCCTCATTCATTTTAGACAAGATGAGGGAAGAGGCCCTGACAACGGCCCTAATATGCCCCTAAAGTCCGTTAGGAACAAGAGGAGAATCTCGTCCTAATATACAGTCTGTTAGGAATAGGAGGAGAACCTCATCCTAATATGAGCAAAGTTAAAGACCTCATTCATTTTAGATGAGATGAGGGGAGAGGCCCTGACAATGGTCCTAATATGTCCCTATAGTCCGTTAGGAACAAGAGAAGAACTTCATCCTAACATGAGCAAAGTTGAAGGCCTTGTTCATTTTAGATAAGATGAGGAAAGAGACCCAGACAATGGCCTTAATATACCCCTATAGCCCATTAGGAACATGAGGAGAACCTCATCCTAACGTAAGCAAAGTCGAAGACCTCATTCATTTTAGATAAGATGAGGAGAGAGGCTCTAACAATGATCCTAATGTGTCCCTACAGTCCATTAGGAATAGGAGGAGAACCTCATCCTAACGTGAGCAAAGTTGAAGACCTCTTTCATTTTAGATGAGGTAAGAGAAGAGGTTCTGACAAGATCTTCTTCAACCTCGGTTGGAGATAAGATCTCCTCTCGAGTTTCAACCTTCAACAGAGAGATAAGGATCTTCTTCAACCTCGGCTGGAGATAAGATTTTTTTCGAGCCTCAATCTCAACAGGAGATGAGATCTCCTTCAACCTCAACTGGAGATAAGATCTTTCTCGAGCTTCAACTTCGAAAGAAGATAAGATCTATCTCAACCTCCATGGAAGATAAGATATCTTTCGAGCTTCAACTTCAATAGAAGATAAGATCTCTCCCAAGCTTCAAGCTCAGTGGGTGTAGAGACCGAAAAAAACTTTGACAGTCATCTTTTTTTGTACTTTCTTTCTTCGAATTTCGAACTCAAAAGTGGGAAGACTATTATTGGGGATAAACCTCTCTTCCATCGAAGTCCAGTCTAATGCTTAGCCTAATGCAACTGATAATCACGGAAGAGCTTCTATCGAAAATTTTTCTTTCAATCAGATTGAACTTTCCTAGCAGACTGAACCGCCTTCTAAACTTCTCTTCGGCAGCCAAACTTCCCTTTCTGGATGCCGAACTCCTTCAGCCGAACTTTTCTTCTTTCAGCCAAACTTCCTCTTTCTGATCAAATTTCTCTAGGAGCCGAACTCCTTCCTGAATTTTTTCTAGCAGTCGGATTTCTCCAAGGAGTTGAACTCTTTTCAAACCTCTTCCTTCAACAAGTCGAATTTCCTCTATGAGCCAAACTTCCTTCCGGACTTTCTCCTTCCAGTCGGATTTCTTTAGGAGTCAAACTCTTTTCTGGACCTCTCCTTCAAGTCGGATTCCTCCAGGAGCCAAACTTCTTTCGAACCTCTCCTTCAATTGGATTTCTCCAATAGCCGAACTCCTTCCAAACTTTTTCTTCAATCGGATTTCTCCAGAAGCCGAACTCCTTCCGAACTTCTCCTTCAGTCAAATTCTTTCGGGAGCCGAACTCCATCCGAATTTCTCCTTCAGTCCAATTTCTTTAGAAGCCGAATCCTTCTGAACTTCTTCTTCAGTCAAATTTTTTCACCAGTCGGACTCCTTCTAGACTTCTCCTTCAGTCAAACTTCATCCAGATTTCTCCAACGGATTCCTTTCAGATTTCAAATAGTATTCCTTTTGAATGATCCTCTCTAGCCATATTCTCTTTAGGAGTCCGAACTCCTCTAGAATTGATATATGTCAAAGATCTTCACCAACCAACGCCTACTTCTTCTAGACTTTGACTATTAAATCTCAACGAACGAACACCATCCACTACCAGACGGTTATGATTGTCATTATCAGTCTGCTATAGACGACCCCACTATCAGACGGTTATGACTGTCATTATCAGTTTGCTACAAACGACCCCACTATTGAATGGTTACGACTGTCATTATTAGTCTACTATGGGTGACACCTCTCTCCATAATAAATTTTATGGATAGTTACGGCTGTCACTATCATTCTATTACAAGCTCTATCTATAAAAAAGAATTCTTCAGATATATTTTCTCTAAGCTCTCTTCTTCTTCCTAAAATCTTGCTGAATTCTTATCTGAGCACTCCATTTCTGTTGAACAGAAAAGCTGACTTGATCGTCGGAGGGTCCTACTGGAGCTGCCACCACCACCGACTCCAAACGAAACTTTGTTCTATAGGTCACCGATGGTAACCTCTTCTTTCTCAACTCTAGCTCGATCTGATGTCAACCAGATTCTGCACCAACAAGAGCCATTGCAATGGAAAGGAGAATTGATTTTGATTTCTTTAAAAGTTATAATTTTTTTATTGGGACTTGGATTGGTATGATAGGGTGGAGAAATTTTTGTACAATAGATATCCCCATATACCCTAAGTTGGTTAGAGAGTTCTATGAAAATCTTAAAAGAAAATTTTTTGAAAATGTAAGTATAGTCAAAGGTATAGAAATTGAAGTAGTTGAGGAGAGTTTGGCTCAGATTTTTGGTATCATAAAAGAAGGTTTTGTGTCCAATAAATTATCTAACAAAAGAGGGGTTTGAGACTAATTATAGGCAGGGATGATATTATAGGAGATGTACTGGTACCCACACTATCAATGAAAATGAGAGTTCTTCATCATATCATCAGTGAAATTTTTATTCCAAAATTAGGTAGACAGGACTTTGTGTCTGAAAGAGAGTTGTGTATGATGTATTTGATGGTTCAGAAAACTCAAATAAACCTGCCCGATATAATGATGCATCAGATGAGAGAGGCTGTATCAAGGAACAAGGTATGCTTGCCCTATGGAATGACCCTGACCAGGATATTTGAGACTATTGGAGTGTCACTAGAAAATGAATCAAGTAAGAAGCAGTCTTATTATGATGTATATGACATGAGAGCCTTGACTAGAATGCAGTATCACGTAGAGGATGAAAGATGGGTCAAGAATATTTCTGATCAAGAGAGGAGAGCGCCCAGAGTTGTAGAGGTAGGAAAGCCCTCTACTCTAGTGACAGCCCGAGATGCACCTGATACTGACCTCGGTACACCTATGACATCTTGAGCTCCACCTATGGGGAGGTTCCCTCATACACCACCTACGGACTCTGCATCTATGGAGAGACTGGCAGACATGATATCTATCAAAGTCAGTAGAGAGATTTAGAAACTATCCGAAAGAGTAGAGACTGTATAGATAGAGATGAGGTCTGTCTCTCAGAGGCTTTCTATTCTAGAGTAGAAGGAGCACACACATGATTCATCCACTAATCACTCTAACATCATTGAGGAGATTGCTTGGCTCAGGGGAGCATTGAGTCTGGAGGCACTAAGATGATGGCAATAATCAGTAGCTTGGGTCAGGCATAGCAGCAGAATATCATTTCAATACTTGGAGCCATAGATAGTTTGATCAAAAGAATAGGAAGACTCGCTCTAGGTGCGATACTAGCGACAGCAGCAGTAGATGCCATGGTTAGGACAGCTATGCCATGACCTCCACCTCCTCCATCTATGTCATCTGGTCAAACTACCCAGGTATCCATGAGTGAGAGCAGACCACCACTCAGAGTCTACACTCATGGAGGGCCTCCTCCCTCATAGGTAGTCGGACATTCTACTAGGACTCGAAGTAGGAGAGCCAGACCTTTTACCTCACGAGCCTCATCCCAGATATTAGAGATTCTATCTGATGATGAGTAGCCTCATAGGCTCTAGTGTCTGTCCACTTCTTGTACTTAGATTTATGTATTAGGAGTATATGGTTGTATTTGACTCTATATAGTTGACACTTATAGATGTAAACTTGCTTAACCTGGTCTTGCTTTGAATTTGATGTTTCATTGTATCATAGTATGTTTTGGTGGCTTAACACACTCATTTTGTTAAAGCAATAAAACTTATGATCACTTACTCTTACACTCGTTCTGAATATTTGCCTTAACTTTATATTTTTGATTAATGACAAAAATGGGGAGTAATATGTATATGAGCATGAATTCATTGACTTTGAATATATAAAATTGAAAATTTTTAGCTTAAATGTGTTAAGCATGAATATGTTAAGGATTGAAATTTTAGTATATATGATTGTTTAATACTAATGCTTGGCACGCACATATGGATATGTTAAGGATTGAAATTTTTAGTATATATGATGTGTATTATAAGTTTGAAGTTTGTGCCATGATACATACTCTATATATGAATATTTAATACTAATGCTTGGCATACATATATGGATATATGCTAGCAATTTACCATTCTAATAAGTACGAGCAAAAAACTTAATCTTGAATTGAAAAGACATATTAAAAATGCAAGCATAAATTGAGGGGGAGCCAAATATGAAAATATAAAATAAATTAAATATTTAGTCTATTTATTATTGCACATTTCTCGCTCATATACTCAAAGCTTTGTCATCATAAAAAAAGGAGGAGATTGTTGACCCCAAGGATTGATTTTGATGAGTAACAAAATATTTAAGTATATATTTGAACTAATGAAGTTGATGAGATCATGTTTCAGGATATATTTTAGAGTATCAAATAAAACATCTATATAAGTGCATTTGAAAATTGATAGAGAAGAGTTGGAGGTATTTGGAGCATAAATCATACCTGAAACAAGACTTGAAAAAGATATCCCAAAACTAGAATTCAAGAGAAAAACTTTTGGACAAACTAAAATTTTTTAGTATAAAAAGCTCATGAGTCGACTCGAGGTTCGACTCATTATTCAGCTCGAGCTGATACGCAGACTGGCATGCAGAAGTTTCAGAAGGAACAGTCTTGAGCGGAGGCTCGAGTTGACTCGAGATTCTCGAGTCGAAGTCTTAGTGAAAATTTAGAGAATGATGATTTTGGGATAAGATCTCGAGTAGAGGCTCGAGTCGACTCGAGGTTCTCGAGTTGAAGTCTCAGGAGAAATACAGAAGATGATAATTTTGAAGCAAAGTTCGACACAGTCTCGAGCGGAGGCTCAAGTCGACTCGAGGTCCATGAGCTGAGGATCGAGTAGAGTAAAAAGTCTCAAGCAGAGAAATGAGCAGAGTAAAAGGTCTCGAGCTGAGGCTCGAGATAACTCAAGGTTCGACTCGAGCTCTAATGGCTAGTTTCTACAGACTATCTAGAACTGTACAGATTGGATTCAAACGATTATTTTTGCTTCTCCAATGGTCAAATAAGGTTCTCTAGCCTATCAAACGTAGAAAATCATCTACAAAATATCTGAAGGAAGAGACATGACTATTCATTCATTGAGAGAAATAAAAAGTTAAAGAAAAAAGTCCAAAAAGCATTGAATAGAGAGCATTCAACTCCCATCTTCAAGAAAAATCAAATTAACAGATTTCATTCAGCAAGAAGACAAGAGCTCAAAAGCCTTCAACAAAGAAGATTCTAAAAAGCTTCATCAACTTATTTGCTCATCAAAGAAGCTTTTTGTTCATTTTTGTTGTTCAACTTTTTTTTTTGCTTGTAACTTAGCTTCAATAAGGTTTTGAAGCTAAAGGGAAGGCTTATCCAAGCCTAAAAATTAGATTGTAAACCAAGGGTTGGCTCAGGATTTGGTTGTGGTTGGTGAGTCAGTATAAAAATCAACTAGATTTTGGATAGTAAGCCTTAGAAAACTATCCGACTATAATTTTGAAAAGATTATAGTAAAATTTTTAAGTGGGTCTTAAAAAGTGGATGTAGGTGCAAGGGACACCGAACCACTATAAATTTTCTAATATTTATGATTATCTTATTTACTTCATTCCAATTATATTTCTATATTTTTGCATATTTAGAACTAAAGCATACACCATCATATCACTTATTTTTAAAAACAGCACCCAACTAACTTTAATGTTTTGAAAAATCTAATTCACCCCCCCCCCCCCCCCCCCCCACCCCCACCCCCTCTTGGGTTGTCTTGCTGGGCAACAGTACCCTTAAGGTATCTGAGAATTCTTTCTAAGGCATTCCAATGATCTTTATTCGGATTGCAAGTATATCTACTTAGCCTATTGACTGCGTAGGCAAGGTCAAGTCTAGTAAAGTTTACTAGGTGTCCCAGTGGACCAATTAATTGAGCATACCTATTTTATTTCGTTGGTTCCCTTAGGTTTTTCTTTAAGTGTATACTAGAGTCATAAGGGGTAGACACGGGCTTACAATCAAAGTATTCCTACTTTTTTAATAATTGTTTAACATAATGAGATTGAGACATGATGATTTTTTTAGATTCTCTAATAATTTTTGTATGTAGGATCACATTAGCTTGTCCTAAGTCTTTCATGTCAAAATTTTGAGAAAGAAAGCTTTTGACATCATTAATCATATTCATACTAGTGCCAAAAATGAGAATATCATCTACATATAAACACAAAATAATTTTTTGATCATCGACTTCTTTATAGTACACACATTCATCAGTCATATTAACATGAAAATCATAGGATAAAATGGTTGCATCAAACTTTTCATGCCACTATTTAGGGGTTTGCTTAAGTCCATATAAAGATCTAGTTAATTTACACATTTTATGTTCTTGACCATGGACAACAAAGCCCTTTGGCTGATCCATATAAATCTCTTTTTCTAAGTCACCATTAACAAAAGCTATTTTTACATTCATTTGGTGAATTATAAGTTTATGTGTAGATGCAAGTGCAAGAAGAATCCTAATAGTAGTAGTTCTAGCTACAGGGGCATATATATCAAAATAATCTATACCATGCTTTTGAGTGAAGCCCTTAGTAACTAATCTAGCCTTATATTTTTCTATGATTCCATCAGATCTATATTTCTTTCTAAATAACCATCTACAACCTATAGATTTGCATCGAGGTGAAAAATTAGTTAATTCCCATGTTTGATTTTGCATGATAGATTGAATTTCATTATTTATGGTTTCTTTCCAAAAAGGAGCATCAATTGAATTTAGGGCAACTTCATAGGTATTAGGAGTATCTTCTACAAGTAGGATATAAAATCATCTCCAAAGTTCTTCTCTACTCTGGATCTTTTACTTCTTCTAGGTTGAAAATTAGTTTCTTCATCTCTAATCCTAACTTCAGTAGAGCTATCATTTTGGTTATAATCATTTTGGATTTCATCTTGAATTCTTGTTTTGTAAGGGAAGATATTTTCAAAATATATTGCATCTCTAGATTCAATTATTGTATTATTAAAAATTTTACTTATTTCTGAATTAATTACATGAAATCTACTTGCATTGCTATCCAAGGTATAACCAATGAATATAGAGCCAATAGTTTTAGGACCTATTTTCTTTCTTTTATTATCTGAAATTCTAATTTTAACTAAGCACTCCCATACTTTAAGATATCCTAAGTTAGGCTTTCTTTTTTTCCAAAGTTCATAAGGAGTGCTATTATTATTTTTAAAAGAAATTCTATTAATTATGTAACATTGTTGACCTCCTAAGTAATTTTGATGATGACCAAATATTAAAGCACTTAACTATCGATAAATCTATTTTAAGTATTCCAAAGATTAGAAGAAAGAGAGCTCTTTAACCAAAATAAGTAAGAAATCAAATGCAATTCAAATCAGAATCAAAAGAGCAATGTTTGGTGACAAATTTTTAAAGAAAATGGCGTTGGAGCATTTTCGAGATGTCTCCAAAGATTTTTGACACCTCTCATGGCTATTGGCATGCTAGCACACAACTCTAGCACAGTTTCGAGAGGCCTCAAGATGAGCTCAAGACTTTTCCATCTCAGAAGATAGAAACATCATTTTTGTGCACTAAGATCGAGATGTCTCAAAATATTCTCGAGAAGTCTCGAGGTCGTGGTGAGATATCTCCATCTAACTTGAGAGGTCTTGATCTCAGATGATAATTTTTTTTTTAGAAAGTAGATTTTTGGACTACTGAGAACGAGACATCCCATAGTCAAACCAAGAAGTCTTGAAGTGGAACAAGACGTCTCACGACAAACCAAGAAGTCTTGAAACACAGTGACAACTTTCAACGGATAGTTTTAGACTTTCTTTTTTCATCTCCAACGGCTAGTTCTCACCTCCAACAGTTACATTCAAGCTTTTTTTGAACTCTAATCATTTCAAGCATGGTGGAAATAGTCTAAATATAAAAGAGAAGAAGCAATATCCTTTCAAAAATAAGAAAATGAGAGAAAAAAAAGAACGCCTAGTGTTTCATGAGCAGACCTTTTCCAATCAAACTTTCTCTTAAGAATCAAAGTGACCTTAAGAGCAATAACTCCTAGCAAATAAGGAGGCAACCAACGAACTACATTGACAATATCTTAGCTTAATTTAAGGAGCATTTTGTGTTGTACAATTTTTTTTTTCTCTTCATGTACTAGGTTTCAGTAGAGGCCGAAACTAAAAGTTTGGGTTTATATGTTCTTTTTGTTGATTTGTATTTTCTTGACTGAGAATTGTAAAGGTTATGGTTGGTGAACCTAAGAAAAAATCAATTGAATTTGGGATAGTGAGCTCGAAAAAATTATCTAGCGGTAATCTTGAGGGATTATATTAAAATTTTTAAGAGTGTTGCTTGGAGAGTGGACATAGGTGCTGGAAGTGCACCGAACCACTATAAAAATTTTTGTTTGAGTATGTGTGCTTTTCTTTTGCTTCTCATAGCTCTCATATCTCACTCACTCTACACTTAGGTAGTCAATCTCTGTATATATTTACTTTAAAGTTTTAAAATCTAATTCATCCCCCCTCTTGGGTTGTCTAGTTGGGCAACAATTGGTATCAGAGTCTTGGTTCTCTGCTAATTATGATCTAATCAACTAAGCGAAAAAGATCATGATAATCCAACTAGGAGGGTCTCTTGCCGAAGAATAGTCTACTAATAGGCCACCTCTTTTCAATGGATCTAACTATACCTATTGAAAATCTTGCATGCGCATTTTCATACAAGCCCTTAATTATAATATATAGAGTGTCATCGTTAATGGGCCACACACACCAACAATCATTATGGATGGCATATCTTCTCCTAAGCCAGAGAAAGATTGGAATGAATTGGATAAAAAACTTATCCTATTAAATGCCAAGATAATGAATGTCCTTTATTATGCCCTCAATGCTAATGAGTTTAATCGAATTTTTACTTGTGATTCTATAAAAAAAATTTGGGATAGACTTGAGGTTACGCATGAAGGAACAAATCAAGTCAAAGAAACTAAGATCAACATACTAGTTCATCAATATGAACTATTTAAAATGGATCCAATTGAATCTATCACTAACATGTATACAAAATTTACTAATATTATAAATGGTTTAAAGAGTCTAGGAAAGATTTATACTAATAGTGATTAGTGAGAAAGATTCTCAGGTCATTGCGAATCCAAAGTGATAGCTATCTAAGAGGCAAAAGACCTAAATAAATTATCACTTGAAGAGCTTATCGGATCCTTGATGATGAATGAGCTTGCAATGGGATGGCACCATGAAGAAGACAGTAAGAAGAAGAAAACCATTGTCCTGAAATCCATGACTGCTGAAGAGAAAGATGATCTGTCCATCAATGATGAGAATGATGAAGATATGGCCCTGGTGATTAGAAAGTTCAAGAAATTGATGAAAAGATGAAGACAAAGATTCAAAAAAAGAAGCTTCATTAGAGGAGAACCTAATAGGAAAAAAGAGAAAGAAAAGGATTAGCCCACTTGCTATGAATACAAGAATCCTGAACTTTTCAGGGCTGATTGTCCTTAGTTAAAGAAAGTATCCAAAAGAATAAAGAAGAAGGCTATAATAGCAACTTGGAGCGATAGCGATGAATCAAGTTCAGAGGAAGAAAATCAAAATAAAGCAAACTTGTGCTTTATGGCAAAAGATAAAGAGGTATCCTCTACACCTAATTTAGAATTTATTTTTGATGAACTTCAAGATATATTCTATGATTTAATGAAAGATTTTAAGAAGATAAATATAAAAAATAAAAACCTTAAAGAAATGAATCAAATCCTTACAAAAGAAAAGGAAAAAGCACTTTGTAAATATAACAAATTGAAAGAAAAAAATAAAATCGTAAAGAATGAATTAGATAAATTAAAATCATTAGTTGATAAATTTACTTGCAGCTCAAAAAAATTATAAATGATTTTAAAGAATCAAAGAAGAGTTTATGATAAAGCTGGCCTAGGATATAAACTTAAAAATAAAATAAAATTCTTAAAGAACCTTTTTACTGCACCCTCATCCATTAGTACTTCATATATCACTTGTTTTAGCTGTGGAAAAGTAGGACACAAGGCATTTGAATGCAATACAAGAAAATTTAATAAAAAATTAATTAAAAAAATTTAGATTTTAAAAGAAATCATGACCATTAATCCAAAAGAATCCAAGAAGATTTGGGTATCTAAAACTATCACCTAAATTTCTGTGCAGAAATGCCTTGTAGCTAAGAAATCTAAACATAAATGATATTTGGATAGCGACTGTTCAAGACATATGTCAAGTGATAAGGAGCAATTCTTCACCCTTAAAAAAAAGAAAGGGAGAGTAGCCACCTTTGATGACAACGACAAAAAAAAAAATATCGATATTGGCAAAATTCAGATTATTCCATCTACCTTCATAGATAATGTTTTGTTAGTTGACAACTTAAAACATAATTTACTTAGTATTAGTCAGGTATATGATAAAAGTTATAAGGTTTCATTTGAGTCATCTATGTGCATAGTATCTAGTTTCTTAGATGATAGCTTAAAGTTTACTAAATTTAAGCATTGCAATATCTACATGGTTGATCTTAATGAAATCACCATAAAAAATGGTCAATGCCTAATTACTATGAATGTTAATATCAAAGAAACTAGTTGGATTTGGCATCGTAGATTAGGACATGCCATCATGCATACTCTATCAAAATTACTTAACAAAGAATTAGTTAAAGATTTACCCAAATTAAATTTTTATTATGATCATATATGTAATGCTTATCAACTTGGAAAATAAACTAGGAGGAATTTCAAATCTAAAAATATGATTTCAACTTCTAGGCCTCTTGAACTGATTCACATGGACTTGTTTGGACCTACTTGGACTACTAGCCTAGGAGAAAAAAAATATGGTCTTGTGATTGTTGAGGTTTTTTCTCGTTTCACATGGATTTTATTTTTAGCACACAAAGATGAAGCTTTTTTCATGTTTTCAAAGTTTTATAAAAATATTTTGAATGAAAAGAACTCAACTATCATTTGTATTCATAATGATCATGGTACTTAATTTAAAATTTGGAGAGATCTATAATGAATATGGTATAGAATACAACTTTTCTATACCTAGAACTTCTCAACAAAATAGAGTAGTTAAAGAAAGAATAGGACCTTAGTTGATATGGCCCGTACCATATTGTATAAAGAAAAACTATCCAAATATTTTTAGGCTGAAGCTGTTAACATAGCATGTTATATTCTAAATAGAGTTCTATTCATCCTATTTTAAAGAAAATCTCGTATGAGCTTTGGAAAGAAAAAAGACCTAATATTAACTACTTTTATATCTTTGGTTACAAATATTTCATTCATAATAATAATAAAGATAATCTAGATAAATTTGATGCTAAGGCAGATGAAGGTATCTTCTTTGGATATTCTATATCTAGCAAAGCATATAGAGTTTTTAACAAACATTCTTTGGTTATTGAAGAATTCATTCATGTAGTTTTTGATGAAACTAATAGACAATCTTCAAGAAAGAAAGATATTCTTGATAATGATGCAGGAATTCTAGAAAGTGGAATGAAGGAGCTCAACTTGAAAGACAATACCATCATTAATCAAGAAAAATTAATATCAACTATAGAACATGAAAGATTGGTGAGCAAGAAATGACTAAAGAGTATGAAAATCTACCCAAAGAGTGGAGGTATGCACACAACCATCCTAGAGAACTAATCTTAGGTGATCCTTCATAAGGGATAATAACTAGATCATCTTTTAAGAATACTTTTGATTATCTTGCTTTTGTCTCGTAAATTGAACCTAAGAATATAGAAGAGGCTAAAAGAGATTCAAATTGGATGTTAGCTATGCAAAAACTCAATCAATTTGAAAGAAATAATGTTTAGACACTTGTAGACAAACCCCTTGATCATCCCATAATTACATAAAATGGGTATTTAGGAACAAACTCGATGAACATAAAAATATAATAAGAAATAAAGCTAGATTAGTAACAAAGAGATATAATCAAGAAGAATGAATTGATTTTGATGAAACATATATTTCTATAGCAAGACTAGAAGCTATAAGACTATTATTTGCTTTTGCTTGCTACATGAACTTTAAATTATTTCAAATTGATGTAAAAAGTGCCTTTTTAAATGGTTATATCGTTGAAGAAGGATTTGTAGAACAACTTCTTGAATTTGAAAATCATTTACTTTCTAATTATTTGTATAAATTAAATAAAGTACTTTATGGATTTAAACAAGTACCTAGAGTATGATATGAGTGACTAAGTAAATTTTTTTTATAAAATAAATTTACTAAACGAAGTATGGACACTACACTATTTTTGAAAAAGAAAAATAATGACCTCCTTATAGTTCAGATTTATGTGGATGATATTATATTTGGAGCTACTAATGAGAATCTTTATCAAAAGTTTACGAGGTTGATGTAGGATGAATTTGAAATGAGCATGAAAGGAGAGCTGACCTTCTTTCTAGAGCTTTAAATTAAACAATCAAAGAAAGGTATCTTCATCAACCAAACTATATACATCAAGAAAATGCTAAAGAAGTTTGGCATGAAGAATGGAAAGAAGATCGGTACACCAATAAGCCCCTCATGCAAATTTGACAAAGATGAAAATAGTAAAAATGTAAATAAAAAGCTTTATAGAGGTATGAAAGAATCTCTACTTTATTTAACTATAAGTAGGTCTGATATATTATTTAGTATTTGCATGTATACTAGATTTCAATCAAATCCTAAAGAATCATACTTATTAGCTGTTAAGAGAATTTTTAGATATCTAGTTAGTACACATAACTTAGGATTATGGTATTCAAAATAATCCTCTATTGAATTAAAAGGATACACTGATACTGATTATGGAGGATATAGAATAGATAGAAAAAGCACTAGTGGCACTTGCCAATTTTTAGAATTGAACTTAATTTCATGGCATAGTAAGAAGCAAAACTCTGTAGCTTTGTCAATAGTCGAGGCTGAATATATTACTATGGGAAGTTGCTGTGTACAAATACTTTGGATTAAGCAACAACTTGAAGATTTTGGAATTAATCAAAATAACATTCCCATTAGGTGTGACAATACTAGTGCCATAAACTTAACCAAAAATCCTATTCAATACTCAAGAACTAAGCATATTAAAATTAGATATCATTTTATTAGAGATCATGTTCAAAATAAAAATATTATGCTTGAATTTGTCACAACTGAAAATCAATTTACTGATATTTTTATAAAACCTCTTAATGAAGATAGATTTTCAAAAATCAGAGGTGAACTTAAAATTTGTGATCACTCTAATTTTATTTTATCTTATATTTATTAAATAGTATTGTGTCTCTTTTGCCATGCTTAGTACCCTAGTTTCTATCTACTAAAATCAAGAAAATTCTTTTAGAAATTTCATCTTTTTTTTGCTCATGTTCTCAAGATGTCTCGATTTATACTCGAGACTTCTCGACTGTGATCCGAGACTTCTCAATGTAAACTCAAGACTACTCGATTTTTTGAGACTTCTCATTTTTAAGTCGAGATTTCTCGAATATCGCGGGCCCTTCTTTTAAGTGTACTTTTGAGAAACCCTCTTTCTCATTATTCTTTTTCATTCTCCAAGACCTCTCACTCCAAAACTCTCTCGAACTCCTACCAACTCTTTCAAACCCCTCGAATCACTATTCTATTATCCATTTCATCTAAATTCGAGACTCTAATGGCTCCAAAATGGAAATCCACCATTGGTCAGAGATCGTCCATTACTTCGTCAGTGGAAAATAGGGCAAAAAGATAGTAGGATAGCATCCAGGCTTCACCAACAGCTCCTTCCTTTCATTCTTGCCTGTTCATTGCCACCAGAACTATTCTTACTAGATGAAAGATAGATTTTGGATATTTGGATCAAGAAAACTTTCGTATTAGGTCGTGGTTAAGGCAACAAGGTTAGGAGAAGCTCTATTCACTTAAGGTAAATGTCTACCCAGATCTTATCAGAGAGTTTGTTGAGAATATCAAATTTAAGGGAGAGTCAGGTGTTGAATCAGTGGTGAAAGAGGTTCGCATTGCTTTAGATGAGAGGAGATTAGGGCATCTATTGAAAGTACCAAGATCTGGAATTTGTTACTTAAATTTAATTGATAAAATAGAAGCCTTGAAGTATGTCTCGAAAAGAAGAGATGTAAATGAGATTCAACAGTTAGTATCCAACCATCTTTCAATAGAAATGAGACTACTACATGTATAGTTAGTCATATAATTTTTTCAAAAGTTGGAAGACATGACTAGATAGAAAAAAAAGAGTTTGTAGTTATGTATTACTTGGTAATATGGACTCCTATGAATTTTTTCTTCCTGATGCTTCAATAGATAAAAAACACTGCAAACAAGAGCAAAGCTTGTCTGCCTATGGAATGATCTTTATCTTGATTTTCAAAAAATTTTGGTGTTAATTTAGAAGGTGAGGATTTTAAAGAGCTTGGTCACACTAACTATGTAAATGAAGGGATACTACATAGAATGAAATTTATAAAGAAAGGAGATAGGTGGGTAAGATCGGATGAGGAAGTGACTGCTAGAAATGAACCTGAGGAACAAAGAGCTCCATCTCCTCCATCCTCTCCTTCTGCTGCTGGTCTATCTTTCACTGCCCCCAGATTCCCCTTCACACCTCAAGCACTTCCAAAATAGATTCCTATTTTGCCACTTGACTTCAGCTCAGATAGATTGGTAGAACAAGTAGTGGAGTAGATTGTGGAGAAGGTGTCAGCGAAGATGACTAAACTACTTTCTGAATTGAAACATCAAATTTTGGTAAGCATTAAAGAGCAAAGAATCTTTACTGAAGGGTAGACCGAGAAGCTAAGTCAACAGATCAGTAGCTCATCTCAGATGTTGAAAATTTTGAAAAAAGAATAGCATGGGTTGTTTGCACACATGGAACTTCTATTGACAGAGACTGCCAAGATTGCTAGGAGAGTGGAAGAAAGTATTATCACTCAGTGTACAAGTGCAGAAGTAATCAACGCCTCTCTTCAGTAGATTGTGGACAGTTTTGAAAATCTTGGGTCTCAGACTCCTTCTTGACCCACCCCCTCTACTAGATTGGCCCCTCATCTTTCTTCTACTAGACCTCGTTCAACTTTTAAACCTATCATAGAGTTTCTTTCTGATGAAGACTATGTCTAGTTTCCTTCTATGTATTGAACTTTTGTTAGTTTTGAGTATATTGATTGGATATCTTTTTTTGTAAATAAATATACACTTTTACTCATGTAATCCTTTCTTTTTAATGAATTGAATATTTTGCAATGTGTACTTCTCCTTTTGCAATGAATATTTCATTATCTTTTGTAATGAATTTAATATGATTTTGATGCTGATAAAAAGAAGGAGAAAATGTTTATGTCAATCTTAATTAACAAAAGAATAAATATAAGCAAAATACAACAAGAAAGGATGACTTAACTCTTATATAAATCAAAAGAGCACACATTAAGGAGGAGCATTGATAAAATATTGAAATCTTAAGAACTTTAGAAATTGAACATTTTATACTAAAGAATTACCTCCTGTATTCAAATATACATGCTATATATATTACTTATATTTTTTTTTTTGGAGTGCTTAATGTTTTGTCATCATCAAAAAGGGGAAGATTATTGACACCCTAAGTGATTTTGATGATGACCAAATATTAAATCACTTGACTACTGATAAATCTTTTTTAAGTATTTCAAAGATAAGAAGAAAGAGAGTTCTTTGATCAAAATAAGCAAGAAATTAAATGCAATTCAAATCAGGATCAAAAGAGCAATGTTTGGTGATAAATTTTCAATGAAAATGGTCTTGGAGCATTGTCGAGACGTCTCCAAAAATTTCTGAGACATCTCATGGCTTTTGGCATGCTGGCATAGGACTCTAGCATAGTTTCAAGAGGCCTCAACATGAATTTGAGACTTTTCTATCTCAGATGACAGAAACATCATTTCTGTGCACTAAGACTGAGAGATCTCGAAATACTCTTGAGAAGTCTCAAGGTCATGGCGAGACGTCTCCATCTAAACCAAGATGTCTTGATCTTAGATGATAATTTTTTTTTTTCAGAAAGTAGATTTTTGGGCTACTAAGAATGAGACATCCTGTGGTCAAACTGAAAAGTCTCAAAGTGGAACGAGATGTCTCGCGACGAACCGAGAAGTCTCGAAACATGGCGATAGCTTTTAATGGATAGTTCCAAACTTTCTTTTTTCATCTCTATCGGCTAGTTCTTGCCTCTAATGATCACAATCAAGCTTTTTCTAGACTCTAATCATTTCAAGCATAGTGGGAATAGTCCAGATATAAAGAGAAGAAGCAATATCCTTTCAAGAAAAAGAAAATGAGAGAAAAGAAAGAATGCCTAGTGTTTCACGAGCAAACCTTTTTCAATCAAACTTTCTCTCAAAAATCAAAACGACCTCAAAAGCAATAACTCTCGCAATTAAGGAGGCAACCAATGAACTACATTAACAACATGTCAGCTTAATTTAAGGAGCATCTTGTGTTGTATAATTTTCTTTTTTCTCTTCGTGTACTAGGTTTTAGTAGGGACTAAAATTAAGGATTTGGGTTTATACATTTCTTTTATTGATTTATATTATCTTGACCGAGGATTGTAAAGATTGTCGTTGGTGAACCTAAGAACAAACCAATTGGGTTTGGGATAGTGAGCCTGAAAAAACTATCTAGCTGTAATCTTGAGGGATTCTAGTGAAATTCTCAATAGTATTGCTTGAAAAGTGGACGTAGATGCTGGGAGTGCACTGAACTACTATAAAAGTTCTTGTTTGAGTGTGTGTGCTTTTCTTTTGCTTCTTATAGCTCTCATATCTCACTCACTCTGCACTTAGGTGGTCAATCTCTGCACTAATTTCTTTAAAGTTTTAAAACCCAATTCATCCCCTCCTTGGGTTGTCTAGTTGGGCAACAATGCAGAAATAAGAGCTTCCCTCCATAAGTTCTTGGGTACACCCGAGCTAAGAATCATTGCATTTACCATATCCAATAAAGTTCTATTTTTTTTTCAACTACATCGTTTGATTGGAGAGAGTAGGGGGCAGTCACTTCATGAATAATACTATGATCTAGACAAAATTGAGTCATATCATTAGAGGTATACTCTCCTTCCCTATCGGATCTTAAGATTTTAATATTCTTTTCTTATTGATTTTCAGCTTCAGATTTAAATATTTTAAATTTTTCAAGCACTTCATCTTTTGTTTTAAGTAAGTACACATAACAATATTTAGAGTAGTCATTTATAAATATTACAAAATATTTATTGCCACCTTGGGATACTCTTATCAAGTCACACACATCACTATGTATTAATTCTAAGATGTCACTATCTCGATCAACAGATTTAAAAGATTTTCTAGACATTTTTGCTTGAATGCAAATTTCACATTTATTATCTAAAATATTATATTTTACAATTAAATTCAAATGCATTAGTCTTTTAATGGAATTTAGGTTCACATGTCCAAGCCTACCATGCCAAATATCATAAGTTTCAACATTTAAAATTTAAGAATGATTATAAATAAGTGCAGAAGAAACATTAAGTTTGAACAACCCTTTAAATAAAATTCCTTTTCCAACAAAAGCAATACCCCTAGTAATTACAACTTTATTACATTCAAAGATAAGTCTAAAGCCTTGTTGCACTAAAAGAGAACCACTGATAAGATTTCTACGAATCCCAGGGATGTGATAGACATTGTGCAGAGTTAAGGTCTTTCCAGATGTGAGCTTTAAATCAACACGACCAATTCCAAGCACACGTGCCATGCTACAAAAAAGATATTTTTTGTCATAAATTTAAATAAAATATCATCACTAAAAATAAGATTTTTGTAATAAATTATAATTTTATCATAAAAAAATTAATTTTTTTGTGACAAAATCTCTTTTTGTCACTAGAAGATGAATTATTACAACAAAATAACAATTTTTTCACAAAAAATCCTTCCACCAATTCATAATCTCTAAGATTTTGGTGCCAAATGTATTTATGATAAAATATATATTTTTATGATGAATAATTTATCACTAAAAAGTTTCTATTTGTGGTAAAAAAAAATATCATCACAAAAACTAAGATTTTTATAATAAATCATAGATTTGTTATAAAAAATCAACTTTTGTTTATGACACCATCTCTTTTTGTTACTAGCGGATGAGTTATTGCAATAAAATAATAATTTTATCATAAAAAATCCTCCTGCCAATTCATAATCTCCCAAATTTTGGCGCTAAATGTATTTATGATGAATATATATATATATATATATATATATATATATTTGCAATAAATAATTTGTCACTAAAAATTATCCATTTGTGACAAAAAAAATATCTTCACTAAAAAAAGATTTTTGCAATAAATCATAATTTTGTTATAAAAAATTAATGTTTTTATGACAAAATCTTTTTTTGTCACTAAAGGCGAGAGTTATTGCAATAAAATAATAATTTTATCACAAAAAAGTCCTCTCGCTAATTCATAATCTCTTGAAATTTGGTACCAAATATATTTATAATGAAAATATATATTTTTATGATAAAAAATTTATCACTAAATATTATTCATTTGTGACAAAATATATTTATCATAAATAATTTTTTTGAATTTAATTTTCTATTTATAGCAATAAAATCACTATTATCATTTTAAGCAAAATTATTATGATAAAATATTTTATTGCAAAATGTTGAAATTACTATTTCATTTGTTACAAAAAGTTAATATATTTTTTATGTCAAAGATGTGGTTGTTGCAAAAAGATTTAGATTCCCTCCTATTGTTCTCTCCTTTTTTTTTAATTGATTAATGAAAAATATTTATTATAAAAAAATGAATATATTTTTTTGTGACAAAGATTTGTTGTTGAAAAAATAATCCCTTCTTTTGTTCTTTTCTTTTCTTTTTTTTTGTATAAGAATCATTTTATCATAAAAAAGCTATTATATATTTTCTTAAACTTTTGTTAAAAATGGCTATACAAAATACTACCATTTTGTTTACAAAACATTAATGAGATGTCATTATAAAGATGTCATTGTAAAGAAATTTAGTTTTAAATATTTTTGTGATAAATATTTTGTCACAAAATTATTATATATTTTTAAAAAAATTATTTTCATAAATTATGAAAAATCTTAAATGTTAAAATAAGTACACCAAAAAAATTAAGAAAATTATAGTATTGCTTTATGTAATATTTTTAAAATATTTAAAATTATTTTTTATTCTAATACTCTTTCTATCTTAGATGTATATAATTTAATTTTTTAAATTTTTTGGTACCAATTATGTAGGATAAAATTAATTTTGTCAAAAAATCAAATGCTACAAAATTTTAGTGCTTCAGCTAAGATCACATTCATCGACTTATCATATGAAATAGAACATCTAGCTGAGAAGTTCTATACCAAATAGGATAGGAATAAGTCTATGTGAGTGCATCGTCGAATTATCATATTGATCAAATTTTGACTAACTATAATTTTTATATGTGGTAGTATTTCAGAACAATCAATATATGCTTTCATATATTTATCTGAGTTCTACCCCATAGCAATCAAGATAGAACTTAGTTGAGATCATTTTTTAGGTTAAATTCATCATTTTGGATAATTTTGGTCTATTTTTATGTTTGACTTTTATTTATACGATGTTTTAAGTTTTAAATAAAATTTAAGCTATATTTTTTAGATTTTTTAAAAAATATATTTTTAATATAATAAATGAATAAAAAGATAGATTTTATGATGTTATAAGTTTAAAAATAAAATTTAAGATATATTTTTAGATTTTTTAAAAAATATATTTATAATAAATAAATAATAAGATTTGAATATTGAATGTTTGGATGGTATTCAAAAAATTTAGCCCCTGTAATCTTTATTTTAATAATAAAAAAATGTATGTTTTCTAAAATAAATCTTTTTTTCTCTATGGATGCGCGCCCGCTTCTTCCGCCTTCCAGCACTCCAAAAAGAAAAAATCTCTCCATCTCTCCATCTCCCCTCCCCATCGCTCCCAAAACCCTACCGCCCTCCTCTTCCTCCCAACGGCTCCGATGAAGTGAAAGGTAAGATTGGCGCCGCTATGCTCCATCTCCTTCACTCCCATCTCTCCTTCCCTACATTCTCCCAATTCTATCTCCCTCCCCTCACCTTCGTGCATCCCTCGACCTCCCAGTCACCCATCGCATCGCGCGGAACCCCTATCGGTGGTTTAGGCCTGGCGAGCTGCTCCAAGTCTGGGTGGTCCGGCCCTCGACTTTTTTTTTTCCAGTTATAGATGGGAGAAAGCCCGTCCCACCCTCTGCCTCCACCGCATCGCCCTCTCCCTGCTTGCTTCCTTGCCCGTCCTGCCCTCCGCATCTGCCACATCCCTCTCCCCCTGCTTGCCCACCTTCGTGCCTCCCTTGACTTCCTCACCATCATTCACCTACCGACTGTCCGACTGGTCTCCCTCTGCCACTGGCTATTTTTTTTTCCAATCATTTTTGAGGGCTGGTACCCTCCTCTGCCACTAGGTGCCGAGCCCCTGCTCCGGCTGTTCACCTGCCGTCCAGAATCCTGTCGCCCAGAATCAGGTCCCTACCTTCTTTTTTTAATTTTTTTTTATCCAGAGAAACCTCCAGCCAACCGTCCCCGTCCTCTGCCACCAGGTGCTGAGCCCCTGCTCTGGTTGTTCACCCACCACCCAGAACCCCACCGCCCAAAATCGGGTCCTTGTCTTTTCTTTTTAATTTTTTTATCTAGAGAGACCTCCGGTCGGTCCCCCTCCTCTGCCACCCATTTTTTTCTATTTCTTTTTTGGTCATTTTTTAGGGTAGGTACCCTGCTCTGCCATCAAATGCCGATGGGTTTTCACTGGAAACATCGTATAGATTGAAACAACTCCCTAGTTCTGGTTGAACATTTTATTGTACCATAGATAACTTTGAGTCATCTTTCATGCTGATGACTTTTTTCTAATCATGCCTATATGAGCATCATTATGCTATGCTTGTATGGATATATATTTATTTAGTGAATGCATGGAGTCATATGCTTCTTGTATTATATGCATTTCCAATTCGAGAGGCATATTAGGATATATCTATAAAGGTAAATATTAATCTGAATTACGTATGTCTTAATGGGTTCATTTGCGAATGCCATCCAGAGACGGTCACTTTTTGCAGTTTGATGAGTTCATATGGACTATTAAAGCCTTTTTAGATAATCATATACTGGATTATTTGGAGTTGGAGGGAGAAAAATGTGTCAAATCTTGGAAAAATTTATCATCGAATTCTTCCAAAGTGTTTTAGAATTTCTGATGTATCTATCATGAGAATTATTGGGCATGAGTTTCTTTGACATGAATATATTATTTATATTTGGTAGTTTTTATATTTTCAGTCTCTTGTCTGACTGATCTTCTCTCTTTTAGATCAACTAAGATCTATACTGTTAATTGTCATTTTTCTTGCAAAAGTTTAGCTGTAGATCTACATTCCTTGCATTGCCAGGAAATGATAAAGATCTCTTGTAACATGGTATGGCTGTCTAAAGTAACACCAACCTCAAGAACATAGTGGTAGCATATTCCATTATTGATCTTTCTGTGGCATGATAGTGATGTTTAGGCTGGTCAAATTTAGATATGATATTGTTCATCTCTTGTGAAGCACATATCATGTAGAATATTGAATGGTGGACTAGTGGACTAGCAAGAATAAGGGTCTCGGGCAAGAATAGGGACTTGGGGGGACAAATAGTGGACTAGCAAGAATAGTGGTCTTGCACAACATAGCTACATCATCTCAATAAATCACAAGCATGTTGGATTAAATTATCGGAGATGAAAACGAATCTTGGAGAACTTTTTGATTTTTGAAACACTTATTCCTAATGCTTCATGCAGGCGTTTCATATCAAATGGATACTAGACTTTAGACATGCAACAGTTCATCCCAAATTAAACAGACCTGAACACTTACAGACCTAACTTAAAATATTTTGTTCTTGATCTACATGGTTTCTTTTACTAGTAAATCTATACATATGAAAATAATTAATTAATTTATGTTTTGTAGTATGGGAAGGGTTTTCCATGATGTTTTGCCCTATGTTTTGCAGGATTTTGAGTTTTTCTTTAATGAAAATATGATATTAAAACTTTTAATTATACTCTAAAAGAAATTTATTATGTGAATTTTTTTTTGTAGGACATGGACAAGAGTTGGATAATGATAATAATTTCTTTAGTGTTAGATATAAAAAAGTACAGAATCCTTTCTTAAGTTTGCGAAAGAAAATATGAGGCATCCGGATGATATGATTTTTTATCCTTACCATAATTGCAATAATAGAATATACAAAATCTTCAGTCAAGTGAAACATGACTGACATTTGCGAGGGTTTTCACTCACTTATAGAGATTAGACTTTGCATGGAGAAAGAATACTGATACATGATAGTGACAATGATATCGATGATGAAATGATGAATAGTACTGAATTTAATGAAGACTTGGTAGATGATTTATATGAGTTATTGAGAGAAATGAGGGAAGCGAAACAATCTGATGATACAATTGGTCGATCACAGGCTGAATTTTCATCTCTTGATAAATTAATTAAGGATGCACAACATGACTATACCTAGTGTCCAAGTATTCATTGTTGTCTTTTATTGTCAAGCTACTCCACATAAAGGTTCTCAATAAATGGACTAATAAGTCTTTCAATATGTTGCTCAATTTTTTAAAGAAGTTGCTATCAGAAGGTGTATCATTTTCCTCATCATATTATGGGGCTAGAAAACGTCTATCTAGTATAGGGTTGGGTTATGAGTCTATTGAAGTATGTAAGTATAATTGTGTACTCTTTTGAAAGGAATGTGAAATGAAGAAATGCTATCCAATATGTAAAGATGGAAGTTTGATGATGGCAAGGGTATCAAGGTTCCTCACAGAATACTGCGGTATTTTCCATTAAAACCAAGATTGCAAAGACTCTTCATGTTTAGTAAGACGGCTTCATACATGAGATGGCATAGTGAAAAGCATATTGAACAAGTTGGTATCATGAGGCATTCAACCGACACTCCTGCTTGGAAGGAGCTTGATAAGCAATATCCTTAATTTACAGCAGATTCTTGTAATGTGAGGCTTACTTTGTTTAGTGATGGATTCAATCCATTCAGTTATATGAGCAACTCTTATAGCATGTGACCGATTTTTCTTGTGCATTATAATTTACCACCTTATGTGTTCAAGAAAGAGCCATTTCATTTTATGTCACTATTGATTCCTAGCCCACGTTCTCCTGAAAAGGATATAGATGTTTATATGAGACCCTTGATAGATGAGTTGAAGTAATTATGATTCTTATAGTGTTAAAAGATTTTAAATGCATGCAACAGTTTTATGGACTATAAGTGATTTTCCAACTTAAGATTATTTATCTGGATGGACCACTCAATGCTATAATGCTTGTCCTGTATGCCTTGATATGACTGATTTATAAAAGTTAAGAGGTAATTAAGATAGGCTACATGGGCCATCATCATTATTTGTCTTAAGAGCATCCTTAGCGTAATGTAAAATGGCATTTAATGGAAAAGTTGACCACCGTTCAGAACTTCCGAAATTATCAGGAGAATAAGTATTGCAATCGTTAGAGCCCTTGGAGGATGTCTTTGACAAATTTGGGAAATATCCAAGTAAGTGAAAAAGAAAGCGTGGTAGTGGTGAAGGAAACTGGGTTAAGAAGAGTATTTATTTTTGAGTTGCCATATTAGCAAAAACTCAAAATCAGACATACTCTTGATGTTGTACACATAGAAAAGAACATATGTGATAATGTGCTTGGAACATTGTTAAACATTATAGAAAAAATAAAAGACACCGATAATGCTAGTGAAGATTTATGGGATATGAAAATAAGAAAAGAGTTGTGGATGCAACAAGAGAACAACAAATTGAAAAAGCTACCCACCTATTACATATTATCTTGAAGTGAGAGGAAAGCTTTTTTAAAATTCTTGAATTCTATTAAGTTTTCTAATGGATTTCACTACTACAAAAAAAGGCTATGGCAGTGGATCGTAACCATTGCCGTAATCCAAAAAATCACTGTCATAGGCTATGGCAGTGGTTCTTTAATCGCTGCTACTGCAGCCATCGTCGTAGCTTTATGACAGCGATTGTTATAGCGGTTGTTTGAATCGTTGCCATAGATAGCCTATTACAGTGGTTTATAAATCACTACAATAGATCGACCTATAGTAGCGGTTATAATCGCTGCCATAGATTATCTATAGCAGTAGTTACATAACCGCTGGCATAGGTAATCTATAGTAGTGATTTTTTAACCACTACCATAGGTCTAATGCAGCGGTTGACACCATTTGCACCAAGAGCCTATGGCAGCGATTGGCACAGATATGGCAGTAATTATAAAACCATTGTCGTAGATCTTGAATAATTAAAAAAATTAAAATTTTTATTTTTTATATATTTTACCTAATAAATATAGATATATAATACAAAAAATATAATAAATATAAAAATTATTCTAAAATGCTAAAATTTTATTATCGAATAAAATTTATTAAAATATTTTTTAAAAAAATAAAATACATCAAAAGTCTCCTAAATCTACATCATCGTCGTCACTCAAAGCTGGAGCCAGAGCTGGTGCTGGAGCCGTAGCTAGAGCTAGTGCTGGAGTCAAAGTCAGAGCTGAAGCTGAAGATGAAATGTGGGCCAACATATCCTCGAAGCCCGTGACTCTAAAATGCATGCTGAGCGTCGACATCATGTCTCTCATGATGCCCTCCAGATGAGAAGCGTGCTCCTCAACCCGATCTGTCCTAATCGCAGCATGATCTGCCCGTGCCAATGCCTCCTCAAGCTCCTCCCAACTGACAATACTAGAAGTCTATGAGGAAATGCTTGCCTCGGACCAGTAGCTCATCGACGTGTGACTGAACCTGCATCGGATCCTTCCAGAGTGCTCAGGCTCCAAGACCTGAGATAGATGGTCATAGGGCCTAGAGGTATCCGGATCCTCGCTCGCGAGTGCATCTAACTGATCCTGTAATTATAAATTAAAATAAAATTTTATAAGAAATACTATAATACTAATTATATATACTAATATATTTAATACTTACAAAAATATGCTTGATCGCGACGTTCATCGGCCTGTCCATCTTGTTCGTGCGGCTGGATCGAAAGATCTCGCTATGGTTGGGCATCACTCCATCTCTCATCAGCTATAACAAAGAATAAATTTATCAAAAAGATGATAAAAAATATAAATTTAATTTATCTAGTAAGATTTATAATTAATTATCTCTTTATGCATACGACTGGCCATAGACTCGCAGCCTAGAGTGTGCGTATACTCCTGGGCTGCACCGTTCTCTTAATTCTGATGGAAGGTAGCCTAATAAGTATTTAAATAAATAATAAATATTTTAAAAATATTTAAATAAAATTTTGAGCATATTAAAAAATTCAAAAGTTAAAAATTTTACCTCGAACTCCTAACTCCACCAATGTCTAACCATCCTCTCCCACTGACTCAGAGGACAGTCCTATATCTAAAGAACAAGCTCTTCCGAAGTGTCTCATTAGTGCTTGAGTCATCCTCTATGAAGCTTGACCTTGTGACCCCAGTACAACTTTTCGATCTTCCTTAATCGGGCATTTCGAGCCCTCTCATGATTGGGAAAGTCAGACCTTTTCTGCATAAAGTTATCAAAAATCAGTTACAAAATTATTCTAATTAAATATATATAGTGTAAATATATAAAATACATAAATATTACTAAGATATACGTACTTATCCATATCTCCTTCCATACCCAATCTCTGATGGTAGCATCCATCAAACGCCAGTCTCTAGGCTCTACGGGAATGATGTCCGACCGTCTTACAAGCACTCCAAAAAAAAAATGTATTTTTTGCTTGATCTCTCCTACCGGCCTTCCCTCCACATCGTAATAAGCCATCACCTGATGCTGGTAGTTTCACATGTGTGCCATACGTATGGGATCGTGAAATATCCAGCTGGATGATCCACCTACAATGCAAATACGTTATGTAAATATATAAGTGTACAAATACTATATAAAAAATAAAGTTGTACTAATATAATAAAAATGTACACTCAGATGTCTGCATAGTAGCATGTGTCTCAGATACGGGTGACGGTAGAGGCTCAGTTGTCGATGGAATAGATGCTACCGATGGAGTAGATGTCGTCGGTGGAGTAGATGCCAACGGTGGAGGTCCCTGAGCAGTCGATGTCGAGGTGGACGGAGTATGCTCCGACTGCTCCTTAGATGTTGAACTATGCATAACTCGCCAACGAGCAAGGGTGAAAGCTAGATGGCGTTTCGGTGCCATCATGATCTGCAATGTTAATGAACATTAATCAATATAACATGTTGAATAATAATATTAGGATAACATCAATAAATAATCTCTAATATGTACACTAATCAATTGACGGGTCTATCGTTATGCAATGTAATAAATAAAAGCAATAAGATATAAACATCCAAAAAATGTTATGCAATAAATTCTACAATATGAATTACATTCATAAATAATTAAGGATGAGCAACAGTCGTAGATCCGATCTCTTGCGCGAACCTTGGTGTTAATTTAGAAACCTAAAAGAAGAACAAAATAGATGATGGTGGCACCTTAGGGCTTAAAGTTGGAACCTTAGAGAGACATATCAAATTCTATTCGCTCAAAAGTCGAGCCAGCTCTGTGCTTGAGACATCTAGCTCGAGTCCTCCCCCAATCGGCTTGATCATGTTCCAAGCCGATTCGACTGCATATCCGAGCCGGTTCGGCTATGTGCTATCCCCTCAATCACTTCCTCTCTTCCTCTCTCGATCTCTCTCACGGGCGATGGTGGCGAGGCCGAACCCCTCCCTTCCAGGTTTTTCATCTCTTGATCTTTCTCTCTTCCTCTCTCAATCTCCCTCGTCGGCGAGGTCGGACCCCATCCCTCCCTCTCTCACTCTCTCGATCTTCCTCATCGACAAGGCTGGACCCTATCCCTCCCAGTGATGCCAGCGAGGCCAGACCCTCTCCCTCCCTCTCTCGCTCTCTCGATCTCCCACACTCTCTCTCGATCTCCCTCGCCGGCGAGGTTAGACCCCCTCCCTCCAAATGATGGTGGCGAGGTCGGATCCCTCCCTTCCTCTCTCCCTCTCTCGATCTCCCTCACCGGCGATGGTGGTAAGGCCGGACCCCCTCCCTCCCAATGATGGCGGCGAGGCCAGATCCCTCCTTTCCTCTCTCCCTCTCTCGATCTTCCTCGTCGGCGATGGTAGCGAGGCCGGACCCCCTCCCTCCCACTCTCAATCTTCCTTATCGGTGGCCGACGAGCGACCGACCTTCCCTCTCTTAATCTATCAGTCTTCCTCTCAGTCTCTCTATTTCTTAGTTTTAGATCCCAGAATCGGGTCCAGCCTTTTGGGATCCATTAGGGTTCGGGTCTGATACTTTAAGTACAGATCCGTCGGCTATTCGGATTCGAATTCAGTACCAGTAATTAAAATTGAGTCTAAATCTAAATATCCAGATTCTAATCCAAATTCAATCCATTGACAGATCTAGTCTACAACCGCCGACATAGCACAGCCCAAGGCTATCGCCATGGTACGGCCTAAAAAGTATGGCATGCAGATAATTATAATATTTATAATAAATATTTATAATATTTATTATAAATATTCTATAAATTATTATAAATATACATGATTAATAAATAATACTATAAAATAAAAAAAAAATTATATCTACGGCTGTAGAGAGTGGATCGCACCAAAACCTTCGAGGGTCGCTGGCGATGATGCTAGAGAAAGACAACGGCACTAGAGATAATCTACGAAATAAAAGCAAGATAGTGAGATAGAGAAAAGAGAGAAAGAGAAAAAGAGAGAGAATGTAGGGGCGGTCGAGGATAGGAGGCCAAGGGAGGGGGGCACGGTGATGAGGAGGCTCGGGAGGCACAGTGATGGAAGGATCGACGATCGGGAGGAGGAGTGTGGGGGGTGGAGGAGCTGGGTGGGGGGTGGCGGGGAGGGGCGGCCGGGGATGGGGGTGGCGGGGGGTGGCGGGGAGGGGCGGTCGGGGATGGAGGAAAGGAGGGGCGATCGAGGGGAGGGTGGGGGGGCTGGGTGGGGGGTGGCGGAGAGGGGAGGTCGGAGATGAGGGGGTTGCGGGGTGGCAGGATGGTGGGGAGGGGCGGTCGGAGATGGGGGGAAGGAGGGACGGTCGGGGGGAGGGTCGGGAGCCCGGGAGGGGCGTGGCAGGGTGGCGGAAAGGAGCGATCAGAGTGGGGGAAAGGAGGGGCGGTCGGGGGGAGGGTGGGGGGTGGGGGGCCAGGTAGGGGGTGGTGGGGAGGGCGGTTTAAGATGGGAGGGCTGGGGGGTGGTAGGATGGCGGAGAGGGCGGTCGGAGATGGGAGGAGGAGGGGCGGTCGGGGGAGGGTGGGGGGTCGAGTGGGGGGTGGCGGGGAGAAGCGGCCGGGGATCAGGGGGAAGGAGAGGCGGCAGGGGAGGGTTGGGGGTGGCGGGTGGCGGGTGGCGGGGAGGGGCGATTGAGGATGGGGGCCAGAGTGAGAGGAGGAAGGAGGGGTGGCACCGACCGAGGGGGAAGGGTGGCGGCGTTGACCGAAGGAGGAAGAAGTCTCACCAGCGATGGAGAGGAGGGGAAGAGACAGAGAGAGAGATTGAGCGTGCATGAGAGGAAAGCAGAAAAAATTTAAAAATTCTTAACCTAACCTATGGCAGCGGTTATCGAACCACTGCCATAGATCTATGGTAGCGATTATCCAAAATCGTTGCCATAGATCTACGGCAGTAGTTCTATAACCGCTGCCATAGATCTATAGCAATGGTTTTTGATAACCACTGCCGTATGTTGAAAATAATTTTTTTTAATTTTTTTTAAATATTATATAATTTTAAAATTTAATATGATTTCATCGTTCATTATCTAAATAATTATCATTAGAGTATCGTCACAAAAGGTCGCCTCGATCCGATGGCCCTAGCTTCATCGATTAGAAAAATTTGATTTCGGTGATCATGAACGATGATGCGATGATCTGATAGATGGAGACCTCCGATGGATCCAAAAATCTGCAACGATGATCTCGATGATGTTTGTAGCATACTATCAAAGTTTCACTTTAATTAGATATCATTATCATGGTCAATTTACTATGGAATGATTTCGATCGTTAAATTAGAAACAAATGATCAAAGGATTAAACGACATCCGATTATGAGGCAATTTTTTAGTTAAATGATCTTTGTTATAATTTTAAATATTTTATATGGTGATGATAGTAAAATTTAAATCATTTTCATATAAATTGTTCATGTTAAGCAGATATTGCAAAAGTACGAGCATAACCACCAATGAAGTTTCAATATGGTTATCAGAAGATGTATAGTTTTAGATCGTTCTTCATCTCACAAGTTGAATTTTATAATCACCATCATAAAAAAATGATTAAAGTAGTAGTCAAGATCATTTATAAAAAAAATTATCTCATAATTGGACATCGTTTGGTCTTTTGATCACTCATTTATCATTTAACGATCGAAACTAACCTATACTAAATTGACCAAGATAACGATATCCGATTGAAGTAAAATTTTGATAGTACGTTACAAATATCATCGAAATCATCGTTGCAGATTTTTGGATCCATCGGAGGTCTTCATCTATTAGATCATTGCATCATCGTTCGTGGTCTTCGAAATCAAATTTTTCTGATTGATGAAGTAAGGGCCATCAGATCGAGGCGACCTTTTGTGACGATACTCTAATGATAATTATTTAGATAATAAATGGTGAAGATGGGCATTAAATTTTAAAATTATATAATATTTAAAGAAAAAAAATATATGGCAGTGGTTATAATTAACCACTGCCATAAATAAACTTATAGCAGCATAGGTCGATAGTGGTTTCACTCGACCTATGGCAACGGTTTTTTATAACCGCTACTATAGGTCTGATCTACGGCAGCGGTTTTTGTTAACCGCTGCTATATGTCGGATCTATAGTAGCGGTTACAAAAATTGCTGCCATAGGTCCGACCTATAGCAGCGGTTAACAAAAATCACTATCGTAGGATCTATGGTAGCGGTTTTGAAAATCGTTGCCATAGTATGCGCTACCCTAGATCATTTTTGTAGTAGTGTTTGCTTCAAACATATCAAGATGTATTAAAGATGATAAGCTAATAGGCTTGAAGGCACATGATTGTTATATTCTTCTATAGAGGCTTCTTCCAGCTAGAGTTCATGGCTATTTGCATAAAGAAGTTAGCCAAGCATTGTTTGAGCTAGGTGATTTTTTTAAGAAACTTTGCTCGAAGATCTTGAAAATAAAGGATGTAGAAAGATTGGAGAGAAATATACCTATGATCTTATGCAAGTTAGAGTGTATATTTCCTCCTGCCTTCTTCGATATTATGGTACACTTAGCTATTCACTTACCAAAGCAAGCGAAGATTACCGGACTAGTAGGCTCATGATGGATGTTTTCTTTTGAAAGATAATTAATTTATAGTTTCTACCAGTTTTAATTTAAGTATTCTGAAATAATTAACAACTTAACTTCTATTTATTTATTTTCTTAAGGCATCTTGGTTCTCTTAAAGATATGGTTGGTAACAGAGCTCATTCCGAAGGTTCAATTGTAGAACGATACATTATGAATGAATGCACAACATTCTTATCGATGTATCTCAAGTTCAATCAACCAGGAAGAAACTATGATGGAAGTCAAAACCAACAGTCTAGAGGGCTTGGAGTATTTTCTTTAATGGCTCACCCTTTTGGACATATTAGGCCCGAACCTAAAATATCTCAAAAGCAATTGGATATGGCTCAATGGTATATCTTAAGTAATTATGATGAAATCACAAAATACTTGGAGTAAGAAGCTTTTTAAATGTTATTTTTATTTATTTTATTAAGTATTTTAGTATTATTAATTAAAGTATTATTAAAATAATTTATAATTTATAGGATGCATAGGCAAGAACTATTGAAGGTGAGTCATCTCAACATTAGTGAGAGACAACAGAAGCAATTTCTTAATTGGTTTAAAGGCTATGTAAGTTGTTCATTTTTAAATAAGATAATTTAATACTCTTAGCAAGGAACTTATAACATTTATAATTTAATTTTTGTATTTATTATGTAGATGAATTAATTACATTACCAAGGATGTAAAGAAGCCACAGATGAATTATTGGCGTTAGCAAATGGTCCTTATAAATATAGCACAAGATGTTACTCTGATTGTATTGTGAATGAAATTCGATTTCACACAAAAGATCGTGACAATCTTCATAGAACTTAAAATAGTGGATTACTTGTAGATAGAGAACATGAAGTTACACTACTACAAAAAAAGGCTATGACAATAGTTACGAACCAATGCCATAGCCCAAAAAACTCCTATGGCAGCAGTTCTTTAACCACTGCTACTGTAGCCGTCGCCATAGCTCTATGATAGCGGTTATTACAGCGATTGTTTGAACTGCTGCCATTGATAGTCTATCACAGCGGTTTATAAACCGCTGTCATAGATCGACCTATGGCAGTGATTATGTAACCACTGTCATAGATTATCTATAGCAGCGATTACATAACCACTGCCATAGGTAATCTATAGCAGTGCTTTCTTAACTGCTACCATAGGTCTAATGCAGTGATTGACATCGTTTGCACCAGAGATCTATGGCAGCGGTTGGTACGGATATGACAGTAGTTATAAAATCGCTGTCGTAGATCTTGAATAATTAAAAAAATTAAAATTTTTATTTTTTTTATATATTTTATCTAATAAATATAGATATATAATACAAAAAAATATAATAAATATAAAAATTATTCTAAAATGCTAAAATTTTATTATCGAATAAAATTTATTATAATACTTTTTAAAAAAATAAAATACATCAAAAGTCTCCTAAATCTACATCATCATCATCATCATCGGGAGTAGGAGCCGGAGCTAGAGCTAGAGCCGGAGTCAGAGCTGGAGCTGGAGCTGGTGCTGGAGTTGGAGCCAGAGCCAAAGTCGGAGCTGGAGTTGGAATGCAGGCTAACATATCCTCGAAGCTCATGACTCTAAAATGCATGCTGAGCGTTGATATTATGTCTCTTACGATGCCCTCCAGATGAGATGCGTGCTCCTCAGCCTAATCTGCCTGATCGCAACATGATCTGCCTATGCCAATGCCTCCTCAAGCTCCTTCCGACTGACGACATTAGAAGTCTGTGAGGAGATGCTTGCCTCGGACCAGTAGCTCATTGATGTGTGTCCGGGCCTGCATCGAATCCTTCCAGAGTGCTCGGGCCCCAAGATCTGAGACAGATGGTCATGGGGCCCAAAGGTATCTGAGCCATCATGACCTGCAACATTAATGAACATTAATCAATATAATATGTTGAATAATAATATTAGTATAGCATCAATAAATAGTCTCTAATATGTACACTAATCAATTGACGGGTCTATCGTTATACAATGCAATAAACAAAAGCAATAAGATATAAACATCTAAAAAATATTATACAATAAATTTTACAATAAGAATTACATTCATAAATAATTAAGGATGAGCAACAGTCATAGATCCGATCTCTTGCGCGAACCTTGGTGTTAATCCAGAAATCTAAAAGAAGAATAAAGTAGATGATGGTGGCACCTTAGGGTTTAAAGTTGGAACCTTAGAGAGACTTATCAAATTCTATTCACTCAGAAGCTGAGCCAGCTCCATGCCTGAGACATCCTGCTCGGGTCCTCCCCCAACCAGCTCGATCATGGCCCGAGCCAGCTCCATGCCTGAGACATCCTGCTCGGGTCCTCCCCCAACCAGCTCGATCATGGCCCGAGCCAGCTCGGCTGCATATCCGAGCCGGCTCAGCTGTGTGCCATCTCCTTAATCACTCCCTCTCTCGATCTCTCTCATCGGCGATGGCGGTGAGGCCGAACCCCTTCCTCCTAGCATTTTCATCTCTCGATCTTTCTTGCCGATGAGGCCGGACCCCATCCCTCCCTCTCTCACTCTCTCGATCTCCCTCACCGGCAAGGTCGGATCCCATCCCTCCTAGTGATATCGGTGAGGACGGACCCCCTCCCTCCCTCTCTCGCTCTCTCGATCTCCCTCGCCGGCGAGGCCAGACACCCTTCCTCCCAATGATGGTGGTGAGGCTAGACCCCCTCCCTCCCAATGATGGCGGCGAGGTTGGATCCCTCGCTTCCTCTCTTCCTCTCTCAATCTCCCTCGTCGACGACGGCAGTGAGGTTGGACCCCCTTCCTCCCTTCCTCCCACTCTCGATCTTTCTTATCGATGGTCGGTGAGCGACCGGCCCTCCCTCTCTCAATCTGTCAGTCTCCCTCTCAGTCTCTATTTCTTAGTTTCGGATTTCAAAATTGGATCCGACCTTCCGAGATCCATTAGGATCCGAGTCTGGTACTTTAAGTACAGACCCATCAAATATTCGAATTTGGATCCGGTACTGGTAATTAAAATTGGATCCAGATCTGAATATCCAGATTTTGATCCGAATCCAATCCATTGATAGATCTAGTCTACAACCGTCGACATGGCACAGCCCAAGGCTACCACCACGGCACGGCTCAAAAACTACGACAGATAGATAATTATAATATTTATAATAAATATTTATAATATTTATTATAAATATTTTATAAATTATTATAAATATATATGATTAATAAATAATACTATAAAATTAAAAAAAATTATATTCGTGGCTATAGAGAGCAGATCATACCGAAAGCTTCGAGGGTCACCAGCGACGATGCTAGAGGAGGACGACGGCACTAGAGATAATCTACGAAATAAAAGTAAGATAGTGAGATAGAGAAGAGAGAGAAAGAGGAAAGAAAAAAGAGAGCAGGGGCGGCCAGGGGGAGGGAGACACAGTGATGAGGCCCGAGAGGCATAGTAACGGGAGGGTCGGTGACTGGGAGGAGAGTGTGGGGGGGTGGGGGGCCGGGTGGGGGGTGGCGGGGAGGGGTGGCTGGGGATGGGGGGTTGGGGGTGGGGGGTGAGGGGCGGTCGGGGATGGGAGGGAAGGAGGGGCGGCCGGAGGGAGGGTGTGGGGTGGGGGGGCAGAGATGGAGGGGCTGGGGGTGGTAGGAGGGCGGTCGGGGATGGGGGAAGGAGGGGCGCCGGGGATGGGGGGAGGAGGGGCGGGGCCGAGGGGAGGGTAGGGGGGCCTGGTTGGGGATGGCGAATGGCAGGAAGGAGCGGTCGAGGATGGAAGGAGGGGTGGCCGGGGGAGGGTGGGGGTCGGTGGGGGGTGGCGAAGAGAGGGCAGTCGGAGATGGGGGGCTGGGGGTGGCAGGAAGGGGCAGCCGGGGATGGGGGGAAGGAGGGGCGGCTAGGGGGAGGATGGGGGTGGGGGGCTGGTGGGGGTGGCGGGAGGAGCGGTCGGGGATGGAGGAAGGAGGGGTGGCGCTGGCCGAGGGGGAAGGATGGGTGGTGCTAGCCTGGGGGGAAGAAGCCTCACCGACGATGGAGAGGAGAAGAAGAGATAGAGAGAGAGATCGAGTGCGCACGGAAGAAAAGTAGAAAAAATTTAGAGATTTTTAACCTAACCTACGGTAGCGGTTATTGAACTGCTGCCATAGATCTACGATAGCGGTTATCCAAAATTGCTGCCATAGATCTATGGCAGCGGTTCTATAATCGTTGCCGTAGATCTATAGCAACGATTTTTGATAATCACTGCCATAGGTTGAAAATAATTTTTTTCTTATTTTTTTAAATATTATATAATTTTATAATTTAATACCCATCTTTATTATTTATTATTTAAATAATTATCATTAGAGTATCATCGCAAAAGTTTGCCTCGATTCGATGGCTCTAGCTTCATCGATTAGAAAAATTTGATTTCAATGATCATGAATAACGATGAGATGATCTGATAGATGAAGACCTCCGATGGATCCAAAAATCTACAACGATGATCTTGATGATGTTTGTAGCATACTATCAATATTTTACTTCAATCGAATATCGTTATCATGGTTAATTTAGTACGGAATAATTTCGATCGTTAAATTAGAAATAAACGATCAAAGGATTAAACAGCGTTTGATTATGAGATAATTTTTTAGTTAAATAATCTTTGTTATAATTTTAAATATTTTATATGGTGATGATAGTAAAATTTAAGTCATTTTTGTATAAATTATTCATGTTAAGCAGATATTGCAAAAGCATGAGCAAAACAACCAGTGAAGTTTCAAACTGATTATCAGAAGACGTATAGTTTTAGATCGTTCTTTATCTTACGAGTTAAATTTTATAATCACCATTATAAAAAATGATTAAAGTGGTAGCTAAGATCATTTATAAAAAAAATATCTCATAATCAGACACTGTTTGGTCCTTTGATCACTCGTTTATCATTTAACGGTCGAAACTAAGCTATACTAAATTGACCAAGATAACGATATCCGATTGAAGTAAAATTTTGATAATATGCTACAGACATCACCGAGATCATCGTTACAGATTTTTGGATCCATCGGAGTTCTCCATCTATCAGATCATTGTATCATCGTTCGTGATCGTTGAAATCAAATTTTTCTGATCGATGAAGCTAGGGCCATCGAATCGAGGCCACCTTTTGCGACGACACTCTAATGATAATTATTTAGATAATGAACAATGAATATGGGCATTAAATTTTAAAATTATATAATATTTTTAAAAAAAAAGAAAAAAAAATATATGGTAGTGGTTACAATTAACCGCTGCCATAAATAAGCTTATAGCAGTAGTTCCTACTAACTGCTGCTATAGGTTCGACTTATGGCAGCAATTTCATTAACCACTGCTATAGGTCTGACCTATAGCAGCAGTTAAATTGAACCACTGCTATAGGTCGACCTATGGCACTTGTTTTTTGTAACCATTGTTATAGATCCGACCTACGGTAGTGGTTTTCATTAATAGGATAGTTTTAATGGTAGCAGTTTCACTAACCCTATCTTTCATATTTCTGAGTTAGAATTGATAGATGTAGAAGATGGGGTTGATGATGAAGTAGTACAATAATTTCAATCAAATAAGATGGTTTCAATTATTGAAAGTGGTGATGAGTTTCTTGATACATTATATAGAGATTATATAGATCTTGACGAATTTGATGACGATATTGGAGGGTCCACATCAGCTAATATTCAAGAATACAAATATGACATTAGAGGAGATGGCAGTGATGAAGAGGACATTGATGAAGATGATATAACTAAAGAGGAAGATAATATAAAAATTGATGAAAGCATTGATAATGATCTTGATAATTGGTATAAATATTTCTTTTTGTATATGTGTATTGCATTATTGAAAGTAATTTTTGAAAAAAATGTTGTCTTTATGATTTTTTTATTCTTCATGTTTATATAGTTGTGATGTATTTAAATTTTAAGTGCATAATATTTTTTTTGCAACTATTAAGTATGATTGTTTGCTTAATTTGTTTATCTTTCTAGTTTTTTTATAGATTTATGGCAGGACCTGGAAGAGGCCAATACAAGCGACCATGGAGTTTATCTTCATCAAATGTTGATATAGTAGGTCAAGAAAAAATTGTTATGATGCCTACTTCAGCTCCAGCATCCACTATGCCTACATTACCAAATAGTAGTGAGACTTCCCTTATTACAAATATTCCAAGAAGAGATCTCAATCCTCCTACTTTAAGAAGTAATGAAAGTGAGTATATATATATGTATGTAAATAAATGATTATATCTATTTAAAATATTATAATTTATAAATATAATTTTATATTTATATAATAATTATATGCATACTTGATATTGACTATATTTGTATTTCTAGATTCTTCCTTCCTAGGAGAGATCGTGGCATATCATGATGCATAGTATTAGATAAGAAAGTTAGTAAGGTTGTTACTTATATCCTTCATTACTATATTAGTGCATGAATTAATTGCATATGCTTCACTATTTAAATTTTAAAAGATAAATTTTGGTTTAACTTTACAGCTTGGGCATAAGATGAGGATTGAATTTGATGAAGGAGAATGTATACCATTGGAGAATGATGCTGACTTTATAAGAGGAGTTGGATTTATTATTAAGACGTGCACTTCTTCACGGTGTAGGAAGAAGGAAAGAAATCCCAGAGGAATAAAAGCAAACTTATTATTCACATTTGGAGGTTATTATAATTTTTATATTAGTTATGTTCATTTTTCACTTAAATATATAAAAAATTTATTTAAGTGATATTATCATTAATTATTCAAAGATGGTTTGAAATTATGGATTGGCCGACCCCACATGTAAAAGAATATGTTTACAAAATATTTTAAATCCATTATAGACGTTGGAGGAACACACTCAACAAGGAGTATAAGAAGCTAATGGCAAAAGATATAAATCCACGAGAAAAATCTCTACGCCCAGAAGTTGGATTGGAAGATTGGCTTTCTATATATGATCAGATAGAGGATGATGACTTTAAGGTACTCACTCATATAATAAAATATATTTATATATTTTTTATATTTTTATTTAATTTTTTTTATTATTGTAGAAGTGATCGCAAACAAACTTAAGTAATCATTCGCAACTCCCATATAGTCATACTTCAAGCTCTAGGACCTTTCTTAGTCAACTTCGAGAAATGATAATATAATATTTTTTATATTTTTATACTTTTAAAATATTTAATGTATATTAAGATCAATTAATTATTTTTTTTTGCCAAAATTTACAAGGAGAATCCAAGTGTGGTTGATCTTTTTAAGGATACACACACAAAAAAGAATGGTCAAGAATTCGTTAATGAAAAACTCAATCAAAATTTATAAGTATAAGTGCACTCTTTTTATATTTTTTTATTTATGAAAAAAAATTATCTTAAGGTGCAAATTATCTTTGAAAATATCACAGGATGAAATGATTGAATTAAGATAATAACCTTCAAAGGAAGGTATAGATCAAAGGTCAAAAAATTATATTTTAGTTAGCATACTTGGCAAGAAGTCAAGATATTTGAGAGGGATAGGACATGGCATTAAAGTTGAAAATTCAAGTTCATCCTACATATCAAGCTCACATGATAATTAGCTCCAGGACCAACTTACTATTACTAAGTCTCAACTAGAAAGAGCCAATGAAAAGATTATTGAAGCCAATGAGAAGATTTCTACATATAAAGAAAAAAATGAAGACTTATAAAGATCAAATGAATAAATTTCAACAATTCGTGAGAGAGATGCATCATGATCAGGCTTAGTGGTCTATTTTTCTAATGGTAGAGTCACTTATTAACTATCTTTTAGCTATAAAAGTTTGATTATTATAATTGTTGATTGTTTGTAATAATAATTTAAAAATTAAAATTTCATATGATTGTTATGGTGGTGGTTGGATAGTTATAAAATGGTTATGATGGTAGTAGTTATGATGGTTACCATTATTGTGTTTTTGAACAAATAGATGTATTAATATATATACATATTATATTACTTATGGTTACTTAGATGGTTATGAAATGGTTATGATAGTAGTAGTTATAGTGATAGTTTTCACTTATGGATGTTTTCGAATAAATAGATAGATATATTGGCATCGCTATATATTATAGTATTTGTAGTTGTTTAGATAGTTATGAAATAGTTATGATAGTAATGGTTGCATTATAGTGGTTGTCATTATTGTATTTTTGAATGGCTACACGTATTAGCATGATTATATGTTGTATTATTTATGATTGCTTGGATAGTTATAAAATGATTATGGAAGTACTAGTTATAATGATGGTGATTGTCATTATTGCCTAGTTATGGTTATTTATTGTTTGCAATGATTTTATATAAATTAACACAAAATATGTTATATGTATGCTTAAAGATTTTCTAATATTGCACATATGCTTATGTTGTTCTAATTTTTTAGATTTTTTTATTTTTTATATTTAGATTGTTGAGAAGGAAATTGACTTGCATGGGAGTTTTATGAAAGCTTGATGACTATTGGAGCTTCATAGGATTTTTTATTAATGGCTTTATGGTTGTTGATTAAGACTTGAATATTTTATAATTTTATGGAAGTTGTATGAGATTTAGCTATCATTTTGTTTGTGTACTTTTGTTATGAGGATGATGTATGTTTTGTTGTGAAGATGATATATGGAGGAGCATGTTAGAATCTTTATATGACTATATATTTGAAGGATATTTAAATTATTATGAATAGATTAATTAATTTAAATTTTAGTATATTATTTTTTCTTATTTGACAAAATAATAGTATATTCATTTTTTTTTATGATAATAAATTTTGTCACCAATGGCAAGTTAACATTTTGTGAAAATAAATTTTATTATCAAAAATTATTTTTTAATAATAGATTAACTTTTTATGATGATTAACTCTATCACTAATGGTAGGTTAATTTTTTTTTGCTATAATATAATTTATCATGAAAAAATATATTACTAACATATTAACTTTTTTGTGATAATAAATTTTATCATTATAAATTATTTTTAAATTATAAATTAATTTTTTATGATAAAATATTTTGTTGCTTAAAGTGTATGTCCTATTTTATTAAAAATTTTATTGTGACAAAAATATATTATCGTAATCTTCCACTTTTAGTGATAAAAATATTTTGTTACATAGAATTTATACTCAAGAATCTATTGTAGCAAAATATTTTTTTGCAAAGTAGAATTTTTAGCAATAACATATTTTTTCATAAAGCTAGATTTTTAGTGACAAAAAATTTTTGTCACTTAATAATGCATATAGAATAAAATTTTATTATTTTTAGTGACAAAAATACTTTTTATGACAAAATTTAATATTTTTTGTGACAAAATTTTTGTCACTAAATATAATTTTTTGTGATAAAATGCTATTTTATTGCTAAAAATATATTTTTTTGATAAAATAAGTTTTATCATAAAATGTCAATCATGACTTATTGCGACGGGGCTTTAGCAACAATGTTGTGACAAATTTTTTTTGCGCAAAAGATTTTAGTGATAAAAAATAAATTTTTTATGATAATTTTTTTGTCACAAAAAAATCTTTTTTTTATAATATCGATGCATCATTCCCCATCATTATCGCTCCATCTAAAACCTAATAGGTGAAAAACTATGAGTGAACAAAACATGCATGAATGTGAGCTTCTGTATCAATCCATCAATCATTTACTTCAATGATCATATTCACTTCAGGAGTGAAAGGAACAGACCTGAAAATCATCTTAGAGGAGCTGCCCCCAGATGTCACCATGTTAACTTGAGGATGACTGGCGATTGGACCATTCTTCTTAAGCACAGGGGGAGTAGACTTCTTATAAAAGCAATCCTTAGCCAAGTAATTGGTCCTCCCGCACATGAAGCAGCAACGACAATTTCCTTCCTTAGATTTTTTTTTTTTGTTATTATTATTATTGTTGTTCTTTCCATAATATAAATATTTCTTTTTATTGTTTTTAAATTTATTTTGATGGTTTTGGTTACTACGAGGCTTAGATTGATCTTCTAACATGTTCACCTTAGGTTGCTTTTCATTAAAGATTTCATCTTTGTTTCTATTTTTCTCTTCAATTCTTATAGGGTTTAGAACATAGTTAAGAGATAGTTCTCCCTAGATGTGATTAATTTTATTCACACAGCTAGACCAAGATGAGGGCAACTTATCAATTAGGCTAACTACAAGAAAATTTTCATCAAGTGTCACACCACTAGATTTAAGTTGTTCAACCATATGATCAAATTCATGCAATTGTTCATTCATGGGCTTGGTGTCCACTAATTTAAATTTTATAAGGTCCGAGGCTTTGTATCTCTTTTGACCAGGCTCTTCTTGACCATATTTTTGTTCTAAGTTTGACCAAAGTTCTTTAGCATTTTTAGCACCATAAAAAATATCATAGTCTCTCTAAGAGGGCACTCAAGATGCGGTTTAGGCAATGGTAGTCTAAAAGTTGTGGTGATAAAGTAGATGAAGAGGTAGGTTCGGATTTTTGGGTATTATTGGAGGCCTCATGTTCTCCACCTCTCCCATGACCCCTACCACGCCCATGATCATCTTCAATGGGCTCAATCACATCCAAAGGATGGGATCCACTACTATGATCTTCAATGGGGTCAAAAATGGCAAAGATGAGGCCAAGGGTAGTTAACCAAAACTTCATTTGGTTTTGCCATCTATGGAAATTATGTCCGTCAAAAGGGTTTGGTTAGGCCAAATAGGATTCATCCATAATTTGGGTGAAGGGTCTCATTTTAATAGACAAAAAGATCTAAGGGAGAAATACAAAATCTGAAAATAGAAAATAATAGATTATAACTCTAATCCATGCAAGTATTTAACCCGTTTGTGATCTAAATGATAAAGATCTATCAAATGGCTACGAATATCGCTTCTAGATTGTTGGAAATGAGATGATAGGCATAAGATAGATAAAACAAAGTTGCATATAATTTTTTTTGAAATAATAAAATATTAAATTAAAAAAATTAAGAAAGTGGTCTGGAATCGAGGTACGTCCAAAGGCGCTATCCTAGAAGCGATATCGCCCTTCCACGTGCGAAGCTACTGACAGCCACTTTCAGAGATACAATGATCTAATGGATGACTACTCGTTTCTTTCCGTCAGCACTGCACCAAGGAGGCTAGATGCATTTGAAGAAGCTTTCAGGATCCAGCAAAATAGGAGAGAAGGAGAGTAGTAGAAAGTAGTAAATTTTTTCATATTTTCTCTCCTTCTATTCTAGTTAATATATAGACTAGATATAATAAGGAGAGAATAACCCATAGAGAAGGATGGCTCATAAAAGGGAGCTCTAAAATAGCTTTCCTAATGGAAGAAATCAAATAAGGAAAAGCTTCAATAAGATATTATTCTCAAGCCTTTTGGATAATCTCATTGGGTCTTACCTTATATGGGCAAACAAATAAAGTAAAATATCAATGACAAAATAAAGGAAAATGTTCACAAGTCAAATAGAGCAAGATATAAATCATAAAATAATAGAGAATATTCACAAGATCATTATATATTTAAAATTTTAAATCACACAAAAAATTACTAAATCCAACACCGTGCACACTTTCGGTCTCTATCAGCGTCCATTCGGATTAGATCTGGAAGTCTCCTCCTTCTGGATCTGATCTTAGAAGATTAGATTTGGAATCAATCAAGTTTGCCTTCGATCCAATCTTTAGCAATAGCGCGATCATCTCACAATCGGGATCTTCTTGACTCAATTTTTGTGCAGCAGGACTTCAACCTTTGAAGTCTATTTTGCCCAACTCCTTGGGCATAAAGAAGAGGGAGGGGATAAGGAATAGAATGCATGAAAATATGAGCGACAAAATATTTTTCTTTGAGCGATAAAAGTTTTTTGTCGCAAATATGAGCAATGAAATAATTATTTCATCGCTACTTTTTAGTGACAAAATTTTTTTCGTCGCTAATGCTAAATTTTCAATCCATCATGGTTGAATAGTTTTAGCAACAAAATAAATATTTTTCATCGCTAAGGTCTTTTGCTATGAGACTTTCTCGGGAAGTATTTAGACAAAATTTTTTATTGCTAGAAGTTTTGGCAATGAAAATCTGACCTTTAGCAATGAAAAAATTTCATCACAAAAAATCAAATTTCTTGTAATATAGATTTTTTTGTGAAAATTGGACTTGGAGCAAGATGGGTATATGATCTATTACGATAGTCAAAGTGCTACTAATCTTAATAAGAATGCAACTTATTATGGTAGAATAAAGTATATTAGTGTTCACTATCATTGAATCCGAGATACTTTAGAGAAGTAATGGATGAAGATTATAAAGATCTCAATGGACCATAATCCATCGGATGCTGACCAAGCTCCTTACAAAGAAGAAGCAAGAACTTTATAAGGACTTGATGGGCGTAGGTGCATGGTGAGCATGGGCACTCGGGCATGTGATTCACTAAGCAATGGGAGTTCTCCTCATGGGTCTAGAGGGTAAGGTTGTTGGGCTTATTACTTATGTTTTGGGCTAGTCCCATATGGAGTGGCCCACATCATACTAATAGGTGTTAGACATGCGTCTTGTTAATAGGCATATATTTTTTTTTTAAGTGGTCGCTTAAGAAAAGAGAAAAGAAGGGAAAAGAATAGAGAGTTACAGTTTTGAGTTTCTACATACAATAAGGGTTTCTGATGCAAGGTTTTTCTTGGATTGAAGTTTAAATACAAAGAGTTTTATTTTCTTCATTTATTTTATTTACAAGAGTGTTTGGTGCTTCTAAAAAGTTGAAGATTTCTATCTTTAAGGGTATGTTTACAAACTTTGTAAGTTAAAGCTTGTCGATACTTTTCTTATCGAGATTTTTTTATACTCTCGTATTATCTTATTATTGTGGACCTTTTGTACTCTTCATGGTATTGATTGGTGGATTTTCACTTCATGCCCCATGGTTTTTTTCTTTTTTTGAAGGGTTTTTCATAAAAGTTTGGTGTTTCCATTCTCTTGGTTGCTTGATTTTTTCTATTTCTATTGGGTTATTGTTTGCTGTTATTGATTGTGCTTATGAAATATTATCCATAGCTTACTTAGGAGGGGAAAATACTTTTTCCCAATAATATGTGGATACAATACGGGGAAGGACCCAGGAAAAGGATAAACTAGAGTCAGGTCTAGTTTGTTTGCTTGCTATCCTTTTATATGGGACAACAATAATTGATCTTTGAGATTAAAGGCAGAGAAAAGGTCATAAAAGCAGCGGTAAGATTTTACATTAGGGAAGAACAAGGTGAAAATGATTGTAAATGGTTTTAGGCTATATTAAACGGTTCATAGTCCACCTTTCACTAAATTTTAGTTAACAGTTGTGCAGAAGCACTTTTTAACTGAAAGATATCATATAGAAGAAATATAAAGAAGAATTGTATAGATGAGGAAAGGAAGAGAAAAAAGATTAGCAAAGAAGAATGAAATAAGGAAAAGAGGAGGATAAAAAGTAGCTGAAGCTAGACCAAGAGAAGTCTTTGCATGCATCAAAGAATTCATGCACAATGCTTTCTAATGGCCAGCTATAAGGCCCATCTATAGGCTTATTTCGTGACTTTTGTATTTGAATCAAACTAGAACTCATATCAACCAAGCAGCCAATCTCCAGATCTCATGAGCAGCCCCTAGCTGTGTCAGGCCAGCCCCATTCCGTTCAGTTTCTGAGTACTGTTGCCAGCCCCTCCTATAGTCATCTGGTTGCAGGCCCCATCTCCAAAGATGCTACTGCTATTGATTCCTTTGATGATCCTATCTCACTCTTCACCTCCACGTCCACATCCTCCCTTTCGGTCACTCTCTTCACGTCCGTCTCTCCCTGTGGGTTGGTGGCTTGCTGACTAGATCTCCACCCCCACAGACTTTTTCTTTTATCGAGATCAGTTCATGTTCGCCCAATAATTTTGGGGAAATAACTTTGTGGTCGGAAGAAGCTTGACTTGGAACTACATTTTTTGGGTGCATTTGGCTGAATTGAATCTTCTTTATGAAATTTGCCATGCTGAGTTGCCAAAGGATTTCAATCAAACAATTTTTCACCTATATGACCATCTTATTTCTCCCTCTTTCATCATTAATACTTCAACTTCTATCTTATGTGACTTTTTGTAAGACTATCTCCATCAAATGGCAATATGACCATCTTATTTCTCCCTCTTTCATCATTAATACTTCAACTTCTACCTTATGTGACTTTTTGTAAGACCATCTCCATCAAATGGCAATATGACTGAAGCAAAAAAAAAAAAAAAAAAAAAAAAAAAAAAGCATATCTACATTGTTCATCCTAGATGATCCAATTCATGTGAGGAGAAACTTCTCCCGGGTATCTCCCATCCTGCACTTTTCCACGAAACACAAATTATTCATGCAATTTCTACCGATACAATCTGTTGGAGATAAATCCCGCTTCCACCGAAATCCAATATGATGCTTAGCCTAATGTAACCGGTAATCATGGAAGAGCTTCAATCGAAATTCTTCCTCCAACGGCTGAACTCATTCAGTAGCTGAACTTCTCCAGCGGCCGAACCCCATCCGATCTCCTCCAACGGCTGAACTTCTCCAGCGGCTGAACCCAACCGAACTCCCCCAACGATCAAACCCCAGCCGAACTCCTTAGCAGCCGAGTCCCAGCTGAACTCCCCAGCAGTCGAACTCCTTCCGGATCTCTCCTTCAGTCGGATTTCTACAGGAGCCAAACTCCTTCCGAACTTCTTCTTCGGTCGGACTTCTACAAGAGCCGAACTCCTTCTAGATTTCTCCTTCAGTCGGACTTCTACAGAAGCCGAACTCCTTCCAGATTTCTCCTTCAGTCGGACTTCTACAAGAGCCAAACTTCTTCCATATCTCTCCTTTAATTGAATCTCTATAGGAGCCGAACTCCTTCCGAACTCTTTCTTCAATTAGTGTTCATCTTAGATGATCCAATTCGTGTGAGGAGAAACTTCTCCCGGGTATCTCCCATCTTGCACTTTTCCACGAAACGCAAATTATTCATGCAATTTCTACCGATACAATCTGTTGGGGATAAATCCCGCTCCCACCGAAATCCAATCTGATGCTTAGTCTAATGCAACTGGTAATCATGGAAGAGCTTTAATCGAAATTCTTCCTCTAGCGGTCGAACTTCGTCCGATCTCCTCCAACGGCTGAACTCATTCAGTAGCTGAACTTCTCCAGCGGTTGAACCCAACCGAACTCCTCCAACGATCAAACCCCAGTCGAACTCCTTAGCAGCCGAGTTCCAGCTGAACTTTTCAGCGGTTGAACTCCTTCCGGATCTCTCCTTCAGTCGGATTTCTACAGGAGCCAAACTTCTTCCGAACTTCTTCTTCGGTCGGACTTCTACAAGAGCCGAACTCCTTCTAGATCTCTCCTTCAGTCGGACTTCTACAGAAGCCAAACTCCTTTCGGATTTCTCCTTCAGTCGGACTTCTACAAGAGCCAAACTCCTTCCATATCTCTCCTTCAAGGTTCATCTCCATCCTCTTCTTGAATTTTAAGAAATATCTCCAAAGAAGGCGACCATCCAGAGATCTACTGCTTCTACCGCTAGGTCTGAGCCAGATCAATCTATTACTGCTCCATCATCGGTGCTTCAATCACCACCTCCATCGACGATCATGATAGATCCGGAGCAATTTAACCTACTGATACAGTGGGTTCAGGGCCTCACCGAAATGGTGCAGGCCATGCAGCAGCCCTCGGTGGTGATTCCGTCAGAAAATCCACCATCAGGATGTCAGAAATCAGTCCTAAGAAAGAGTCCGCCAAGCATACCCATCATCCTTAGGAAGGAGAAACAGAAAGCAGAGAATCCATATTCGGATCATAATTATCCTCCAGAAGAGATCTTCCCCATCTACAATCGGAAGCCATCCAAGATCTGCGATCAAGATGACATCCTCGATCATAAACTACGAAAGATGGATCGATGGATTGAAGAACTCTGCCACGTCGTCCCATTTTTTCATGACGATGTCTACACCGATCCTTCTTTCTCTCTCCAAATTATGCAAGAATCTATTCCACCAAACTTCAAGCTTTCCAAACTTGAATGCTACGATGGAATCTCTGATCCGATCGATCACTTGAAAGCCTTTCAAACCATGATGCTACTCCATGGCGCACTAGATGCCATATTATGTCGAGCTTTCCTATCTATCTTAAAGAAAACAGCAAGAAACTGATACTCGATCTTGAAGTTGGGTACGATCTTCTTTTTTGATCAGATGAGCCATCAGTTTATGGCTCACTTCGTTAGCAGCCAACATCCATGTCGAGATTTAGATTTTCTGATAAACATCAAGCAGAAGGAGAAAAAATCCATTCGGACTTATGTCACCCGATTTAATGCTACTGCGTTGGAGGTCCGAAACCTAGACCAGTCAGTTGTGATGGCCGCACTCAAGGGCGATCTTCAAAAGAATGATTTATTATTCTTTTTGGAGAAAAAGTACCCTAGGAACATTGCCAATCTACTAGCTCGGGCCGAGAGACATGTCTGTGTGGAAGAAGCCTTCAAATTGAAGGATGAAGAAGCTATAGAAGAGTGACAGACAGGCGAGTCTAGTAAAACCATGGCTGATAGAGAGCCGAATGAAGTTCGGCCGTGCTCACAAACTCCCCCCAAGTGCAAGCAAGCCCAAACTCCTCCGCGAGCTCGTCATTAAAGAAGCTCCGATAGAAGGACGCGAAGAAGTCATCCCTTCAGAAGGTTCCGCAACTACGCCTCCCTTAATGCTCCTAAAACCCAAGTTCTGATGGAAATTAAGAATCAGCTACCAAGATCAGAAAAATTACGATCTCTCCCAAGTAAGTAAGATCAAAGCAAGTATAGCCTTTACCATCGTGACCACGGCCACGATACTGAAGAATGTATTCAGCTCTGAGATGAAATCGAGGAGCTCATTAGGAGAGACCAACTAGGTCGATTTCTCAAATGTCAGCCTAAAGCAAGAAAAGATTGGCTAAGGACGCTACCGTAGTCAGAACCACCAATAAGAAAGAAAGAACAAGGAGATCGACCGCCTCTCGGCATCATCAATCCTATTTCTGGGGGACTTAGTACTTCGATGAGCCACCATCTTTCAGTCTTAGAGCCAGGGGAAGCTTGCCCCAAATTAGGAAGGCCCATATGAAGTAGTGGAGGTCGTCCGGCCTAAAATTTATCGTCTGAAAGAGCTCGGAGGAACAATGCTCCCACGATCTTGAAACTCAAAAAATCTGAGAATGTACTACCAGTAACTTTCCTTCAATAAAACTTCTCCAAGTCAATATTATTATTTCATGGTGCAAAAACTATATGATGACAGAAAAGAAGCAATCAATAGTGGCCATATTAGAAACAGGAGGAGAACCTCATCCTAACATGAGCAAGTTGAAGTCCTTCAACCTCGGCTGAAAATAAGATCTCCTCCGAGCTTCAACTTCAATCTTGATTGGGGATAAGATCTCCTCCGAGCATCTACGTCAACAGGAGATAAGATCTCCTTCAACCTCGGCTGGAGATGAGATCTCCCCCAAGCTTCAAAGTCTATGTCAATAGAAGATAAGATCTTCGTCAACCTCGACTGGAGATAAGATCTCCTCCGAGCTTCAACTTCAACCTCGGTTGGAGATAAGATCTTCTCCGAGCTTCAAAGTCTACATCAACAGGAGATAAGATCTCCTTCAATCTTAGTTGGAGATAAGATCTTCTCTGAGCTTCAACCTCAACCTCGGTTGGAGATAAGATCTTTTCCGAGCTTCAACTTCAACCTCGGCTGGAGATAAGATCTCCTTCAACCTCAATTGGAGATAAGATCTCTCCCGAGCTTCAGAGTCTACATCAACAGGAGATAAGATCTTCTTCAACCTCAGTCGAAGATAAGATCTCCTCTGAGCTTCAGCTTCAACTTCAACGTCAATCTCGACTGAAGATAAGATCTCCTCTGAGCTTCAACTTCAACTTCAATCTCGGTTGGAGATAAGATCTCTCTTGAGCTTCAAAGTCTACGTCAATAGGAGATAAGATCTCCTTCAACCCCGACTAGAGATAAGATCTCCCTCGAGCTTCAACTTCAACCTCGGTTGGAGATAAAATCTTCCTCGAGCGTCTACGTCAATAGAAGATAAGATCTCCTTCAATCTCGATTGGAGATAAGATCTCCCCCAAGCTTCAAAGTCTACGTCAATAGGAGAGAAGATCTCCGTCAACCTCGGCTAGAGATAAGATCTCTTCCGAGCTTCAACTTCAACCTCAGCTGGAGATAAGATCACCCTCGAGCTTCAAAGTCTACGTCAATAGGAGATAAGATCTCCTTCAACCTTGACTGAAGATAAGATCTCCCCCGATCTTCAACTTCAATCTCGGTTGGAGATAAGATCTCCCTCGAGCTTCAACTTCAACCTCAGCTGGAGATAAGATCTCCCCCAAGCATCTACGTCAACAGAAGATAAGATCTCCTTCAAACTTGGCTGGAGATAAAATCTCCCCCGAGCTTCAGAGTCTACGTCAATAGAAGATAAAATCTTCTTCAACCTCGAATAAAAATAAGATCTCCCCCGAGCTTCAACTTCAACCTCGACTGAAGATAAAATCTCCTTCGAGCATCTACATCAACAGGAGATAAGATCTTCTTCAACCTCGATTGGAGATAAGATCTTTCTCGAGTTTCAGAGTCTACGTCAACAGAAGATAAGATCTTCTTCAATCTCGATCGGAGATAAGATCTCCTCCAAACTTCAACTTCAACGTCAATCTCGGCTAGAGATAAGATCTCCCTCGAGCTTTAACGTCTACGTCAATAGAAGATAAGATCTCCTTCAACCTCGGCTGGAGATAAGATCTCCTCTGAGCTTCTACTATTAGATATATATGCCCTAGAAGCTAAAATTGGCTGACACTTGTAATACATTTCTAGGGGCAAAATTATAATTTTGATTATAAATAATAAAATAAATTATTTTTTATCACATATGTATATTTAGTGTCTGTGATACATCCTTTGAGTTAATGATTATAATAATTCTTATTTTCAAGAGTTGAAAATTTAAGATAAGAATTTTTATTATTAACTCATAAAATGCTTCTGACCGTAGGATCATCATGAGGATGGTGATTGATCCGGAATGTTAGTGTACAATCACTTCTTTATAGTAGATGAGTCTTAAGTCTTTGGTATAAAAACATCACAGTAAGAGTACAGATACTCATTAAAGAATGAGGGCACTGAGCGTGACCACCTCAAAAAGTCATAAGGAAGTCTATCTTTTCGTCGATGATTGACTCGAAGCTACAGTGATGTGTCTGATTCTTTGATCTGAGGTGCATCGATAGTTCACCTTGAGGGTGTTATAGTTTGACTACACCATGACTTGGTCTCCTAACCATTTAGAATCCTGAGGTGTATGTTGGCTATAGCATGTTCATTGTAGGAATTGGATTGCACCAAGATGGAATCTATCTACCTCGGTGGATGAGGAGCAGCCCTATGATGATCATGAGAATCAAGTTCATAAGCCCATGGCCATGGCAGAGAGTGAAATAATAGAAAGAGTTTCTATTAAGATTTTTACATCGAACTTGAATCGAATGATTAAATCATATGATAGAAATTAGGGTTTGACGAGTTCACCTTAATCCTAATCTGATCGAGGCTCAACATAGAAGAACTTTATCACATAAGTAGCTACACCGAGAGGTTCATCTTTAGTTTTGATGGGTTGCCACCATATACTGCTAGGTGTCATTGATGGATTTTGGGAGCAATTAGAATGATTTAGATGATCGATCATTCTAAGTTGTCAGAATTAGAAGAGTTCTGATCCATCGAAAGGAGTTTCGATGATGTTGATGATGGAGATCACTACATATCCCATTACCATACAGAATTGAACCTAACTAGATCACACAAATAAGGGTTTGAATTTGGATATCATTAATTGGACTAACCCGATTCAATTGATTTGAATTAGATTCAATTAGGTTTAAGAAAATCATGCTAGCACACGATTGAACCTAACATTCTCCTTTTTCTATCATTAAAAGTTATTTCGACTAAGCCAAATAAGTTTGTGCTCACTCAGGTACCTTTACCTGGTCTGACTGAAGCTTGTCCAGGTCAGAAAAGAATTGTCTTAATTTATGAGATAAATTTAAGACAACATCTGTCATTTTTCGTCACCTGCTAATTCTTATTCTTTGACTTTGGTCAAACGTTGACCTTTGACCCTTAGACATCTGCCCATATGTCATGCACTTATTGAAGAGTAGATAGGAGCTTGTCCCCTTCTTAAAAATTAGAAAGAAATGGGCGCATGCCTAGGATGGCGTGCGCCCATGGATAGGGATGCCTGGAGTCCCATACGGATGGGACTCCAGGTTGCTTCTCAGATTCAAACGAGGTGACCCTCACCTATAGATTTTGATCAATTTTAGATGCCACCTTAGGATGAATCTATGAGTCTCTCATCTGATTAGATCAGGTGATGTCATCCCACCAATTAGATTTAGATTTGATTAAACGAAGCAATGTGATTGGCCGGGATTATGTGGCACTGCATGGCGCAGCAGGGTCTATATAAAGACCTATCTATGCCCACTTTTCATAGACTTCTCTCCTAGCCCACATCCCAAGGCTGCTCCTCTCCCTCCTTCATGCCATCTTTCTAATTCTCTCTCTCCTCTCCATTTTCAAGGTAGTTGGGCTTCAGATTAGTACGAGTCAGGCAAGAAAAGACTGACGAAAAAGAAAAAAGGCAGCACTGCTGCAGAGATGACGGATGATCTTCAGAAGAAGTTTTGAAGATTCTCCAAATCAGATCTAGATCTGATTTTTGAAGCAAAAAAAGAGAAGAAGAAGATCTCTAGATCCAACCCAAGTGAATATCGATAGAGGCCAAGTGCTTGCATGGCTAGATCCAGAATCTTAGACAATCAGCAGATCATCAACAGGTAACTAGATTACCTAGAATCAAGATAAAATTAATTTAGATTTAATTTAATTTAATTTTATTATTTATCAGATCGTGAAATCAAATCTAGAAAATGTCAGATTTGATTAGGATCTAAGAAAAAATTTTTGAAATATGCCTCTCGATCCAATCAGATCTGAACGAACCTAACCCCAAAAAATCAGAATTTTTCTTCAATTGGTATCAGAGCAAGGTTCTTATAAAATTTATTTAGATCTAATTTAATCTAATAAATTTATAATTTCAAATATCACATGAGATATGATTAGATCTAAAATTAGAAAATTAAAAAATTAAAATTAATTAATTTAGATCTAATATGTATGAGATACATAACTAGACTAGGAATAAAATTATTCTGTGTAGTCTAGTATAATCATAATTTTTATTTAATTAAATATGATTTTTTTGATCTATTTATTTACTATTTTCTAATCTTATAAATATTATAATTAGATCTAAAAATAAAAAATTAATTAAAATTAATGTGTTCATATGAGATATGATAGTTGCATGTTTAGACTAGTTGTAGAATAGTTCTACAATAGGGTCTAGATTAAATTTTATTTGATAAGATCAAATTTAAATTTAATTTCTTAGATGATTATGAGATAATTTAGATCTGAAAAATATGCATGCATGATACATGAGATGTATGCAAAATATATTTTAATTAGATCAATTTTCTTATATGTGATATATGCTTAGATCTAATTAGTTTCTGTAGATTAGTTTTATTTCAGATTAAGGCATTTTCCTTGACCGTCCAGTCATAAGAACAAAGTAGGACTTAAAGACCCTCTCCTTCCATTCAATGGAATATTCTTATGATGTGTAGGGGTGCTGCGCGTTCGTCCTGAATCAAAAATTAAAAACTTACTTTCTACAAAATCCTAGATCCTGAAACCCTAAGATCTTATTTGCATGTTTTATTTTTGAACCCTAAACTTAATTAAGAATTAAGAATATGAAACATATTAGGTCTAAAATTTAGAATTTTCAGATCTAAGATATGTTCATAAAATTGGATTTGGGCTTGGGTAATTCAATGAGGTCTAGCGGTTGATCAAATCGAATCCAGAGTTAGTTAGATGGAATCAACAATGCTTAAATTAATCAGCCTAATAAGATTAAATCTAGATCAAGATCGAGTCACATGAGTGATCGATTAAGCTAAGACCTAATTAAGCTTAGTGGTTAGAGTCTGGATTGTAGGCTAATCTGATTGATTCTAGCTCAACAATTTGGTGTCTAAGGTAAGTTTGACAGATACGACCAACTAGTTTTTAATTGGGAGCTACTCGACTCGAATGCGTTCTTGTCGAGTTAATGGCATATCCCTTCCACTGGTCTCACTTACCTGGCCAGTTTGTTGACTCAGTTCTGATCTGAGGTGGTCAATAATTCGAGCTAATCCATGCCACTAGGTTAGTCATAATAGTTATGACTATGTCAAGTCTAGTTTAATGAGACCTAAATCAAATCTTCCTAAGAAAAGATTAAGTCTAAGGTCTTCCACCATTGTAGATGTGCGGGCCCTTTTTGGGGTTGATTGTTCTCGGCTGGTTACAGTGGACTCAGTTGCACCAAAAAGATGCAACCATGTCTATTAGGCATTGGATGCTATGGGCTGGAGGATGAATTGGGCTCAATATTTTGGATATGGTGAGAGACTCAATTAGGAATCCAATCTGTGTAAATGGTGGGTCTGACTTAACTAAGGAGTGGATCAATATTCCGACATGATGAGATTCATGAATTAGAGACCAAGATTGGGTGCATCATGATTAGAGAATCATTGAACAAGAGTTGTTCACTCATTGGCTAACCCATCACCAATAACTGTTAGGTGAGGTGATGAGTCAGTTGGTGGGACCTGCACCACCCACTAGAAATCATTAATCATGGAGATTTTTGCATCTCTACAGAGGGAGTGTAGGGATCCAAGAAAATAGTGGGAGCTAATTCGTTTAAAAATAAAAATTTCTAAATAAATTGGTTAAGTCTTAATTACAAGTATCTAACTAGAAACTTTGACTCTCTATAGAAAAATGTCTGCATCCAATCCACTAGCACGAATCCTGGACACCCATAGACTGATCGGATCAAATTATAAAGGATTGGCTCTAGGAACTTCAAAATCATTTTGGATTTTGAGAAGTTAACTCATGTATTGGATCAGGACCCTCCCACCTTACCAGCTCGTCCATCCACTGAAGCAGAGAGCATCTCTGGAAAAAGTGGACAGACGAATGATAATAAGGCCAGATACTATATGTTGGGCTCGATGTCTGATGAGCTCCAATGCCAACATGAAGATATCAGCACTGCTCGCCAAATGTTGGCTCACCTATAGGAGATGTTTGGTGAACAGAGTCACGCAGCCAAGTATCAAGTCACTAAATGACTGTTCAAGGCAAAGATGCGTGATGGGCAGTCAGTCCAAAATCATTATCTGATGATGATCAATGACATGAAAGAGCTTGAGAAGCTTGGAGTGAGGTTGGACTTGGATCTGCAGAATGATATAATTCTACAATCCTTGATTGATGCATATGGGCAGTTCATCATGAACTACCATATGCATAAACTTCAAAATTCCTTGGCCGAACTTATGAACATGCTGGTTACCACTCAGCTTTCCATGAAAGATTCTAAAGGCTCAGTACTTGCCATGGAATGGATTTCTTTCAAGAGAAAGTCTTTTGGAAAGAAGAAGAAGTTTATGAAAAAGCAGAAGGTGGAAGGAGGAAAGAAGAAAAAGACAGAGCTGAAGAAGAAAGTTGCGGACAAAGAAAAGTATTTCCATTGCAACAATAACAGCCACTAGAAGCAGAACTACCATACTTATCTGACCACCCTAAAGAAGAAGGAGGCAGGTCCTTCTAGAGGTATGCTCGTTATTGAGTCTAACCTTACGATTTCTTCTGCATCTAGTTGGGTGCTTGACTCTGGTTCTAGTGCTCACTTGTGCACTTCCATGCAGGGTCTTGAGGATAGCAGAAGGCTGAGGGATGGAGACATGATCCTGCGCATCGGAAAATGGAGCAAGAGTTGCTGCCAGTGGCCATGAAAACATACCCTCTTTGACTACTATCTAGTTTAGACTTGGTATTAAAAGATTGTTATTATGTGCCTGCAGCAAGCAGAAATTTGATTTCTATTTCTTGCCTTGCATTAGAAGGCTATGTAATTAGTTTTCTTAAGGACCATTGTAACATTCTTTATGAAAGAAATAAAATTGCAAATGGTTTCCTTATTAACGGTCTTTATCAGTTACATGTTGATGTATCTGTTTTTAATTTTGAGCAAAATGTGAATGCCATAAAATCAAAACGTCCTAGGGATAGTCCTAATGATAAGTATCTATGGCACCTAAGATTAGGTCATATAGTAGAAGATAGGGTTAACAAATTAGAAAAAATTGGGCTATTGATTCCGTTGACTTCTAAGTCATATCCAATTTATGAATCCTGTCTTCATGGAAAAATAACTAAACTCCTTTTTGTAGGATATGGGAAAAGGGCCACGAATTTTCTTGCCCTAATACATACTGATGTGTGCGGTCCATTTGATGTGCCAGCTGAGATAATTTAGTCTACTTCATAATCTTTATCGATGATTTATCTAGGTATGGGTATGTGTATCTTATGAAACACAAGTCTGAAGCCTTTGAAAAGTTCAAGGAGTTAAGACATGAAGTGGAAAAGCAAACTGAAAAATTCATTAAGGTTCTTCGATCAGATTGAGGAGGTGAATACCTTAGTCGGAAATTCCTGGACTATCTCAAGAAAAATGGCATAGTCTCTCAATGGACTCCACCAGAAATACCTCAACTCAATGGAGTTTCAAAACGGAGGAACTGAATCAGAACGGAGAAATCGGACCTATTAGATATGGTCCGATCCATGATGAGCTTCACAGACCTCCCTGATTTTCTTTGGGGATACTCATTTGTTAACTGCAATATACTTACTGAATAGGGTTTCTTCTAAAATCATTCCTACCACACCGTATGAGATATGGTATGGTAAGAAACCAAGTCTGAGTCATCTCAAAATTTGGGATTGTCCAGCTCATGTCAAAAGACAACAAGCAGACAAGTTAGACTTTAGGTCCTTTAGAGCTCGATAGGATATCCTAAAGAGTCATTAAGATATTATTTCTACATTTCAGAAGATCATAATGTGATTGTGAGTCGACATGCCATTTTTCTTGAAAAATAGTTTATTCAAGATGGCGGCATTGGAAAGTAGATTAAGCTTGAAGAGAAAGTCTCACAAGAGCAACGAGCTAAGGACCAAATAGAACCAAATCAGGTTAAGTCAATCAATACACTACCTACTCCACCTCGTAGATCGAAAAGGATTTTTTATTCTCCTAAGAGGTACTTAGGTACTATTTCAAAGGATGTAGAGAAAATATTTCTCGTAGGTAATGGGGCTCATGGTGATGATCCCAAAACTTATAATGAGGTGATATCAAATATCGACTCTGAGAAATGGTTAGAGGCAATGAAGTCAGAAATTGACTCAATGCACTTAAACCAAGTCTGGACCTTGGTAGATCCTCCAGAAGGTATAGTACCTATTGGATGTAAATGGATCTACAAGAGAAAAATTGGTGCAGATGAAAATGTGGAGACATTCAAGGCTAGATTTATGGCAAAAGGTTATAGTCAATGCGAAGGCATTGACTATCAGGATACCTTTTCGTCGGTAGCTATGCTAAAATTCATCTATACATTGCTTGCTGTTGCAGCCTATTTTGATTATGAAATTTGGCAAATGGATGTGAAAACGATATTCTTAAATGGATATCTTGAGGAAGATATCTATATGGAACAGCCATTAGGTTTCACATCCAGTGATGATGATCACAAGGTTTGCAAGCTGTAAAGGTCCATATATAAACTTAAGCAAGCATCTCGGAGCTGGAATACTCATTTTAATGATGTGATCAAAATATTTGGTTTCATCAAAAATGAGGAGGAGCCATGTGTCTTCAAAAAGGTCACAGTGGGAGCGCTGTTGTCTTCCTCATATTGTACGTAGATGACATCCTCCTTATTGGGAATGATATTTCCATGTTGACTATAGTTAAAATATGGTTATCTAAATAATTCTCCATGAAAGACCTAGATGAAGCATCCTTTATTCTAGAATTAAGGTCTATAGAGATAGACCGAATAGGATGCTAGGACTTTCACAGAAGATGTACATAGAGGAAGTACTAAAGAGGTTTAGTATGGAAAACTCTAAGAGGGGATTAATACCCTTCAGACATGGTATTCATCTTTCAAGAAGATGTGCCCTAGCACACCTGAGGAAATAGAACGCATGAGCAAGATCCCTTATGCTTCTGCAATAGGGAGCCTCATGTATGCCATGCTATGTACACGACCTGATATAGCCCATGCTGTGAGTGTCACAAGCAGATATCAGTCAAATCCAGGATGAAGAACACTGGACTTCTGTGAAATGTATCCTTAAGTACTTGAGAAGAACTAAGGATATGATGTTGGTCTTTGGTAATGGAGAACTCCAAGTCCAGGGATACACAGACTCGGAACTTTATGTCCGATGTAGATGATCGAAAGTCGACATCTGGAAAGTCTGTTTGTGTGCAATGGTGGAGCTGTCAGCTGGAAAAGAGTTTCAAGCAATAGTGATAGCAGATTCCACCATGGAAGCAGAATATATCGCTGCATCAGAAGCTGCGAAGGAAGGCATTCTGGTATAAGAAGTTTGCTGCAGAAATTGGAGTAATGCCATCAGATGCCATTCCTCTATACTGCGACAATAATGGTGCCATAGCCCTTGCTAAGGAGCCGAGGTCTCACCAAAAATCCAAGCACATTGAGCGGCGATACCACCTCATCCGCGATTACCTCGAGAAAGGATTACGTCGAGGTCAAGAGAGTCAACTCCGTAGACAATGTGGCAGACCCACTTACAAAGCCGTTGGGCCAGCAGAAGATCGAAGCCCACCTTGAGAAGATGGGACTTAGACTTATAGCCAATTGGCTTTAGGACAAGTGGAAGATTGTTAGATATATGTGCCCTAGAAGCCAGAATTGGCTGACACTTGTAATACACTTCTAGGGGCAAAATTATAATTTTGACTATAAATCAATAAAATGGATTATTTTCTATCACATATGTGTATTTAGTGTCTGTGATACATCCTTTGAGTTAATGGTAATGATAATTCATATTTTCAAGAGTTGAAAATTTAAGACATGAATAATCATTATTAACTCATAAAATGCTTCCGACCATAGGATCATCATGAGGATGGTGATTGATCCGAAAGGTTGGTGTACAATCACTTCTCTTTAGTAGATGAGTCTTGAGTCTACGGTGTAGAGACACCGGAGCGAGAGTACAGGTACTCGTTAGAGAACGAGGGCACTGAGCGTGACCACCTCGAGTAGTCATTAGGAAGTCTACCTTCTCGTCGATGACTGACTCGATGCTGTAGTGGTGTGTCTGGTTCTTTGACCTGAGGTGCATCGGCAGTTCACCTTGAGGGTGTTATAGTTTGACTACACCATGACTCGATCTCCTAGCCATTCGAAATCCTGAGGTGTATGTTGGCTATAGCATGTTCATTGTAGGAATTGGATTACACCAAGATGGAAACTATCTACTTCGGTGGATGAGGACCAGCCCTATGATGATCATAAAAATCAAGTCCATAAGCCTATGGCCATGGCAGAGAGTGAAATAATAGAAAGAGTTTCTATTAAGGTTTTCACATCGGACTTGAATCGAATGATTAAATTATATGATAGAAATTAGGGTTTGACGAGTTCACCTTAACCCTAATTTGATCGGAGCTTAAGATAGAAGAACTTTATCACACAAGTAACTGCATCGAGAAGTTCATCTTTAGTTTTAATGGGTTGCCACAATATACTGCTAGGTATCACTGATGGATTTTAGGAGCAATTAGAATGATTTAGATAAGCGATCATTCAAAGTTGTCAGAATCAGAAGAGTTCTGATCCATCGAAAGGAGTTTCGATGATGTTGATGATGGAGATCACTATATATCCCATTATCATATAGAACTGAATCTAATTGGATCACACAAATAAGAGTTTGGATCTGAATATCATCAATTGGACTAACCCAGTTCAATTAATTTGAATTAGATTCAATTAGGTTCAAGAAAATCATGCTAGCATATGATTGAACCTAATATTCTTCTTTTTCTATCATTAAAAGTTGTCTCGACTAAGCCAAATGAGTTTGTGCTCACTCAGGTACCTTTATCTGATCTAACTGAAGCTTGTCTAGGTTAGAAAAGAGTTGTCTTAATTTATGAGATAAATTTAAGACAATACCTACCATTTTCCATCGCCTACTAATTCTTGTCCTTTAACTTTGGTCAAACATTGACCTTTGATCCTTGGACATCTGCCCATGTGTCATGCACTTATTGGAGAGCAGATAGAGGCTTGTCCCCTCTCTAAAAATTAGAAAGGAAGGGGTGCATGCCTAGGATGGCGTGCGCCCATGGATAGGGATGCCTGAAGTCCCATACGGATGGGACTCCAGGTTGCTTCTCATATTCAAACTAGGTGACCCTCATCTATAAACTTTGACCAATCTTAGGCACCACCTTAGAATGAATCTGTAGATCTCTCATCTGATTGGATCACGTGATGTCATCTCATCAATCAGATTTAGATCTAATTATACGAAGCAACGTGATTGGCTGGAGTTATGTGGCACTGCATGGCGCAGCAGGGTCTATATAAAGACCTGTTTGCGCCCACTTTTCATAGACTTCTCTCCTAGCCCATGCCCCAAGGCTGCTCCTCTCCCTCCTTCATGCTATCTTTCTAATCCTCTCTCTCCTCTCCACGCTCAAGGCAGTTGGACTTCAGATTAGTGCGAGTTAAGCAAGAAAAGACTGACGAAAAAGGAAGAAGGCAGCACTGTTGTAGAGACGACGGATGATCTTCAGAAGAAGTTTTGAAGATCCTACAAATCAGATCTAGAACTAATTTTTGAAAGAAAAAAGAGAAAGAGAAGATCTTCAGATCCAGCCCGAGTGGATACCGATAGAGGCCAAGTGTTTGTATGGCTAGATCCAGAACCTCAGGCAATCAGCAGATCATCAATGGGTAATTAGATTACCCAGAATCAAGGTAAAATTTAAATTATATTTAATTTAATTTAATTTTCTTATTTATCAAATCGTGAAATTAGATCTAGAAAATGTCAGATCTGATTAGGATCTAAGAAAAATTTTTTGAAATACGTCTCTCGATCCAATCAGATCTGAACGAACCTGACCCCGGAAAATCAGGATTTTCCTTCATCTACATCAATAGGAGATAAGATCTTCTTCAACCTTGGCTAGAGATAAGATCTCTCCTGAGCTTCAGCTTCAACTTCAACGTCAACCTCGGCTCGAGATAAGATCTTCCTCAAGCTTCAACTTCAACTTCAATAGAAAATAAGATCTACTTCAACCTCAACTAGAGATAAGATCTCTCCCGAGCTTCAACTTCAACATCAACAAGAGATAAGATCTCGTTCGACCTCAACTGGAGATATGATCTCCCTCGATCTTCAACTTCAACTTTAACTTCAACCTCATCTGAAGATAAGATCTCCTCTGAGCTTCAACTTTAACGTCAACCTCAGCTGGAGATAAGATCTCCCCCCAAACTTCAACCTCAATGGTGTAGAGTCTGGAAAAGAACTTTGACAGTCATCTTTTTTATACTCCCTTCCTTCAAATTTTGAATCTGAGAGTGTGGGGGACTATTGTTGGGGATAAATCTCACTTCCGTCGAAGTCCAGTCTGATGCTTAGCCTAGTGCAACTGGTAATCACGGAAGAGCTTTAATCAAAAATTCTTCCTCTAGTAGTCGAACCCCACCCGATCTCCTCCAACGGTCGAACTCATTCAGTAGCCGAACTCCTTCAGCGGTTGAATCCAATTGAACTTCTCTAATGATCGAACCCTAGCCAAACTCCTCAGTGCCCGAGCCTCAGCCGAACTCCTTCCAAACTTCTCCTTCAATCAAACTTCTACAGGAGCCAAACTCCTTCCGAATCTCTCTTTCAATCAGACTTCTACAGGAGCCGAGCTCCTTCTGAACTTCTCCTTCAGTCAAACTTCTATAGGAGCCAAACTCCTTCAAGATCTCTCCTTTAGTTGGACTTCTACAAGAGTCGAACTGCTTCCATATATATCTTTCAGTCGAATCTCTACAGGAGTCGAACTTCTTTCGAACTCCTCCTTTAGCTAGTATTCCTCCTGGATGATCTTCTCTAGTCATATTCCCTTTGGGAGTCCGAACTTCTCTGGAATTAACATACGTCAAAGCTCTTCATCCCTCCGTACGATCTCGAGCGATTCAGTATCGGACGGCTGCGGCCGTCACTATGAGTATGCTACAGACGATAGCGACCCGCTACCGAACGGTGATGGCTGTCATCATCAGTCTACTATAGGCGGCGCTATAGGCAGTGCCCCCCTCCGTGACAGACTCAACCAAACCTCGAGCGGCCCGCTATTAGATGGCTGCAGCTATTACTATCAATTTGCTACAAGCTTCGTCTATAAAAGGGGACCCCCTAGATATATTTTCTCTAAGCTCTCTTTTTCTTCCTAAAAATTCTGTCGAACTCTTTCCTGAGCACTCCATTTCTGTTGGCTAGAAAAGCTGACTTAATCGTCGGAGGATCCTATCGGAGCCATCACCACCGACTCCGGATGGAGCTTTATTTTATAGGTCACCGATGATGACCTCGTCCTCCTCCACTCCAACTCGATCTAACGTCAACCAAATTCTAGACCAACAGAATTGATGCTAGAGGAAGGGCCCTCTATTCCTGAGGTACCCTTGTTCTTAAAGAAGTGCTCAATCGACCCTACCGACCTTCTTCTTCAAGCTTCATCTCCACCCTCTTTCTCGATCCCAAAAAATGCCTCCAAAGAAGATGACTATTCGGAGATCTACTGCTTCTATCATCAGGTCTGAGCCAGATCAATCTGTTCCTGCTCCATCGTCGATGCTTTAACCACCACCTTCATCGACGGCTATGGTAGATCCGAGCAGTTTAACCTACTGATGCAACAGTTTTAGGGCCTCATCGAAATGATGTAGGTTATGTAGCAGCCTCTAGTGGCGATTTCATCAGAAAACCCACCATCAGAATGTCAGAAATCAGTCCTAAGGAAGAGCATTTAGCCAAGCATACCCGTCACCCTTAGGAAGGAGAAATAGAGAGCAAAGAATCCATGTTTAGATCATGATTCTCCTCTGGAAGAGATCTTTCCCATCTACAATCGGAAGCTATCCAAGATCTACAATCGAGACGATGTTCTCGATCACAAACTATGGAAGATGGACCGACAGATTGAAGAACTCTGCCACATCGTCCCAGCTCCCCATGATGACATCTGCATCGATCTCCCTTTCTATCTCCAAATTCTGCAAGAGCCCATTTCGCCGAACTTCAAGCTTTTCCAACTTGAAAGCTACGATGGAACCTCTGATCCGGTAGATCATCTGAAGCCTTCTGAACCATAATACTACTCCATGGCACACCAGACGCCATATTATGCCAAGCTTTTTTATCTACCTTAAAAGAAGCAGCAAGAAACTGATACTCAGTGTTAAAGTCGGATACGATCTTCTTCTTTGACCAGATAAGCCATCAGTTTGTGGCTCACTTCGTCAGCAGCTGACATTCACGCCGAGGTTCGAATTTCTTGATGAACATTAAGCAGAAGGAGGAAAAATCCATCTGGGCTTATGTCATCCAGTTTAGTACTACTGCATTGGAGGTCCGAAACCTAGACCAGTCAGTTGCGATGGCTGCACTCAAGGGCGGCCTTCAGAAGAATGATTTGCTATTCTTCTTGAAGAAGAAGTACCCTAGGAACTTCGCCAATCTGCTAGCCCGAGCCGAGAGGTATGTCCGTACGGAAGAAGCCTTCAAGTTGAAGGATGAAGAAGCCATAGGAGAGCAACAGACGGGTGAGTCTAGTAAACCCATGGCTGATGGAGGGCCGAATGAAGTTCGACCGTACTTACGGACTCCCCCTGAGGCAAGCGAGCCCAAACTTCTCCTCGAGCTCGTCATCAAAGAAGTCCTGATAGAAGGGTGCAAAGAAGTCCTCCTCCTGGAAGGTTCCGCAATTACGCCCCCCTTAATGCTCCTAAAACTCAAGTTCTAATAAAAATTAAGAATCAGCTACCAAGATCAGAAGAATTACTATCTTCCGCAAATAAGTACAATCGAAGCAAGTATTGCCACTATCATCATGACCACGGCCACGATACTGAAGAATGCATTCAGCTCCGAGATGAAATCAAGAAGCTCATCAGGAGAGGCCGACTGGATCGATTCCTCAGACGCCAGTTTGAAGCAAAAAAAGATCGGCCAAGGGCGCTGCCTTAGCCAGAACCACCAATAAGGAAGGAACAACAAGGAGATCGGCTGCCTCTCGACATCATCAATCCTATTTCTGGGAGACTTAATACTTCGACGAGCCACCATCTCTCAGCCTTAGAGTCAGGGGAAGCTTGCCCCAAATTGAAAAGACCCGTATGAAGTAGAGAAGGTTGTCCGATCCGAAACTTATCATCTAAAAGAGCTCGAAGGAACAACGCTCCCACGATCTTGAAACTCAGAAAATCTAAGGATGTATTACTAGTAACTTTCCTTCAATAAAACTTCTTTATTTCAATATTATTATTTATTGGAGCAAAAACTATGTGATGATAGGAAAGAAGCAATCAATAGTGGTCATGTTAGGAACAGGAAGAGAACTCCATCCTAACATGAGCAAGTTGAAGTCTTTCAATCTCAACTGGAGATAAGATGTCCCCCGAGCTTCAACTTCGACTGGAGATAAGATCTCCTTCGAGCATCTACGTCAATAGAAAATAAGATCTTCTTCAACCTCGGCTGGAAATAAGATCTTCTCCAAGCTTCAAAGTCTACGTCAACAGAAGATAAGATCTCCATCAATCTCGACTGAAGATAAGATCTTCCCTGAGCTTCAACTTCAACCTCCGACTGGAGATAAGATTTCCAGAGCTTCAAAGTCTAGGTTAATAGGAGATAAGATCTCCTTCAACCTCGGCTGGAAATAAGATCTCCCCAAGCTTTAACTTCAACCTCGACTGGAGATAAGATCTCCCCCGAGCATCTATGTCAATAGGAGATAAGATCTTCTTCAACCTCGACTGAAGATAAGATCTCCCTCGAGCTTTAGAATCTACGTCAATAGGAGATAAGATCTCTTTCAACCTCGGTCGGAGATAAGATCTCCCTTGAGCTTCAGCTTCAACTTTAAACATCAACCTCGGCTGGAGATAAGATCTCTCCTGAGCATCTACGTCAATAAGAGATAAGATCTTCTTCAACCTTGGCAGGAGATAAGATCTCCTTCGAACTTCAAAGTCTACGCCAACAGAAGATAAGATCTCCTTCAACTTCGATCGAAGATAAGATTTCCTCCGAGCTTCAACTTCAACCTCGATTGGAGATAGGATCTCCCCTGAGCGTCTACGTCAACAGGAGATAAGATCTCCTTCAACCTCGGAGATAAGATCTCCTCCGAGCTTCAAAGTCTACATCAATAGGACATAAAACCTCCGTCAACCTCGACTGAAGATAAGACCTCCTCCGAGCTTCAACTTCAACCTCGACCGGAGATAAGATCTCCTCCAAGCTTCAAAGTCTACGTCAATAGAAGATAAGATCTCCTTCAACCTCGGCTGGAGATAAGATCTCCATCGAGCTTCAACTTTAACCTCGACTGAAGATAAGATCTCTCCCGAGCCTCTACGTTAACAGGAGATAAGATCTTCTTCAACCTCGACTGGAGATAAGATCTCTTCCGAGCTTCAGAGTCTATGTCAATAGGAGATAAGATCTTCTTCAACCTCGGTTGAAGATAAGATCTCCCCTAAGCTTCAACTTCAACTTCAACCTCAGTTGGAGATAAGATCTCTTTCGAGCGTCTACGTCAAAAAGGAGATAAGATCTTCTTCAACCTTGACTGGAGATAAGATCTCCTCCAAACTTTAAAGTCTATGTCAATAGGAGATAAGATCTCCTTCAACCCTGGTCGGAGATAAGATCTCCTCCGAACTTCAACTTCAACGTCAACCTCGACTGGAGATAAGATCTTCTTCGAGCTTCAACGTCTACATCAACAAGAGATAAGATCTCCTTCAACCTCGACTGGAGATAAGATCTCTCCCGAGCTTCTACATCAATAGGAGATAAGATCTCCTTCAACCTCGATTGGAGATAAGATCTCTCTCGAGCTTCAGCTTCAACTTCAACGTCAACCTCGGCTGGAGATAAGATCTTCTCCGAGCTTCAACTTCAACAGAAGATAAGATCTCTTTCAACCTCAATTGGAGATAAGATCTCCCCCGAGTTTCAACTTCGACATCAATAGGAGATAAGATCTCCTTCGACCTCAACTGGAGATAAGATCTCCCCCGAGCTTTAACTTCAACTTCAACTTCAACCTCGTCTGAAGATAAGATCTCCTCTGAGCTTCAGCTTTAACGTCAACCTCGGTTGGAGATAAGATCTTCCTCCAAGCTTCAACCTCAATGATGTAAAGCCCAGAAAAGAACTTCGGCAGTCGTCATTTTTATACTCCCTTCCTTCGAATTTCAAACTTGAGAGTATGGAGAACTATTATTGGAGATAAATTTTGCTCCCATCAAAGTTCAGTCTGATGCTTAGCCTACTGCAATCGGTAATCACGGAAGAGCTTCAATCAAAAATTCTCTCTTCAATGATCGAACCCCACCCGATCTCCTCCAACGGTCGAACCCATTCAGTAGCCGAACTCCTCCAGTGATCGAATCCAACCGAACTCCTCCAACGATCAAACTCCAGCCGAACTCCTCTGCGGTCGAGCCCCAGTTGAACTCCTTCTAGATCTCTTCTTTCGTCGAATTTCTATAGGAGCCAAACTCCTTTCAAACTTCTCCTTCAGTCGAACTTCTACAGGAGCCAAACTTCTTTCGAATCTCTCCTTCAGTCGGACTTCTATAGGAGCCGAACTCCTTCCAAACTTCTCCTTCAGTCGGACTTCTACAGGAGCCGAACTCCTTCCGAATCTCTCCTTCAGTCGAACTTCTACAGGAGCCATACTCCTTCCATATCTCTCCTTCAGTCGAATCTCTATAGGAGCCGAACTCCTTCCGAACTCCTCCTTCAGCTAGTGTTCCTCCTGGATGATCTTTTCTAGCCGTATTCCCTTTAGAAATTCGAACTTCTCTAGAATTGACATACGTCAAAGCTCTTCATCCCTCCGTGCGGCTCCGAGCAGCTCAATATCGGACGGCTACGGTCGTCACTATCAGTCCGCTGCAGACGACAGTGATCCACTACTGGACGGCGATGGCTGTCACCATCAGTCTGCTATATACGGTGCTACAGGCGGCACCTTCCTCCATGACAAACTCAACAATGCCTCGAGCGGCTCGCTACCAGACAGCTACAGCTATTACTATCAATCCGCTACAAGCTTCGTCTATAAAAAGGGACCCCCAGATATGTTTTCTCTAAGCTCTCTTCTCCTTTCCAAAAACTCTGCCAAACTCTTTCCTGAGCACTCCATTTTTGTTAGTCAGAAGAGCTGACTTGATCGTCGGAGAGTTCTGCCAGAGCCACCACTAGTGACTCCGGATGGAACTTTATTTTGTAGGTCACGACGGTGATCTCGTCCTCCTCCACTTTAGTTCAATCCGGCATCAATCATATTCTGCACCAACACAATCATATAAGAACAGCCTCCAAGAAACATCCCCCTTCGAAAAATTTCCCTATTGGAGAAGTTCAAATCAGAGACTTTTCCTAGACTTGCATAGTACCAACACTATAACATGGCATGGTGATAGGTTGAAGAAAGATCGGAGAGTCTACTAGGGCATCTTACCACAAATTCCCTCCAACCCCTTATCCACATGCATCCATCATGTACCCTCTGTAGGGGAAAAAAAATACTTTTCTTGTTATAGAAAGCCAAACTTCTATTAACGAAGCCCTAAGTTCCAACTAAAAAATTTCTGGTTTGCACCATAATTTGTCTTAAGAAAAATTCCAAGGAAAAAGGATCTCCACTAGATCCATCTATGTTGCCCAGTACAGGGGGCATAACATCGATTATAATGACAATTTTTGTCTCGATCTCCAGAATCTCAAATTCTAGACCTCAGTGCATGATTTCAGGGAAACAAGCTGAGACCCTTGTCGCATAACGAATTTTCTTGAGACTCTATTTACATGCATGATCATAAGTGTATAGGTTATAGTAGAAGCCCCTGACATACGTCTGTTTCTGTCTTTTTTGCCCCTGGATAAGAGGAGCTTCAAAAATCTAACGGCCGAAACCACTCCATTTCTTCTGCTCCAAAACAATATATAAAGCGGGTGGCTTTGTCTCCCTTATATCAAAATGAGTGAATAAATGAATGGATGAATTGAATAAAAACTAAAGAGAATTGGCACGCGGAAGAAACAATGGTGTGATTTGTAAAATGGCTTACTGCATACCATGATGAAGGACATATTAAATGTTGGATTATATTTTGGAATTTGATCTAAATTTCATGAATTTTGATTTAATAAAAGAATAAATAATAATGAATTAAATTAAAATTAAGTTAAAAGAAATGAATTTCGTAAAATAGCCTTGCAATGCACTATCCTAGAGTAGCTTTAGCTCCTCCACATGCGAGTCTCCAGCAAAGCTTCTCTAATGATACAATACCTCGGATTATCCTGATCTCCCGGTTGCATGATCTCGAAGGAGTGCTTGATTGAATGTCAATCCGGCTTTTAAGATCCTAATTGAAAAGAAAATAGGAAGAAAGATGAAGAAAAAGGTCTCTGTTAGTGTTGTTGTTTTTGTAAAAATCCGTGATTCTCTTTTATAGAGTATGAGGATCTATTAGATCGTTGTAAAAAGTTCTACATTTTAAGAATGCACGATCCCATTTTTTCACTTCACAAGAAAAGCGGATATGATTATCCTTTTTCAGATAAGAGAGAGATATTTAAGATATTATATATAAATTAAATTTTAAATTAAATATTTTGAAAATCAAATCTCCAACATTTCCCCACTTAATTTAATAATTTAATTAAAAGAAAAGGAAAAGAAAAATCCTCAAATGCTAAAAACATAATTAAAGTCATCAACAAAATTTAAAAGATATTAAAATTAATTGAGATCCTTATTCTGTGCATTCGGCTATAGGTACCTTTTGGTTTGAACCTTATCTTAGTGTTGATTGTATATATCCACAGGCACTTGATGGACTAAGCCTTGAATTAGGCTGGTGAAACAGATTTCTACAAATTACACATATGGAGCAGCCGATTTCATTCAAAGCGGGAGTATGCTTTGGATGGCCATGCACAAGTATCGAATCATGTGTATTTTAGATATCAACATAAATTTCATAGTAGTGGCCTCACGACTTCTTAGTAGATCCTAATAAGGGTGTAGGTAAGGTAACACCCCACCTCATGGATCTTGGAACCATTCAAAGCTTTAGCTCTTCCTCATCCCTTACCTTTTATAATATGAACATCGCCTTCATAGGGATAGAAAAATAAAAAAAAAGGTGCTCCTTATAGTAGTCATACATTTGGTTTGTTTCTATCCATTAAACCTTTTAGGTTGGGTTCCCACCATTGATGACTTCTATTTTGAGCTTAATCCCATCCCTCTCAATGACTTTAGGACCACTATCCTAGATAATCCTTTTGTCATTTGATCAGCAATATTTTTTATTAATTTTACAAATAACAGCAATATCACATTTTATTTAATTAAATCTCTAACATATTTGTCTCATTTTCATATGTTGACTCATCTTTACTTTAGAATTTTTTGGTCCATATTTATCCAACACTGCTCTGGAATCACAATATATTGATATTGGTGGAATTAGATATTCACCAAGTGGAATATAATACAAGAATTCTCTTAGCCATTTTGCCTCACTAACTATGAGATCAAGTACGTCTACTATAGAATGGATCTATGGCAACACTTACTATGGTGGTGGTTCAAAAATTGCTGTCAAAAACTATAATACAAGAATTTTCTTAGCCATTTTGCCTCACTAACTATGAGGTCAAGTACGTCTACTACAGAATAGATCTATGGCAGCAGTTTGAAAATCGCTGTCATAGAATCTATGGCAGTAGTTATTTATAACCACTGCCATAGGTCCAAACTATAGCAGTGGTTATAAATAACCGCTGCCATAGACGAACTATGGTAGCGGTTACAAATAATCGCTATCATAGGTCTGACCTATAGCAGCGATTATAAATTACTGCTGCTATAGTTAGGACCTATAGCAACGGTTACCTAATGCTGTCTTAGGTATGATCTATGGTAGCAATTATCAGAGACCGCAGCCATTGGTTAGACATATGGTAGTGGTTACAGATAACCACTATAATAGGTCCAATCTATGGTAGTGGTTATTTATAATCGTTGCCATAGATTGACCTATGGCAGCGATTATTTATAATCGTTGCTATATCATTTTTTCATATTTTTTTCTAAATATTATATAATTCTAAAATTTAATATTCATCTTCATCATTCATTATCTAAATAATTATCATTAGAGTATTGTCACAAAAGACCGCCTCAATCTGATAGGCCTAGCTTCATCGATTAGTAAAATTTGATTTCAATGATCATGAACGACAGCGTTGATGATCTGATAAATGAAGACCATCGATGGATCTGAAAATCTGCAACAATGATCTCGATGTCGTTTGTAGCATACTATTAAAGTTTAACTTTAATCGGATATCGTTATCATGATCAATTTAATACGGAATAATTTCGGCTGTGAAATGAGAAATAAGTGATCCAAAAGCCAAACAACATCTGATTACGAGATAATATTTTAATTAAATAATCTTTACTATAATTTTAATCATTTTATATGATGATGATCATAAAATTAATCCAAATCATTTCTGTGTGAATTGTTCATGTTAAATAGATCTTGCAAAAGCATGAGCATAATTATTAAGGAGTTTAAGAACGGGTATTGAGCGACGTATAGTTTTGGATCATTCTTAAATCCATGGTTTGAATTTTATAATCACCATCATAAAAATGATTATAGTAGTAGCTTAGATTATTTATCTAAAAAATTATCTCATAATCAGATGTTGTTTGGTCATTTGATCACTCGTTTCTCATTTAATGGTCGAAATTATTCCGTACTAAATTAACTATGATAACGATATTCGATTGAAGTGAAACCTTGATAGTGTGTTACAAATGACATCGAGATTATCATTATAAATTTTTTGATCCATCGATTATCTTCATCTATCAGATCATCAGTGCCATCATTTATGATCGTCGAAATCAAATTTTACTAATCGATGAAGCTAGAACTATTGGATCGAGGCAATCTTTTGTGACGATACTCTAATGATAACTATTTAGATAATGAACGATAAAAATAGATATAAAATTTTAGAATTATATAATATTTAAAAAAATAAAAAAATTAATTATTAACTTATGACGGTGGTTTTAAACCTATGACAGCGATTTTTAGTAACTGCCACTATAGATCTATGGCAGCGGTTCGAAAACTGCTGTCATAGGTTAGGTTATAATTTCAGCCTGCCCTCAATTTCATTTTTTTCTCTGACTATCGAGCTCTCTCTCTCCCTCCTCTCTACCGTTGGTGATGTCCCTTCCCTTCATTTCCTTCCTTGGCTGGTGCCGCCTCCTCCCCCACCTCCTCTTTCCTTCCCGGGCAGCACTGCCTCCTCCCCCACCTCATCTTTCTTCCTCGATTGGTGCTGCCTGCACCCCCACCTCTACCTTCTTTCCCGACTGGCTCGATCGTCGGCTCCACCACCTCCCTCGCCTGCCCCTTCTTCCCTGGCTGGCCTGACCGCCAGCCCCGCCACCTACCCCTCTTCCTCCTTCTTCCCCAGTCGGCTCGTCCGCTAGCTCCACCACCTCTCCCATCTTCCTCTTCTTCCCCAGTTGGCCCGACCACCGACCCTAACCCCTCTCTACACTCTCTCTTTCTCTCCTCTCTTCCCTCGACCCGATCCATCCCCTCCCTGCTCTCTCCCTCTCTCTCCTCTCTTTCCTCGATCCAACCCCCCTCCCTACTCTCTCTAGATCTCTCTCTCTTTCTCTATCTCTCTCTTCTCTCTTTCTCTCTCTCTTCATTCTTTCTTTTTCTCTCTCTTCTCTCTTTCTTTATCTCTAGATGTCTCTCTCTTCCCTCTTTCTCTCTCTTTCCTCTTTCTCTTTCTCTCTCTGTATCTCACTGTCTTGTGTCTCTCTCGTAGGCTATCTTTAGTGTCACCGTCTCTCTTTAGCGCCACCGCCGGCAACCCTCGGAGCTTTGTGCAACCCCCTCTCCATAGCTGCAGGTATAATTTTTTTGTTAAATTTTATAATAATATTTGTTAATCATTTATAATATTTATAATAATATTAATAATATTTATAATAAATATTATAAATATTTATTATAAATATTATAATTATCCATCGATCGTGAGTCGTGCCAGCAGGTAAGAGAATTCCTGCTGATTGGTTCTAGACCATGTCGGAGGATTCTGAGTTGGGCCATGCCAATGGCCGTGAGCTGTGCCGATCACTAAGAGAATCCTCAGCCCCATTGATAGGTTTTAGACCATGCTCATGGTCGTGGTCCATGCCGACGACTAAGAGAACCCCTGTCGCTAATAGAAAGTAAAATTATTTGTTGCTCCTTAATTATTTATGGATGTAATTCATGTTGTAGAATTTATTATATAATATTTTTAGGTTACTATTTATATCTTATTGCTTTTGTTTATTACATTACATAATGATAGACCCTTCAATTGATTAGTGTACATAATCTCCAGCACCCGTACATTTATATATTTTTTATACAGATGGAAGAATTATGTATAATGATCAATTAATTATCTAATTTAGATAATTTAAAAATTATAAATAATTTTATAGATAATTACAGTAATCAAATGGTATGTTAAGAATTTTGAAAAAAATTTTGGATAGTATTTTTCTTTTGTTCTCCCTATATGGGAGAACTATAGAGAAATGCTGTCGAAATTTTTTTAATTTCTATTGCATATCGTTTGATTACTGTAATGAACCTATAGAATTAATGTAATTTCTAAATGGAATAGAACCTATCTTTATCTATTAGTTGATGATAGGATGCTTTTAATTAGGTGTATATAAAAATGATATTTAATGTCACTTATAGCTTATAAGTTGAATTGGTATATAATGTAAGTTTCACATATGATTTAATTATAGTATCATTATTTTTAAAATAAATAAAGAGTGGATGAAGTTTAGTAGGCTCTCACCAGAATATGAGACTGGACTTCAAAAATTTTTTGATTTTGCTATAGAAAAATTTGGAGACCATGGACTTATCCAATATTCTTATAAGAAGTATATGGATGGATCATGGCTACCTCATCAAGATGTAAATGATCACCTCACTATTTATGGCTTTAAAATCGGTTATGAAATTTGTTGAGATCAACATGGTGAGGGCAGATTGCAAGAAGGTGATCAACATGATGAGAGAGTTGAACAAATGGTTCATGATATTTTTCATTTATTGGCCATAATGATGATGCATCTATATCCATGCTTAATCCTATGGTTGGTAGAATGACAAACAGTGAGAATGTGAAGAAGATCCATAAGTTGATGGAGGATGCTAATATTTCGTTCTATCTTGGATATGAAAAGATGGTAAAGCTAGAGTTCTTAATCTGATTGTATCATGCAAAATGTTCTAATGGGTTCAATAATAATGGAGTAAACTGCATACTGGAGCTTTTGGAGGACATTCTTTCGAACAATGCACAAATCTCGATGAATAATTATGAGGCATCGAAGATTATTGAATAGCTGGGCTTTACTTACATCAAAATACATACATTTTTCAATGATTACATGCTCTGTTGAGAGGAAGATGTCAACCAAAATGAGTGCACGAGGTATGGTGTATCAAGATGAAAATAAAATAAAGATGACATATTGATCTATGTACCTCAAAATTGATATGGTACTTTTCTTTGATTTCAAGACTACAAAAGTTATTTATGTCGACAAGAACATTGAAGAACATAAGATGGCATGAAGAGGATCGAACAAAAGATGATGCATTGAGGCATCCAGTCGATGGAGAGCCATAGCAGAAGTTTAATGAAATATATCTATCTCGACTTTGTAGAAGAGATACATAATGTGAGGTTGGGCTTGTCATGCGATGGTTTCAACCCGTTTAAGCACATGAATATCATGCACAATGTATGACCATTATTTATTCATGTTTACAACCTTCCATCGTGGATGTGTATGAAAAAAATTTTTGCTTTCATGATAGTGCTCATTCCTGAATTGATGGAGGTAGGTAATGATATTGATGTCTATTTGCAGTCTCTTATTACTAAGCTGAAATAGTTATGGAGCATTCAAGGTGTTTCAACTTTTGTTTCTTTGATGAATGAGTCATTCTCCATGCGCACAGTACTTATATGGACAATAAATGACTTTCCAACTTATGCTCTAATATCGAATTGGAGCACGAAAGGTAAGCTAGCATGCTTGATTTGTAAAAAAAATATCCAATCTAAAAGATTATCACAATGGAGGAGCTTTAGCTTTATGAGGTATCGATGTTTTCTTCGTCGAAACCATCCATACAGAAAGGATGCACGCTCCTTCGATGACACTGTTGAAGAAGATGAGGCACCTAGCCGGATATCTGAGAATGAGATTTTGAAAGAGTTGGGTTGTCTCAATGTTGAATTTAGAAAAGATGATCCGATTAGTGGTAAGAAGAGGAAGCATCGATCAAAGAAAGATGACACATACTTTAATTGGAGGAAAAAGAGCATCTTCTTTATCTTGCCATATTGGGAGACAAACTTATTGTGCCACTGCTTAGATGTAATGCATATTCAAAAGAACGTGTGCGAGATTCTATTAATAACAATCTTGAACATCAAGAATAAGACCAATGATGATTTGAATTTTTTATTTGACTTGAAAGAATGGGATATTAGAAGATCACTCCATCCGAAGTTGGTAGGAGGCGAACAGTGGAGGCTTCCTCATGCATGCTAAGTTATGAATGCCTTCGAACGGTCCATATTTCTTTATGTATTGAAGAACGTAAAAATTCTAGATGGATACTCTAGTAATATATCAAAGTGTGTGAATTGTAAGGATGTTAAACTTAGGAGATTGAAGACTTATGATTATCATATGTTGATTCCAATAGCTTTTCATCGCATGTTGCCAAAAAATGTCAGAAAGACTGTTATTTGTCTTTACAACTTCTATAGAAATATTTGTGCAAAGAGGTTGCTTAAGCAAGACATGAAGAAAATGAAGGCAAGGGCAGTGACTATATTATGTGATCTGAAGAAAATATTTTTATCATCATTTTTCATAGTTATGATGCATCTCATCGTGCACCTTACGAGAAAAGTTACACTTGAAAGTCCATTGTTCTGTCGATGGATGTACTCCATCGAGAGAAATATTCAAATACCGAAATCTTATGTAAGAAATATGAATCACCTAGAGAAATTTATAGTAGAAGATTATTTGAGTCAAGAGTATATAGATTTTTGTACCATGTACTTAAACAAGTTCGAGATACGTCGTAACCAATCAATGAGAAATTAGAATGATCAGTATGAGTCAATTGAGCCTACATTTGAGTCCATTCTATAGTCAGGTGGACTTTTCACTTCATACCACCTCACTGATTTGAGCACTAAGGAAAGAAAAAAGATGCACCAGTACGTACTCTTCAACTATGATGTCATTGAGCCATATATAAGGTGAGTAACTCAGCCTTATTTATTTCATAGTATTTAAAAAAAATATTTAATTACATCTAAATTTATTTTTTATGCATGCAACAAATATAAAAAGGTCATAAGAGTAAAATACAGTGCTCTAAGTATGCGGGAGAAAGAAGAAATGCACAGCAAAGAATTTTTTGAATGGTTCAAAGATCATGTAAGCAATTACATATTCTTGTTTTATGCAATTTATTTAAACATGTTTACTAATTAGGTATCATCTTCTTAATTAGGTATGAAGATTACCATTCGATGATATGAGCCTTAAAGTGCATGCTCTTTCAATGAATTCTAATTATACCATGTGTAAGTACAAATAACTCATCATTAATGGTTACAAGTTTAATATTCATAGCTGGTCCATAAACATGGCAACATAAAATAGTAGCATGATGTTGAGCACCACCACTGGATGTTATGCTAGCTTGAGGGATTCATGCCTCGTATAGAGGATCTGAACTATTATGGGATGATAGAGAAGATAGTCATCTTGGACTACTATTCTAAAAAAAGGATTACATTGATGAAATATGATTGGTTTGATATATTATCTCAGTCAGGGATGAAGACTGATGAGTGCGGTTTTACTTTCGTCAACATGCAATGCCATCTCCACACTGAAGAACCATATATACTTGCCTTCCAAGCTAGTCTACATTAGTGATCTCTTGGAGCCTCAATAGCATATTGTTGTGAGGATGGTATCTAAGCATATCTTTAATGATATCGAGGTTGATAACAATGTTGGACCATGCATGCAAAGTGCTCCTCTAAGATAAAACTTATTTGGTGTTGTTGAGATTCTAGATATATTTGTCAAGAAGTATGGTGATGTCCATGTTGTAGATGCCACTGGACGATGACTTCAACATTCTGATATAAATATTAGAGTCTATTTATTGATGCTCTACTAATATTATTGTTCAACATGTTATATGAATTAATGTTCATTAACATTGCAGATCATGATGACACCAAAATACATTTCACGTAGATCGAAATACCTGGTATGCGGTGCAACGCCGCTTGGAGGGGGAGGAAATCCTCTGCATCATATACTATAATTTTTTAGATGTCTACGATGAACTCAATCTATCCATGTAGATATATCAGAAAGAACAATCATCTAGATTAACCAAAATGAACTTTTACAAATCTTAACATTAATTTTCAAAGCAACATTTTCTAGATACTACTTATTTTTCCTACTAGATATGTGCTTTGGTAGGCAACATTATTGTATAGCAATGCTGCTTACCAAAGCATGTATCTAGTAGGAAAAACAAGCAATATCTAGAAAATGTTCATTAAAAATCAATATTAAGATTTATAAAAGTTCATGTTGATTAATATAGATGATTGTTCTTTCTGATATGTCTACATGGATAGATTGAGCTTGTCGTAGATATCCAAAAAATTATAGTACATAACATGGAGGGTTCCCTCTCCCTCCAAGCGGAGTTGCACTGCATACCAAGCATTTTATTCTATGCAGAGCTCCACATCTAGTCGTATGTTAAGCATACTCCATCCATCTTCACATCAGCTACCTAGGGACCACGGGCATCTACTCCTCCATCGGCATCTGAGCTCCAGCTCTAGCTCCTCCAACTCCTCCAACTCATGCTCCATCTCCTCCTGGTGATAATGACTTAGATGTAGATTTAGCAGACTTTTGATTTATTTTTTAAAAAAATATCATGATAATTTTTATTTAATAATAAAAGTTGAGCATTTTAGAAATATTCTTGTATTTATAATATTTTTTTATGTTATATATTGAACTACATTATCAGATAAAAAAATAAAAATAAAAAAAAATATATTTTTTATTATTCAAAATCTATGGCAGCGGTTGCAAATTGCTATCGTAGGCATGCCAACTACTGCTAATATGTAGCATGCCAACTATTATTATAGGCTATAGCAGTGGTTCAAAAATCACTACTATAGCCTATAGCAGCGGTTGCAAAACTGCTGCCATAGAATCTATGACAGTAGTTCATGAACTATTGCCATAGATCTGTAACAGCGATTGATCAATTACTGCCATACTTCTTTGGCAGTGGTTCATGAACCACTACCATTTATCTCTATTGCAGCGGTTTGATAACCACTACCATAGTTTCTATGGTAGTGGTTCATGAACCACTGCCATAGGTTATATGGTAGCAATTTTTACAACCGCTACTATAGCTAATCTATGGCAGCGATTTCGATCACCATTGCCATTGGCTATCTATGGCAGCAGTTACTATAACCATTATAAAAATCACTATCATAGACTTATGGTGATGGTCACAGTGGCAGCGATTAGCTAACTGCTATCATAGGCTATGGCAGCAATTTTTTGGGCTATGTAGCAGTTGTGAATCACTACCGTAGTCCTTTTCTATAGTAATTATATATTTTAAAAGATATATGAACTCGTGAACTTGTACTGTTGTATTTATTAATGATTGATATAAAACTTAGTTATGTATGGATCTGATGGATATGGTTTGTATATATATTATGTTTTGATTGATATGGTAGTGTATTATTGATATGGCAGTGTATTAAATATTTTTGATATGTGGTATGTTTTGAAATATTATCTATATTTGAACAAGTTGTTTGAAATATTTTTTATATTTGAATAAAGATTTCTGATAAAATTAATGGTGAATTTTTTTTGTTTCGTCGCTAAATTTAGCAATGAAATATAAAATTCATCGCTAAAGAGTTTTATTTTAGTGATAAAAAAAATTTCATCATGAAAAATAGCAAGCGATAAAATTAAATTTCATTGCAAAAAGTAGCGATGAAATTAAATTTCATCATTATTTAATTTCATCATGAAAAATAGTGACAAAATTATTTTCATCACAAAAAATAGTGATGAAATAATTTTTTGTCGCTAAAAATAAGGATGAAAAATTTTTCTTTGAGCGATGAATTTTTTTGTCGCAAATATTAGTGATGAAATAATTATTTCATCACTATTTTTTAGTGATGAAATTTTTTTTGTCGCTAATGCTAAATTCTCAATTCATCTTGGTTGAATAGTTTTGGCGATAAAATAAATATTTTTCGTCAGTAAGGTCTTTTGCTATGAGGCTTTCTCGACAAATATTTAGATGAAATATTTTGTTGCTAATAGTTTTGGCAATGAAAATCTGATCTTTAGTGATGAAAAAATTTCATCGCAAAAAATCAAATTTCTTGAGTGTGGGTTTTTTTGTAGAAATTGGACTTGGAGCAAGATGGGTATGTGATCTATTATGATAGTCAAAGTGCTATTGATCTTAGTAAGAATGCAACTTATCATGGTAGAATAAAGCATATTAATGTTTACTATCATTGGATCCAAGATACTTTGGAGAAGCAATGGATGAAAATTATGAAGATCTCAACGAACCACAATTAATCCATCGGACATGCTGACCAAGCCCCTTACAAAGGAGAAGTAATAACTTTATAGGGACTTGCTGGGTGTAGGTGCATGGTGAGCTTGGGCACTCAAACGTGTGATTCACTAAGCAATGGGAGTTCTCCTCATGGGTCTAGAGGGTAAGATTGTTGGGCTTACTAATGTTTTGGGCTAGTCCCATATAGAGTGGCCCACATCATGCTAATGGATGTTAGACATGCATCATGTTAATAAGGCATATATTTTTTTTAAGTGGTAGCTTAAGAAAAGAGAAAAGAAGGGAAAAAAATAGAGCAAAGTTACAATTTTGAGTTTCTACATACAATAAGGGTTTATGATGCAAGGTTCTTCATGGATTGAAGTTTAAATACAAGGGTTTGATTTTCTTCATTTATTTTATTTATAAGAGTGTTTGGTGCTTCCAAAAAGTTGGAGATTTCTATCTTTAAGGATATGTTTACAAACTTTGTAAGCTAAAGCTTGTCGATACTTTTCTTGTAGAGGTTTTTTTATGCTTTGCATTATCTTATTATTGTAGACCTCTTGTACTTTTCATATTATTGATTAGTCGATTTCTGCTTGATGCCCCATGGTTTTTTTTCTTTTTTGGAAGGGTTTTTCATAAAAGTTTGGTGTTCCCATTCTCTTGGTTGCTTGATTTTTTCTACTTTTATTGGGTTATTGTTTGCCATTGTTGATTGTGCTTGTGAAATATTATCCATAGCTTACTTAGGAGGGGAAGAAAATACTTTTTCACAACAATACATAGATACAATACGGGGAAGGACCTAGGAAAAGGATAAACTAAACTCAAGTCTAGTTTGTTTGCTTGCTATAAATTAGTCACACTGATTTACCTAGCTGACATGGATCAGATCGAATTATTAGATGATCTGATCAAAATATAACTTCACCAACAAGGTCAGGTAAGTGAGATCGTTGGGAGGGATATATCATTAACTCGTCAAAGACCAAATCAATACGAATAGCTCTCAATTTAAGGCCACCGATCATAAACTACCAAACTTATCTTAGGCACCAACTGGTTAATTAGTGTTAATTGGATCCACCTAACAGTTTAGACTAGACCACTTAGCCAAGAATCAAGTCCATTTGGTTCTCATTAAAGATATGGACTTGACCAACTACAACAATTATAATTGATCTATAGAGATCTGGACCAAATCTAAGATGACATTTAATTAGATTTAGTCAACTCTTTAATTAAGTTCATTCTTTAATCTAACCTTAGGTCCAACTCAATTAATGGATCTAATTCATTCTAACCCATTAACCCAAGTGTTATGATTTTTATCTTAGGATCTTTATTTCACAATTCTAGATCCTAAACAAACGACTCATAATTCTTAATTAAATTTTGCACGAGGGTTGGGGTTCAGTATTTTGAAAATAATTTTTATATTTATAAAATAATTTTATAACTTGGTTCTATCAACCAGTTGGATATTTGATTCATAAACAATATGCAAATAACAAATCATGAATTTACTTTAGATCTAATCTAAATATATTCATGATAATGAATATCAAATAGAAATAATTTTAATTCTAACAAATCATAAATCACTTTAGATCAAATTTAACATATTTATGATCTTAAAATTCAGATTGAAATACTTTCAATTATAATCATAAATTTTTTAAATCATATCTAACAATTTTATGATTAGATTTTAGATCAGCATGTACTAGGATAACCTTTATACTATAATGGATAAACCTTACAATAGAACAACCTTATAAGATCAGTCCATGCAATCTAAATAAATTATTTTTAGATTTAAATTATTTTTAAATTTAAATAATTTTAAATCTATTAAATCATAAATTAATTTAGATCATATCTAATATATTTATGATTAAGATTTAGATCAGCACGTGCTAGCTCCCATCCACGGTCGCATCCTCGAGCCTCAATCTTTGCTTGCCAGCCTGTGCCTCTTCGCACGTCAATTCCTGCGTGCCAACTCGTGCCTCAGTCCTGTATGGTAGCCTCCTTCTATTATGAGTACTAGCGATGGTATTAGCAATAGCTAATATCATCACTAAAAATTATTTTTTATTTAAATTATGTTAATTAAGTATAATTATATATTAAAAAATTAATTAATTAAGTATTACTTTATATGAGACTCGGGTCTCGGCATGCAGAGCGCTCGAACCAAGAGAAGGTTCGGCAGCATTGCAAATACGGGGTCGAGGCGTGTCCTGCATGCTTGGATCTCGACATGTAGAGCGCTCAAATCGAGAGAAGGTTCACTTGGATCTTGGCATGCAGAGCGCTCGAACCGAGAAAAATTCGAACAGCATTGCAAATATGGGAATGAGACGTGTCCTGTATACACAGATCTCGACATGTAGAGCGCCCGAACTAAGGAAAGATTTGGGTAGCATTGCAAACATAATTCGGATAGCATTACAAATATGAGATCGAGACGTGCTCGGTGTGCTTGAGTCTCGATATGCAGAGTGCTTGAATCATGAAAAGGTTCGAACGGCATTGCAAATATGGGGCCAAGATGTGCTCTGCATACTCTGATCTCAGCATGCAGAGTGCTTGAACTGAGAGAAGGTTCGAGCAGCATTGCAAACATGGAGCCAAGGTGTGCCTTGCATGCTCGGGCCTCGGGTCTTAGCTGGCGTGCAAGGCATCCATCCCTCGCGTGCCCTACACGCTCAGACTGATGGTGTTAATTTTTAAAAAAATTAATTTTAAATTAATAATATTTAAATTAATTAATTTTAAATTTTAGGATTGGACTCCAAGATGGGATTTGCCTAGATGCCATTTCGGTGTGCTCGTTCGGCCTACTCATCTGGCACACTTTAAGTCTGCATGCATAAGATGCACGTCCTGACCATTCCTATTTGCAATGATATCTCTTACTTTTATAATTATACTTTTGAGAATGTTGCACTCTTAGTTCAAGGATGGGCTCGTTATCCTTGTAAGAAATATGTCAATAGAGAAAAATTTGATAGGAATAGAATAGTTGCCCATTTATATAGGAATGAATTTATGCCAAACTACAAGCATTGGTATCTATATGGGGATCGAGATGTGGGAGATAATTGCAAGGGCTTCAGAGGCTCTACTTGTCTAAGACCTTGCTGATGTGCAAGAGCTTAATGGTGATAGGCTTGAGCAGCACATTTGGTATTTGATTTGGTTATTGGTAGATGTCCATGTAATAATCTTTTAGATTATAACTGTTATAGTCATGATGGACTATAGGGTTGCTATAGTTATAGTTATACTTATCCCTTTATAGGGTTGCTACCCCCTAGAGGCTAAGCAAGGTTATAACTATAGTAATCCCTATAGTCCATCATGACTATAGTGGTTGCTACCTGAAAGATTATTACATGGGCTTTCATTGATCACCGGATCAAATCCACCAATGTGCTAATCATATGTCCGAGCTTGTTACCATTAAGCTCTTGCACATCAGCAAATGTATTGGATAAGTAGAGCTTTCCGTTCGCACATGTTATCTCCCACGTCTTTCTATGTAGGTTCCAATACGGATAGTTTGGCATAAATCTACTTCTATATGAATAGGCAACTATTGTATCCCTATCAAGCATTTCTTTATTGACACATCTCTTATAAGAACTAAAAAAAAAATTTAGGATTTGCTATTATCTATTTCGAAACTTTTTCAAAATAAGAACAGCATAAGTTATAGATTAATCATATTAATCTATAAAATATATAAGAAATCTCTAAATCTAGGATCTATTGACATGATTCATGCAAGCAGTAAATCTAAAAATTAAATATAAAATAAAAGATAATGATGTTGATCATATCAATATCAAGAAAATCTTGATCTGATCTAGACTACTATTGAGATCGAATCTCAATACCTTCTTATGGATTGAGATCTCCGCTTGCTGAGATAATATATAATATTATCTCATATTATATATATTATATATATTATATATATTATATATATTATATATATTATATATATTATATATATTATAATATATATAATATTATTTCATATTATATATATTATATAATAAATCATATATTATATATATTATATATAATATTTAAAATAATATATATAATATTATTTTAAATATTAAATAAATTATTGATTGATTTATGAATCTTATGAGAATATGTTTTGAATGAAAATTGATATAAATTTTTAAATAATATTTCTTGGACTATTACTATAATTGTTTATTGATCTAAAATTGTATATGCATATTTGATTTGATCTTGTAATATGTGTTATTCTATGATAAGAATTTTGATATGAATTGGATGTAGACTCTTAGACTGACTATGTTTTGAACCCTACCAATTGAGGGTTATGCATTGGCACTCATAGCTTATGATTTAATTTCTGGCCTGACCATAGTGTATAAGTGTGGTCTTCTGACCTCGCTACAAAGTATAAGTATGGTATTCCGGTCCTACCACAAGATATGTGTGGTATTCTGATCTGATCACAAGGTATAAGTATGGTATTCTGGCACCACCATAGAATATAAATGTGATATTCTAGTCCAATCATAGGTATAAGTGTTGCCATAGTTAAAAGCTGATGAATTAAGTGAAATTTATTTCGAATCAAATATTTGAATATGATTGGTTTCGAAATCAGAATATGTTATGCATATGAATATTTTGAAAGATACTAATATTATCGAATTCATATTTTAAATATGAATCTGATTATGTTTATACACTGATTAGTGATAAACTGTATTTTGATATTTGCATCTTATATTATCCCATGAATTATCTAAAAGGTATTCACTGCTTACTAGGCTGTTTAGCTTATGATGAGTTTCTATTTTTTACAGGTTTAAAGATGTAGCTTGATTCACAGATCCTATATGGGAGAGCAAATTAGAAGCCAAATTTGATACCTTTATTTTAGATTATGATTTATTAAAGTTCATGAAAAACTCTAAAATTCATTTTGTAAGATATTTGATTTAATTATTTGAATTAGAGTTAAATATTAATTATTATTTTACTGTTGCTTTATGATATTTTGATGAGATGTTTTATATCCTTATGGGGAGAGTTCTTCATAAGTATACAGTAGTTGCCATGATCTCTAGCTCATAATCTTAGATTGGGGGCATGATAATTAAAGTAGTATCAGAGTATAAGTAGATAATTATGACATATAGAATCAAATACAAGTATAGATGGATAGACACTAGGGATATTGGGATGATAACTTAGTAACTCAGATTTAACATAAGTGCATTGATAGATTTGAATCAAAATGTGCAATAGAAGCATGATTGTTTGAATTATTTTCAAGTGGATCAGAACGGTAATTTGATTTGAAAGACGAAAGATTTGATTTTGAAAAAAATTAGAGGATGATATAACTTGACATAAAAGTAATCTTGAAATTTTGAGGACATAAGCAAGAAAAATTTCAAGGATGAAATTTTCTTTTAGGAGAGGAGAATGTGATACCCCAACCCAACCTAAGATTAAAACCCTAGCATGAATTTTAAAGCAGCAAAAAAAATTAAAAAAATAGAGAGAACTCTCAACCTCTTTTGTTGGACTCCCAATCGGAGTCAATGAACGACTCTCGGGAGCAGTCCAACTCCTCCCCCATCCATCCCTATTTAAAGAGATAGTGTCCCTTATGAAACCCCCAATGCCGGCCATCGGGTCATCATTAAAAATCATGGCAAAATCCCTCTTTCTCTTCTCTTCTTCTTCATGGAAGCATGTCTTTGGTTCATCGGAAATCATAGCCAAAGGCCATCATGAAAGCTAGATAAGAACTTAAGATTTTTAGATTGATCTTTTCTATAGTCTCCTTAACCTTGGAATCCTTGATTTTAGCTCAATAATCATCGAAAAATTTGTTGAAAATAGTACAGGATTCAGGGCATGCTTTTTGAAAATTTTTTCAAATTTTATTATAATAAAAATAAATAAAATAATCTAGTATTAATTTAGGCATGCATTGATCTAATCAATAATCCTACACTAGGATCCAGACATGTTGATATGTTATTGAAAATTTAAATATGATCGATCAGCAAATCACATTTGCTGATCGGCTTGTCTTCAGAACACTACCTGTGAGTAGGTAGATGATCTCCGCAATCTGAATCTATAGAAGAAAAGCCTCGCATCGTGCTGTAGCTGCGTACATGTCCGCTCTCTACGATGAGTCCACATGAAGCTCCTGGTCCCGACCAGCTCCACTGAAGTGCTAGCTCCTCGCCAAAAACTTCGATGGTTGATCTCCATTGATCCAATCGATCATCTTTCTCTTGATCTTTTGGATACTCCAGAAGATTAGATGGTGTGCTTCGGAGGATGATGAGGTGGTGTCTAAAGTTTGATGGCGATCGGACACTCACAGTACTCTATCTCTCCATCCGAACCCAGAGACTTAAATCTAGGATTTCACACACTTAAAAAACCCTGATGCCTAAAAACCCTCTCACGCCCACTCTCTATGAAATTTTTTCATGAAACTAATTTATTGAAACCCCACTTAGATCATATCTAGAGTGGGCATCCAAAAAGAAAAAAAAAATTAGAAGGCATGAGAGAAATAATTTTAGCATAGGTAAGACATCTACTGCTCTTTGGAATTTTCTCACCCCTAGGACGTGCGCCCTTCTCTCTAAGAAACCTTTTCATGTAGCCTTCTCTCTATCTCTCATGCATGCCAAAAAAATCATCCTTTTTATTGGCATGATTTTTGTGGGAAAACCACATGAGAAAAGATAAGCGCAAGGAGGTTAGATTGTTTGAACTATTCACTTTATTTCAAAAATCAAGTGAGCTCTTATCCTTATCCAATGCCCCCTCTCAAGTATTTAACATGCAGAAGGACTCTCCTTCTACGTGTGCACATTTTAGTTTCTCCAAAAAAAAAAATACAATAAAATAAAGAGAGGTGTGGTGTGGAGATAAGGATGAGAGGGAGGATTGATTTCACACACTAACAAATCAAATTGAATTCAAAATTCAACTTGCTTTGAATTGGTCCAACCTTTGGACCAAGTCAAAAGCAGATGAGAAGGGGTGCAGATATCCTTTTGGCATGAGAAAAATTCATGTGAATTTAGAATTCACGTGGAGAGAGGCATGGGTCTTCTTTGGGTGGCACAGGGAGTATGAAGTTTAAAATACGAATCTTATTTGACCTTTCAAAATTGGTTTCAACCAAACCAATATATCCGAACTCAGTTAGACCAGGTTAAATCCAACCAAATTAGGCTTAACCCAATCCAATAAATTTCTAATCAAATTAAAAATTAATTAGATCTAGCTCCTGATCAAATCAGGCTCAAATGTTCCATATTGAATTTTTCATCACATAACCTAATTAGGTCAAATCCAATCAAATCCAATTCGATCAAATTTGATCGAATCCTCATCACTCAATTAAATTGAGCTAATCAATAATCAAATTATTAATTAATCCTTCAATAAATATAAAGTTTCAATTGGATGGATGTCTGGGCAATAGAGTCCCATCTATATGAAACTCTTAAAAAATTTCAAACCAGTAGGACTCTTGAATCTAGAGTCCCAAACGAATGAAACTCACGATCACAAAGTCTCAGACCAATGAAACTCTCGATCACAAAATTTTAGACAAATAGGACTTATAGTCCCAGTCCAATGGAACCCATAATGGTAAAGTCCCAATCTAGTGGGATTCTTAGTCACAGAGTCCTAATCTAGTGGGACTTTTGACCACAGAGTTTCTGACCATTAGACTCTTAATCAGTCATCAGATAAGATAAAAACTCCTATTGTATGTGACCTCATAGGTTCGAATTCTAAGCTGGCAGCATAGGAATCAATTTTCTATATCAATCAATGTGACCATCTAGCAATGGTATCCGACATCCGGATAGGTCGAATAGTCGTAATGCAATATTGATGAACCTGTAGCATATGATTATTGTATAATTTATCTCTTTGACCTCAATGCTCAAAAGATGACCTAGGATTTAACTATTAACCCTAGAAAATCATCTATAGTGTATTTCAAAATTTTAGCATCCATCGAATGGACTATCCTAACCAAGATTTTGCTAAATTAAAATATAGTGATGCACTTGCTCCAACATTTGCTAAATTCATAAGTACTTGACTGCACCTAGTAGCCTTCCATCATTGAATTAAAAATTTAGATAGCCCAATACCTAAGTATAATGAGTTGCTTGCAAGCCACCGTGGTGATCTCAGGTTTAAGGGATACTTATACCCATATTCTTTGCGAGCAACTTTTGATAGCAGAAAGCTCCGTAGTTGGATCACGTTCAGTGAAATATACCCCTATATTTTATGTGTATACCATACCAGTACTACATACTCCTTGGTTAAGAGGATAATCAATACATATGGCATATAATGACCTACACTCGATACGTTATCATCTAAGATAACAACATATCATTTGGTCATGAACTGGTTTAAGAACTAAATGATAAATCCTCTTTTGTCGAGTCCAAAATAGTCCTAAGGACTTCATCACAGAAGAGTTTATTACAGGAAGATGCACAAAAGTGATGAATTGCCAAAATAAAAATTTTATTTAATTCATAATTCAAGTATAAATTATATTCAGCTCAACCATCTACAACCTAGATGATTGGCTTTAGGATACATTTTTCAACAATTCCCACTTAGACTAAAGCCACTTAGAACAGTATCAAATACCCATCTTTTATTTGTGATTATCAAACTCTTTGATTTTGAGAGCCTTAGTAAATGGGTCGGCCATGTTCTTCTTTCTATCAATCTTTTGAAGGTTGATGTCACCTCGCTTCATGATCTCTCATACAAGATGGAAGCCTCGCAGAATATGCTTGGTGTGCTGATGTGCCTTCAGCTCCTTCGCTTGAGCTATGGCTCTAGTGCTGTCATAGTAAAGCAGAACTGAACCATCTAAGGAGGGTACCACTCCTAGCTTGTCGATGAACTTTCATAGCTACATAGCTTCTTTCACAGCATCGGATGCCGCGACATATTCCATCTTGCACATAGAATCGACCATAGTATGTTGTTTGAAATTTTTTCAGCAGACCGCTTCTCCATTCAAGATAAATACATAATCTGACATACTCTTGTTATCATCATGATCTGACTAAAAATTGAAAATAGTATATCTCACAAGTTTCATGTTAGCATCTCTATAAATGAGCCACTAATCCTTAGTATTTCTCAAATACTTCAGGATTGTTTTTGCAACCTTCCAGTGATTCTCACGCAGATCAGACTGGTATCTACTCACTATCCCTAGTGAGTATGCCATATCTAATCTCGTATACGTCATGGCATACATAATAGAACCTACTATCGAAGCATATAAAATTTTACTCATACGCTCTCTCTCTCTCTTGAGAAGTTGTCGGACAATCCCTCTTTGAGAGAGTAATTCCATGATCTATCGAAAGATAGCCCTTTTTAGAATTTACCATGCTGAATCGCTTCAACACGATATTGATATACATGGACTAAAATAATCCAAGCAATCTTTTAGATCTATCCCTATAGATCTTCATCCCTAGGATGTAGAAAGCTTCTTCCAAGTCCTTCATGGAGATTTGCGATGATAGCCAAACATTTATTTCCTATAGTGCAGGGATGTTATTTTCGATTAAGAGAATGTCATCCACATACAGTATAAGAAATACGACTATAGAACCATTAGCCCATTTATACATGTAGGATTATTCTCCATTCTTAACGAAGTCATACGTTCTAATCACCTTATCAAAATGCATATTTGAACTCCATGATGCCTGCTTCAATCCATAGATGGATCTCTGAAGCTTGCATACCTTGGACTCGTCTATGGACGTGAAGCCCTCAGGTTGTATCATATACACCTCTTCGTCCAGCTCTCTATTTAGAAAAGTAGTTTTCGTATCTATTTGTCAGATCTCATAGTCCAGATATGCTACTATCACAAGCATAATCCGAATGGACTTGAGCATTGCCATCAAAAATAATATCTTATCATAGTCAATACAATAATACTAACGATATTTTTTGACAACTAGATGTGCTTTATAGGTCTCCATCTTTCCATCTGCATTTCTTTTTTTTAAAAAAATTTACTTACATCCAATAAATTTTATCCCTTCAGATGGATCAACTAGTGTCCATATACTGTTGACTTTTATGAACTCCATTTCAGACTTCATGGCTTTCAATCATTTATCCGAGTCGGATCTCTACTTGACATCCATGTAGATGATCGAATCCTCATCGTTCTTATCAAGTTCAACAAGATCTCTATCCCAGACCAAGAAATCATAGTATCTATCCGATTGATATGGTACTCTATCGGATCTTCTTAATGGTGCCTTTACAACAGGCTCTGGGTTTGATCTTATCAAATCCATCTTTGCATATTCATTAGAATGCATCGATTCTTTCATCTGTTGAACTTCACTAAGTTCAACACTAGAGGCAACAATTTATTCTATAAGAAACTTTTTTTCTAAAAAGATTGTAGTATAGTGATAAACACCTTTTGTTCTTTAGTAAGGTAGAAGTAATAACCCCTAGTTTTCTTGGGATATCTTATGAATAAGTACTTATTAGACCTAGGTCCAAGCTTTTCTGGCTGCAAGCATTTAACATAAGTCAGACATCCCCAAACCCTAAGATGAGGGAGTATCGACCTACGTCTAGTTCATATCTCATATGGAGTCTTTGCAACAGACTTACTTAGAATATTATTCAAAATCAAATAAGCAGTCTCAAGTGCATACCCTTAGAACAAAATTAGCAAACTCAAAAATTCCATCATGGACTGAACCATGATCAACAAGATTCAATTTCTTCTCTCAAACACACCATTTTGCTATGGTGTTCCAGTAGAGGTCCATTGTGAGAGAATTTTATTCTCTCATAGATATATCAAAAACTTATTGGAAAGGCATTCACCTCCTCGATCTGATCGAAGAGTTTTAATACTCTTTTCAAGTTATTTTTCTAGCTCATTTCGATATCATTTGAATATTTCAAACGAATCAGATTTATTCTTCATAAGATAGACATATCCATATCTAAATAGATCATCGATAAATATAATAAAGTAGTAGAATCCACCTCTAGCACATGTGTTCATAGATCCACATACATCAGTATGTACTAGACCTAGAAGCTCAATGGCCTATTCATCTTTTTCAGTAAAAGATGATTTGGTCATCTTATTAAGAAGACAGAACTTACAAGTATTCAATGATTCATAATCATCAATATCAAGGATACACTATTTGAATAATCTATTAATCATATTCTTGTTTATATGACCAAACCTACAGTGCCAAAGATAGGCATCGGTGATAGTATCTAGTTTTGGACGTTTATTTGACGTATACATTATACTAATAGACTATGATAAAATATAAATATCATTTTTAATTATCCTCGTATTACTATAACATCATTCATAATAATATCATAATAATTTTTTTTATTAACAAATAATAACCATCTTGGACCAAAAGTTCAACAGATATTATGTTCATCATAAAAGATGGACAATAGTGACAGTTACTTAAAATGATATTATTATTTTTAAAAATAAGTTTAAGAGTTTTTAATGCTAGGACTGAAACTTTACTTCCATCCCCAACATTAAAAAATCTATCACTATTCTCAAACTTTCTACCAATTTAAAGTCCATGCAATGATTGCATATGTGAATTAGACTTTCGATATCTAATACCCAGGTAGATATATCATAAATAGAAAAATTGTAAGGTATTATCATATAACAATTTTGACTAGCAACCACTTGCTGATTTCTTCTGTTCAGGTCAAGAGGATCATTCCTCTTTGGATCTGCCTAATTAGGGTCAATACTAGACTCCTTGTAATTAGATCCTAAAAGCTTGTCACCATCCAATAGTGAATAGAACAGACATATACTTGCCATTTAATTTATCTGAAAAAAATGAAATCATATTAGTACTTGAATTAATTAACCCTAAAGATTTGAGCTTTAGTCTAAAAGTTCTTCCATTAATTTATTGAATCGAAAGCCTCTACCTTCAATTCAAAGAATTATACTAACTTGTTAGTGGATACTAGAATCCACATAGAATACAAACGAGCTCGAGGAAAGCTTTGGCTAACCCGTGAGCATCTATAGGTAGGTTCATAATTAATTATTTCTTTAAATAATTTTTAGTAATTAGATTATGGCTCAGAAGTCATTTTAGTAGGCTAAGGCCTCCATTGAAAAGATCTGGTTAGGTTCAACCATTAACATGATTGAGTTCGGTGCATCAAACGAACAAAAATCAGGCTCGAAAAAAGTTTTGACTAACCTAATCGTCATTAAGAAAGTATGATCTAATCATCATCTGATGGATAGTAATTTTAACATCCATATGAACAACAGGTGTAAGGCACCTTCAATGTCCACTTAGAAAATTGGACTCATTACTATTCAAGTACAAATTACATTCAGCTCAACCATCTACAACCTAAATGATTGGCTTTATGATATATTTTCCAACAAAATTTAGATAAAAAGATCTTCATTTTTTTTCATGGTTGTTCTTGGGTTTTCCCATTGCCATGGGTCATTGCTGGTCACCGAACCTAGCCAGCTGTCACCATTAGGGACTGCCCTCCGACTATGAGTGGAGTTGCTCAAGAGGTGAAACTCCCTTGCCTCAGAATTCAAGGGGACAAATAAGTCCCCTATTCCATGAAGAAGAAAAAGGATGCACGGGTCTTCTATTTCACCATGAAAAAAAAATAAAAAAGCAAAAAGGAAAAAGAGAAAAAGAAAAGGAAGAAAAAAAAGAAGAAGAGAGAGATTTTCTCTCTCTTCCTTCTCTAAGTTTGGAATCTCCACTTTCTCTCTTTTAAAATCTTAATTTTTCTTCCACTTTCTCTAGTTTTCTCTCTATAGATTTTTTGTCTCTAGAATTATTCTCTCTATGGAGTTTTCTCTTTCTTCATGAATTTTTCTCTTTAGGATTGATCCAGTAAAAAATTTACTTTCAATGATTTTGATCTGATCCTAACAAAAAGATTCTGATCTATAGTCACTGGACAGCATGATGGCATCCAATCTGATTAGATTGAGCATCATAAAATTTTATCATCGATTGTATCATAACATCCTACCTTGATCTTGATTTATAGTTGATTGATTTGATATCCTAGATTTAACCGATTGGATGTCGGATGCTACCGTAAAGCCAACCAACCCTATAAGAATTTAGGATTTCTATTTTTAAAATAATTATGATTAAATTTTAATAAGAGTATGATTTTGGATATTAGGTTTTGAAAGAGAAACTTCAAAAATTACGTGGATACAACATCGTACATATGAGGTAAGTAATGATCTATCTTTTCTAGATTTTTCATGTATATAATATTATTTTAAATATTAAATAAATTATTAATTAATTTATATATAATTTATAAATCTTATGAAAATATATTTTAAATAAAAATTGATATGAATTTTTAAATAATATTTCTTAGACTATTACTATAATTGTTTACTGATCTAAAATTGTGTATGCATATTTGATTTGATTATATAATATGTGTTATTCTTTAAAAAGAATTTTGATATCAATCGAATTTAGATTCTCAATCTTCTAAATCTTGCTAATTAAAAATTATGCATTAACACTCTGAGCTCATAATTTTATTTCTAGCCGGACCACAAGATATAAGTATGGTATTTAGGCCTCAACACAGAATATAAGTATGGTATTCTGATCCCATCATAGGATATAATTATGATATTCTATCCGACCATAGGATATCAGTATGGTATACAGGCCCTACCATAGGATATAAATATGGTATTCTGATTCGACCATAGGATATAAGTGTTGTCATAGTTAAAGACTAATAAGTTAAGTAGAATTTATTTTGAATCAAATATTTGCATATGATTGATTTTGAAATCAGAATATGATTATGTATATGAATTTTTTGAAAGATACTGACACATTACTAAATTCATATTTTGAATATAAATCTAGTTATGTTTATATACTGATTAGTGATAAAGTATATTTTGATATTTGCATCTTATATTATCACATGTATTAATCATTGCTTACTAGGTGTTTAGCTCATGATGAGTTTTTATTTTTTATAAGTTCAGAGATCTAGCTTGATTCAAAGATTTAATATGGGAGAGTGAATTAGAAGCCAAATTTAATACCTTTATTTTAGATTTGAATTTATTAAAGTTAATGAAAAACTATAAAATTTATTTTTTAAGATATTTGATTTATTTATTTAAATTAGAGTTGAATATTAATTATTATTCCATTATTGCTTTATAAGATCGTGATGAGATGTCTTGCATACTTATGAGGAGAGTTCTTCATAAGTGCGGCGATTACCACAATCCCTAGCTCATAATCTTGGATGGGGAGCATGACAGAACCCCAATAAAGGATTTTAGATGAACAATGTCCACCATATAATTTTTTTTCTAATATTAAGATTGGTCCTGTGGGAGAATAATTCTCTAGATAGAAGAATGTCAAGCAGGTTCCTTGACACCTTGGTTCGTAAATCAGGATGTGGACTGGTACTTGATGTGTTAAATTATTGTTAGTAGAGATAAGAGTCCTTAAACATGAACACTTGTATATATATTTTTTATGCACTATAAGATTTTGCTTATTTGTGGCTGATTTTTATAGATATGTAATTATCGGTATGACTACTTATATTTTTTGTATGATATACTTTTATCAAATATTAATGGTTTTTTGGATGGTTGAGATTTTGATACTTGCTATTGAAAATCTTCAAAAGAATATGATATTATACATTTTTTTATATGATTAAGATTTAATAAATTGATGACTAAGAAAAGGGTATTTAGACTAGCCACATGAAATTATGAATAGTCTTTACATGCACAAGAATGTGATATATGGTTAGCCCGCCATTGGCAGGAACATGGCATTGTAGATAACCTGCTTGTTAGATATATGTGCCCTAGAAGTCAGAATTGACTGACACTTGTTATACACTTCTAAGGGCAAAATTATAATTTTGATTATAAATAATAAAATAAATTATTTTCTATCATAATGTGTATTTAGTATCTATGATACATCCCTTGAGTTAATGGCAATGATAGTTCTTATTTTCAAAAGTTAAAAATTTAAGACATGAATTTTCATTATTAACTCATAAAATGCTCCTGACCGTAGGATCATCATAAGGATGGTGATTGATTCGGAAGGTTAGTATACAATTGCTTTTTTATAGTAGATGAGTCTTGAGTCTATGATGTAGAGACACCAGAACGAGAGTACAGATACTCATTAGAGAACAAGGGCACCGAGCATGACCACCTCGAGCAGTCATTAGGAAGTCTACCTTCTCGTCGATGACTGGCTCGAAGCTGCAGTTATGTATCTGATTCTTTAATCTGAGGTGCATCGGTAGTTTATCTTGAGGATGTTATAGTTTGACTACACCATGACTTGGTCTTCTAGCCATTCAGTTAAGGTGTATGTTGGCTATAGCATGTTCATTGTAGGAATTGGATTGCACCAATAGAAAATCTATCTACCTTGATAGATGAGGAGTAGCCCTATGATGATCATGAGAATCAAGTCCATAAGCCCATGGCTATAGCAGAGTGAAATAAATAGAAAAAGTTTCTATTAAGATTTTTACATTAGACTTGAATCGAATGATTAATCATATGACGGATACTAGGATTTGACGAGATTACCTTAACCCCAATCCAGTAGGAACTCAAGATACAAGAACTTAATCACATAGGTAACTATATCGAGAGATTCATTTTTAGTTCTGATGGGTTGCCACCATATGCTGCTAGGTGTCATTGGTGGATTTTGAGAGCAATTAGAATGATTTAGATGATCAATCATACTAGTTGCCTGAATCAAAAAAGTTCTGATCCATCGAAAGATGTTTCGGTGATGTCGATGATAGAGATCATGACATATCTCATTACCATATGGAATTGAACCTAACTGGATCACACAAATAAGAGTTTCAATCTGGATATCACCAATTGGACTAACCTAGTTTAATTGATTTGAATTAGATTCAATTAGGTTCAACAAAATCGTGCTAGCACATGATTGAGCCTAATGTTCTCCTTTAATTATTATTAAAGTTTGTCTCGACTGAGCCAAATGTGTCTGAGCTCACTCAAGTACCTTGGTCTGACTGGAGCTTGTCCAGATCAGAAAAGAATTATCTTAATTTATAAGATGAATTTGAGACAACACCTGCCATTTTCCATCACCTGATAAATCTTGTTTCAAACATTTGGTCAAACGTTGATCTTTGACACTTAGACATCTACCCATGTGTCAAGCCATCATAGGAGAGAGTTCTTGAACTAGTCCATCTACTAAAAGTAGATGGATAAGGGGCACACGCCTAGGAAGGCATGCGCCCATGGATAAACCATCTGGAGTCCCATACAGATGGGACTCTAGTTGCATCGGGGATTCTACTTGGATGGCGCCTAGAAGACTACTTTGACCCAGTCTTGGTGCCATCTAAGGATGATTCAGAGAATCTCTCATCTGATTAGATCAGATGATGTCATCTCATCAATCAGATTTAGATTTAATTGCACAAAAAGCCATGATTGGTCGGGATGATGTGGCACTGCATGGCGCAACAGGATTTATAAAAATCCTATCTGCACCAAGATCAAAGAAGCTTGACTCATTGCCCATGCCACAAGACTGCCCCTCTTCCTCCTCCATGCCATCTTCAGGTATTCTCTCTCCTATCCACGCCCAAGAATTTTTGGGCATAAGTTTGGTGCAATCCAAGCAAGAGAAAGGCAACAGAAAATGGAAGAAGCCAGCACTGCTGTAGGAGACAACTCACATCTTCGAAAGGAGTTTTGAAGATCTTCAAAATCAGATTCAGATCTAATTTTTAGAAAAATGATAAAAAAAGAGAAGATCTTCAGATCGTACCTAAGTAGATATCGGTAGAGATCAGGCACTTGCGTGGCTAGATCCAGAACCTCAGGCAGACATCAGGATCATCATAGGATAATCAGATTATCCATAATAAGATAAAATTAAATTAGATTTAATTTATTTTTTATTTTATTTTACTTTTTTTATTAGATTAATAATATCATATCTAAAAAGTCTCAGATCTAATCTAGATTCGAGATAAAAATTTTTGAAATATCTTCCTTGATCCAATCAGATCTGAACGAATCTGACTCGAAAAACTAGATTTTTTCTTCAACTGGTATCAGAGTCAGGTTGCATTTTTTATTAGATCTAATTTCATTTTAATTTTAATTTGATAATTTGATGATTTCATATGTCACATTAGATATGATTAGATCTAAAATCAAAAATTAAAAAAAAATTAAATAATTTAGATCTAAGTTGTACAAGATGCATAACTAGTTGTAGAATAGAATTATTCTATGTATAGTCTAATATGATCATAATTTAATTTAATTAGTTATAATTTTTAGATCTATTTATTTACTATTTTTTAATATTATAAATATTATAATAAGATCTAAAAAATAAAAAATAAAATTATTTAATTTTTGTTCATATGAGATATGATGAATGCATATTTAGACTAGTTATAGAATAGTTCTACATAATTATCTAGAATAGATTTTAATTTAATATAATCAATTTAAATTTAATTTTTTAGATGATTATAAGATAATTTAGATCTAAAAATATGCATGATATGATACATGAAGATGTATGCAAAACATGTTTATAGTTAGATCAATATTTTATATATGAGATATATGATGTAGATATAACTAGTTTTATAGTTTTCATATTTCTGATTAAGATGTTCTCCTTGATCGTCCGATCATAAGAATAAAGTAGGGTTTAAATATCCTCTCTTTTCATTCGATAGGGTGTTCTTATGATGTATAGGGATGCTGCGCGTTCGTCCTTAATCAAAAATCTAAAACTTATTTTCTACAAAACCCTAGATCTTAAAATCTTAGGATTTTATTTACATATTTTGTTTGTGAATCCTAAACTTAATTAAGAATTAAGATTATAAAATTTATTAAGTTTAAAAATTAAAAATTTTCCTAAGATATATTCATAAAATTGGGGTCGGACTTGGGTAGCTCAATTAGGTCTAGCGGTTGATCAAACTAAATCAAGAGTTGGTTAGATGAAATCAAAAGTGCTTAAATTGATCAGTCTAATAGGATTAAGTCTAGGTCAAGATCGAATCACATGAGTGATCAATCAAGCTAAGACCTAATTAGGCTCAGTGGTTAGAGTCTGGATTGTAGGCTAATCTGATTGATTCTGGCTCAATAATTTGGTGTCTAAGGTATGTTTGGCAGATATGACTGACTGATTTTTAATTAAAAGCTACTCAACTCGAATGCATTCTTATCGAATTAATGGCATATTCCTTCCATCGATCTCACTTACCTGACCATATTTGTTGATCCAGTCCAGATCTAAGGTGGTTAATAATCCGAGCTAACCCATGCCACTAGGTTAGTCATAATTATTATGGCTATTGTAAGTCAAGTTTAAAGAGATCTAAATTAAATCTTTCTAAGAAAAGATTAAATCTAAGATCTTCCACCATTGTAGATATGCGGACCCTTCCTGGGGTTGATTATTCTCGGCTAGTTATAGTGGTTCAGTTGCACTGAAAAGATGCAACCATGTCTATTAGGAGGCTGAAGGATAAATTAGACTCAATATTTTGGATATGGTGAGAGACCCAATTAAGAATCTAATCTATGTAAATGGTGGGTCTGACTTAACTAAAGAGTGGATTAATATTTTGGGCATGGTGAGATTCATGAATTAGAAATCAAGTTTGGGTGCACCATTATTAGAGAATCATTGGACAAGAGTTATCCACTCATTGGTTAATCCATCATCAATAACTATTAGGTGAGGTGATGAGTCAGTTGGTGGGACTGCACCATCCATTAGAAATATATAATCATAAAGATTTTCGCATCTCTATAGAGAAAGTGTAGGGATCCAAGAAAATAGTGAAAGCTAATTTATTTAAAAATTAAACTTCTAAATAAATTGATCAAGTCTTAATTACAATATCTAACTAAAAATTTTGACTCTCTATAGGAAAAGCAAAATTTCTACATCCAATCCACTAGCACGTATCCTGAACACCCATAGACTGATCGGATCCAATTACAAGGATTGACTCCGAAATTTTAAAATTATTTTGAATTTTAAAAAGTTAACTCATGTATTGGATCAAGATCCTTCCACCTTACCATCTCGTCCATCTGCTGAACAAAGAGCGTCTCTTGACAAGTGGACAGATGAAGATAATAAGATCAGATACTACATGTTGGGCTCGATGTCTGATGATCTTCAATGCCAACATGAAGATATCAAGACTGTCCGTCAAATATTGGCTCACCTACAAGAGATGTTTGGTGAACAGAGTCGCGCAGCCAAATATCAGATCACTAAACGACTATTCAAGGCTAAAATGCGTGATGAGCAATCAATCCAAGATCATTGTCTGATGATGATCAAGAATTTGGAAGAGCTTGAGAAGCTTGGATTGAAGTTGGATTTGGATCTACAAAATGATATAATTCTACAATTCTTGACTAATGCATATGGACAGTTCATCATGAACTACCATATGCATAAACTTCAAAATACTCTGGTCGAGCTTATGAATATGCTGGTTACTGTTGAGCTTTCAATGAAAAATTCTAAAAGCTCAATATTTGCTATGAAACAAACTTCTTCCAAGAGAAATTTTTTTGAAAAGAAGTCTGTAAAAAGATAGAAGATGGAAGGAGGAAAGAAAAAGAAGGTAGAGCTAGAGAAGAAGGCCGCTAATAAAGAAAAGTATTTTCATTGCAACACTAACGGTCACTGAAAGTGAAACTACCCTACATACCTGGCCACCCTGAAGAATAAGAAGGAGGCAGGTCCTTCTGGAGGTATGCTCGTTATTGAATCTAATCTTATGATTTCTTTTGCATTCAGTTGAATGCTTGACTCTGATTCTAGTGCTCATTTGTGTACTTTTATGCAGGGTCTTGAGGATAGCAGGAGGCTGAGGGATGGTGAGATGATCCTACGCATTAAAAATAGAGCAAGGATTGCTGATGTGGTCGTGAGAACCTACCCTCTTCGACTACCATCTGGTTTAGATTTAGTACTTAAGGATTGTTATTATGTACCTACAGCAAGCAAGAATTTGATTTCTATTTCTTGTTTAGCACTAGAAGGCTATGTAATTAGTTTTCTTAAAGACCATTATAACATTCTTTATGAAAGAAATAAAATTGCAAGTAGTTTCCTTATTAACGATCTTTATCAATTACATATTGATGTATCTATTTTTAATATCGAGCAAAATGTGAATGTCATAAAATCAAAACGACCCAAGGATAGTCCAAATGATAGATATCTATGGCACCTTAGACTAGGTCATATAGCAAAAGATAGGATTAACAAATTAGAGAAAATCGAACTATTGAGTCCATTGACTTTCGAGTCATATCCAATTTGTGAATCATGTCTTCATGGCAAAATAACTAAACTTTCTTTTGTGGGACATGGAGAAAGGGCCATGGATTTACTTGCCCTAGTACATATTGATGTGTGTGGCCTATTTGATATGCCGGCTAGAGGCAATTTTGTCTACTTCATAACCTTCACCGATGATTTATCTCGGTATGGATATGTGTATCGTATGAGACATAAGTCTAAAACCTTTGAAAAGTTTAAAGAATTCAGACATGAAGTAGAAAAGCAAACTGAAAAATCCATTAAGGTTCTTCGATCAAATCGAGGAGGTGAATACCTTAGTCGAAAATTTCTAAACTATCTCAAGCAGAATGGCATAGTCTCTCAATGGACTCCATCTAAAACATCTCAACTCAATGAAATTTTAGAATGGAGGAATCATACCCTATTAGATATGGTCCGATCCATGATGAGCTTCACTGATCTTTCTGATTTTTTTTGGGGATATAGTTTATTAACTGCTATATATTTATTCCTTCTAAAATCATTTCTACCATACCGTATGAGATATGGCATAGTAAGAAATCAAGTCTAAGTCATCTCAAAATTTGGGGTTGTCCAATTTATGTCAAAAGACAACAAGCGGACAAGTTAGACTATAGGTCCTTTAGAGCTCGATTCATCATAGGATATCCTAAAGAATCATTAGGATATTATTTCTACATTCCAGAAGATCACAATATGATTGTGAGTCGACATGCCATCTTTTTTAAAAAATAGTTTATTCAAGATGGCAGCATTGGAAAGTAGATCAAGCTAGAGGACAAAGTCTCCCAAGAGCAAAGAGCTAAGGACCCTTTGGAACCAAATCAGGTTGAGCCAATACAATTTGGTCAGTCCCTTTTCTTATGAAAATCCAAAAAATAAAATGTATCAAAAAAATATATTATAAATAATATTTATTTATAGACTGGATAATTTATTTTTATTATTTTTGAAGGAACTACTTATGTAAGGCGGTAACCCAAGCCTGATGCAGGGATTTTTTTATTATTTTTTAATACTTAATTTCAAAACTATCCCTATTGAAAACTTAATTCCAAAAGTACCATAAAAGGCAACGGCGATTTCACGCCAGCTCATATGCTACGTGTGCAATAGTGGATGCCACGTGTGTAGGTTGAAATCGCTCGTTGAGGGAGCAACTTCAGTGACATCACCCACTCAGCTGGCGATTTCAGTTTGATTACCTCCCCCCTCCCTTCGGTCCCAAGCTCCAATTTGTTCCTTGCCATATGACCGCTGCTTCACCACCCGACCGTTCCTATCCCCTGCCATCTGACTACAGCTTTCCCACCCGACTCGGTCCCCCGACGCCCCCATCCAACTCATTTAGCCTTTTTTTTTTTTTTTTCATTCCCTGCCCCAATCCCGATCCCCCCACCCCCCACGTCTGGCCCCACCCCCGATCTTGTTTTTTTCTTTCTCAGTTTCCTGCCCCACCCCAGTCCCCCCCCCCCCCATTCGGTTCCATTTTGGTTTTATTTTTTTTTTTGGTTCCCTGCCCCCACCCCGGTCCTCTTGTCCCCTACCATTTGACCAACGATTCTCCACTCGATCGGATCCCAGACCTCACCCCCTATCCCACCTGCCCCCCATTCGGTCCATCTGCCCCTTATCTCCAACTCCTCAGCCCCACCTCCGATCTCCCCGCCCCCACTGTTGGTCCCCGCAACCTCCATCCTAGGCCCACGTAATTTTTTTTATATGGTAATTCTAAGATTTTAGTTTAATCAATTTATTTATATTTAAATATTTTTATATTATTATAATTAATTTATACTATATTATTTTATTTTATTTATAATAATTAGATTAAGTATATTAATTAGATTATCCAAATTATAACTATTTTAAATTATATACTATTATATTAATTTTATTTTAATTTATTATAATTTAAATAATTTTAATTAAATTTTAATTAAACTTGAATTAATTTGTAGTAAATTAGATTATGCTAAGTATTTTATTTAGAATTAACTTGCATGAATTAGATTAAGTCATGTCAATTTAGTGGTAGGTTAAATTAATTTATGTCACGTATTTGATCAATTTGAATAATTTAAGCTATGTTAATTGAATTAATTTATTTATATTTAAATATTTTTATATTATTATAACTAATTTATGCAATATTATTTTATTTTACTTATAGTAATTAGGTTAATTACATTAATTAAATTATCTAGATTATAACTATTTTAAATTCTATTATGTTGCATTAATTTTATTTTAATTTTTTATAATTTATGTTAATTTAATAAATTTAATTAAATTTAAATTAATTTAAAGTAAATTAGGTTATACTAATTAGTTTACTTTGAATTAAGTTATGTGAATTAGATTAATTTGATTAAGTTATGTAAATTTAGTGCTAAGTTAAACTAATTTATGCCATGAATTTGATCAATTTGAATAATTTTAGTTATGTTAATCAAATTAATTTATTTTATAGGTAGTAGAAATAGCATAAATAGTAATAGCCTTATGCTACGTCAATGGTTCTATAGTTAAAGAACCGTATGGAATAGAGTATATTAGCCAACCATAAAAGACCATTAGATTGAAATATGGAATGAAATTCGAAGAGTTGGAGGATAAGTTATGTAGAATTTTTTATATAGATAAAAGTATAAATAGAATAATAATAATATATAGATATTCCACTATTGTACAGCTAATTATTCTGAAATATAAACCTATTTCGATTGCTAACGCTGAAGATATGGATATTATATTTTCAACTGTAAGTTCATATTCTTGTTTATCTAGTACGGAGTTGTACATTGATGTACAATCTATTGAGGGCATTAGAACTATTCTCAATTCGGAGTACGATGAAGTAGCCGATCAGGATATTAGATTGACAACATAGATGAGTGAACAAGTTGGAGCTTCTAGTCCCTATATGACCAACATTCTGCTGAATACTGGTTCAAGAGATATGAAGGTTCATTTGGCAATGGATAATGATGTACCAGAACCTATTATCAGACAAGCCTCATTGTACACGATGGTCGAAAATGCTATCTATATTAATAATTGACTTTTTAAGAAAGATGATGTACATAGTGAAGAAGGTATGGATGATGATGCTCAACAAGCAGGTACATCCCATGATGTACATTTCTCACCTAATGTGGAGCATCCAAATTATTTGGTGTTTGAAGCTCCCTCAGTTACATTTAGGAGCATTGATTGGATGGCTGTCAATACATCAATATCTTTTGGATTGCTAGCACCTTGTAGTACCTGAAAAAGACGTGATGAGTTTCATAAAGGGCTCCATTTTGCAGATAAGATAAAACTATAAACTGCAGTAAGATAATATTCAGTCGACACACATCGTGAATTTAAGGTTGTTGAGTTAGAGCCAAATCTTTGGATGGTTAAATGTAAGAATACGGAGTCGAGATGTAATTGGAAGCTCCGAGCCATTAAGCGGGCTGGTTATTTTGAAATTACAAGATATGCTGGTCCGCATACATGTATTTCGATCATGCTTTCACAAGATCACTTTGAACTTAGTTCAAATTTCATCGCTAATGAAATAAGTGATCTTATAAAAGAAGTATCCATAATTTTCATCAATGGTATTAGTGTAGTCATAAAGAATAGATTTAATTACACAGTCGGTTATAAAAAGCTATGGGAGGCGAAGTAAAAAGCAATAGCAATAGTATATGAAGATTGGAATAAGTTATATGATTTATTGTCCAAGTGGTTGCATATTGTAGAACAATTTAATCTTGGATCTTGGGTAAAGTTTATTAGTGATCATAGTGGTCATCTATCATTTGCTACATTCGATCGTGTTTTTTGGACATTTGCACCATCGATTATAGGCTTCAAGCACTATAGACCTGTAATCAGTATTGATGCTATATTTTTATATGAAAAGTATCAAGAAAAGTAAATGATCGCAACCACTATCGATGAAAATAATCAAATTTTTTCACTTTCATTTACAATAATAGATGAAGAGTCGACAGATACTTTAGGCTAGTTTTTAGCTTACCTAAGATCTCTTATTGGACCACATTAGGATATCTGTCTAATTTCAGATCGACATACAGGTATATTAGCTATTGTACAAAATGAACATTTTGGTTGGCAACCATCCTATGCACATCATGTATACTATCTACGCCATATAGCTAGCAATTTTAATACTAGATTCAGGGATACAAGATTAAGAGATTTGTTGAAGAGAACAGGTATGAACACAACCCACAAAATTTGATAAATATATGAAAAAATTAAAAAAATAAACTTAGAAGCCTTCCAGTGATTGTCTAAAATTCCAGTAGAAAAATGATGTCTTACACATGATGGTGGCCGAAGATTCTGAAATTCCATAAATTAAACCCACAATCTTGATTGATCGATCTAAACGATCGGCCAAGTCCAAAATCCTGAATGACAAACCTATCTAGAAATTAACCCCATGGTCGATCGACCAAAATCCTAATTGACCGATCTAGATGACCGACCCATCCATAAAGTACTTGAAATAAAATTTAGGATAACATAGACTAACGATACATAATTTCATTAGAAAACAAACAACATTATGCATCAAAAATAAAAAAAAGTGCATAATACATCATCAACTAAGGCCTCAAATAGTACAATAAGAAGCTAGAGCTTAATCATCTGCTGAAGGATCTTGTGGAGGTGGAGAAAATTGATGATACAAATGCCATACGAACTGATCAAACCATGCGAACCCCTCGTCCATACGTGCAAGTCTCTCTTTGAGATCAGTTTTTAGTGCATCAAATCGAGCAGACAATGCATGCATGTCATAAGATTGTTGATCAGACTACATATGATGACTGGGCTGGGGTATGTCGGTAGGCTGACTTTTTTCTTCATCCAACCATCATCCAAAAAAATATAGCCCATACATCTTAGAGATGACTTGTTGTAGGTGTCTGTGGATCTAACCTCAACAACTTCATTATCATCGATGATAAGGACATCAAAGGCCTTGAAAATAGCAGTCAAAATAGCTCCATAGGATAAATAGGTTTTGGGTTTCTTAAGGCATTCAATCATACATATAGCTTATCATTACATATGGTAGATTAATTCTATCACTCAAAAGAACGTTTGTGAGGAGATAAATATTTATGTATGATATATTATCTCTATGACCTCCTCTGGATAGAAAATTAAACGTTAATATATGATGAAGTAATCTATTTTCTAGTGGTAATAGATGTGCACTAGATTTACTTGTTTGTCCTAAACTATCATCCTAAAAAATAATTTTAATACAACTATAATAACCTAATCTATTAGGATTCTAATAAGTTATATTAAAATATCTATCACTATTTGATGGAATATCTAGAATTCGACTAAGAACATTATAGTCAAACTCTATTATCTTGCCTTTCATAAAATATAAAATAGAACAAGCTGATCTATCAAAGCTAAAATTACTATAAAACTATTTAACTAACATAGGATAAGTTGGTTTGCTCAATATAATTATAGAAAGCCAATCTATTCTTTCAAATAGAAATTCAATTCGAAAATCACTAAAAGAACTTAACTTAACTATTCTTCCCCCTACAGCTTTTCGTTAAGAAAAATTTGATTAAAATTTTTTACTAGACTCAAAGTTTAGAAATAAATCTCCTTCATACCTATCTCGAAACTTTGATTTTTCTTTTTCTACTCGAGCTCTTTTTTCTTTCAAAATATTTTCATCTTTTCTTGAAGTCATGAGATTGATTCAGACTGGACTACACAAATGAGAGAGAGGGGGGATTCACTGGATGCTTAAAATATCAGAGGATTGGAGAGAGATTATCAGGGTTTTAGAGATGCTTTTATAGATAAAGGAAGGTGGGGCAAGAATGATCAGGGTTTTAGGGAGCAAGAATGATTATGCGACTGATCAGGGTTTTTTGAATACTTGATAGAGGGAAAAAGAGTTTAAGAGGTTTTTCGAGAAGATCAAGGTTTTAGAGAGAGGTTTTAATGGAAGCTAGGGGTGGGTTTAGGGGTGGATTAGGGTTTTAAAGTGGAGGGGTGAAGGGTTTTAGAGTGGAGCTTGGATGCAAGGAGGGGGGATTTAAAATGGATGAATTTGCCGGTTGAAGTGGTGAGTTCTGAAGGTGCCAGTCCAACCGGTGAGTTTTAAACCCGTCAATCCAACTAACGATTTCAAGTGAACTTGCCAGTAGGACTATCGAATTTAAAGTAGTCACTACCGTTGGCAATTTCATTTGAACTACGTCAGTTGACTGTGCTAGCGGGTTGTGTGGCTGAGGTGGCAAGAAAATTACCACTTGACGTGGAAATTTCAGACGTGAATAATATTTTTAAAATTAAGTTTAAAATTATCATATTTTTAAAGTTAAATATTAAAAAAATAATTATAAAAAAAAAATTGATGCAGCAATTAATAATTGAAATGATAAAATCTATTTTTACGCGCTGTCTTTTCTCCATAGTCTTTTTTTCTACGTGGGATGAGGTGGTCCCAAGAATGGAATTATGATTTCTTTGCGTTCGTGTACCAGGTCCGTGTAATCTAGATGTCGTATGGAAGCTGGATGGTAACTTGCGTCATGCCCGTCGAAGATGCCACACAATATCCAGTCAAAGCACTCGAGGTATCAATGCTCTTTAAAACTCTTCAGATTTTTTTATCTATATATATATATATATATATATATATATATATATATATATATATATATATATATATATATATATATATATTAGAAGTATCAACATACTTTGATATCATTTATTAAGAATCTAATACCAGCAAATTATAATAGAAAAAAAGAAAAAAATCAAAACGAGAATAATCAAGTACGTGGATCAACCTAAAAGCTCGTCTTCATGGAGCATGTAGAACTTCACTATAAAAAAAGGAAGAGATACAAGAGAAGATTACCCATTCTCAACTCACATATACAATCCTCTTAACAAGAAATTATTCTTACCAAACTCTCTTTTAGAGACCTTCTGAAATGATCGTAGTTCGTCGCCTACCTGTCTGCCCGAAGCCCCTGCTCCTGCTGTCGCTAGCGTCCTTCTCTCTATTCCAATCGTCTCGGGCTCTCTCAAATTCATCAAGCCATACCTTCTATCTCAAGTCACGGCCCTTCTGCCAAGCCACACCTTCTACCTTTCTCGGTTTGCTGCTTAAATAGCCACAGCCCAAAACCCAAGCAAAAATGGAGAAGGACCGCACGCAGTCCACATGGAGAAAGGACTCCCCTATGCATCCGCGAGGCCTACGCCCGCGTGCTGGGCCGCGCCCGCATGCTGGCTGGCCCACATGCCAGTGCACGCCTAGGCCGGCCCCAGCAGGCCCACACGCCTGGGTCACGCGACCATGGGCTTGCACGCCATGGGCCCCACTTTGGCGATCCGTCGGATGCTCCGTGTGCTTCTTTCGTACGTATCTTCGCCATCCGAACTTCGATTGAGGTGTTCTTGGGCTTGTTGGACTCCGTTCATCATTATGGACCTCGTTATGGGCTTAATATGGGAGAATTCAAGGCATTTTTCTCAACAATCTCCACCTCGACTCGATATTTGGTCCCATCTATTCAAGAGTTCGTCTAGCGCCCCCATGTCCTAGGGCAATTGCCTGCTGATCATGAATGGGCAAACGTGGGAGTCGAGCCAGGCCACTCGATCCCACCTCTATCAACTGCTGTGATTCATCTGACCTGAGATCTGCTCGGGGTAGCCTCCTACGGTAATAGAAATTTCACCCTACGACGTCGCATATCGTCCTTCCGAGTTTCTCATCCCATGCCCGATCCTTCTCCATCTAGAGCTCCACCTCGCACTGGACTCCCTGACATGAGGTAATGTCCTCCATATTTTCTTTCTCTAAGCACCACCTTACTACCACGCATGACCTTCAGGATTCCTCCATTAGCTTTCCATCTGAAATCGATCGAATCCAGTCTGCTCGGTGAAATTAGATTCTTCTTAAAGCTGGGTATATATCGGACCTCACGCAATTTCTTCACTGTTCCATCATGGAGCTTCATGCTGACCGTCCCGCTACCCTTGATCTCACAACTCGATCCGTCTGGCAGGAACACAGTGCCATCACCAATCTTTAGGGAGTCAAACATCTCTTCTCTGCAACATACATGATGAAAATAAGCAGAATCCATAATCCACTGGGAGGAAGAAGTAGATACCTCATCAGAAATCAGAAGGACATCATCACTGCCTTCTGTATCGCTACTGGCCACCGCCACAGTAGCCCTTGTCCGATCCTTGAGTTGTGGGCAATCCTTAACTCGATGCCCCAACTCGTCACACTTGTAGCATCTGATCTTACTTTGGTCCCTCATTTTGGACCTGAATTGTCCTCCTCGCGATCCTCTGCCACTCTATCTACTACCTTCTGCTCCTCTAGAAATCGCCAAAGCTGAGCTGCCACCATCTGAGCTCAAAGCTAGGTTCTCCCTCCTAAGAACTTCATTCTGGAGTATCGTTGCAGTGACCTCGTCCATCTTGATGATGCTCTTCCCCACTAGAAGAGCGGTCACCAAAAACTCATACAAAGGGGAAAGCGATGCTAGCAAGACCAACGCCCTAGTCTTCGTCTCAACTTTTTTGCCAATGCTGAGAAGGTCAGTGAGGATCTTTTGGAAGTTGGATAGATGCTCCCACACATTTTGGTCTTCATCCATCCACAGTCGGTAGATCTACCTCCAAAGAAAGAGGGTATTGGTGAGGGACTTCGCCGTGTACAACTCCTCGAGCTTCGACCACAGCGCCATCAGAGAAGTCTCGCCAAGTACATGGATCACCACATCATCCGCTAGGTATAAGTGGATTGTACTCACCGCCTGCATCTGGATTCGCTTCCAATCCTTCACCTATATGGTGACTGGCATCTCATCGTACAAGAGAGCATCGATCAAATCGGGTTGGATGAGGACATCCCTTATCCTTGCTTGCCATAAGGAGAAATTGCTCTTCCTATCAAATCTGTTGATCTCTATCTTAATTGTGCTTGTCTTCTCCATATTCTTCAATCTCTATCACTACTGTTGCATTCTGCACTCCCGTACTGTCTGGGCTTTGATACCAATTATTGGGAGTATCAACACGCTTTGATACCACTTGTTAAGGATTTAGTACCAGCAGATTGCGATAGAAAAAAAGAAGAAAACCAAAACGAGAACAATCAAGTACGTGGATCAGCCTGAAGGCTCACCTCCATGGGGCATGTAGAACTTTACTATGAGAAAAAAAGAGATACAAGAGGAGATTACCCACTCTTAACTCACGTATACAATCCTCTCAACAAGAAGTTATTCTTACCAAACTCTCTCTTGGAGACTCCCTGAAACGATCGCAGTTCATCGCCTAGCTGTCTGCCCGAAGCCCTTGCTCTTACTATCGCTAACGTCCTTCTCTTTGTTCCAATCGTCTCAGGCTCTCTCAAATTCACCAAGCCACACCTTCTATCTCAAGTCACGACCCTTCTGCCAAGCCACACCTTCTACCTTTCTTGGTCTGCTGCTTAAATAGCCACAGCCCAAAACCCAAGCAAAAATGGAGAAGGACCATGTGCAGTCCGCATAGAGAAAGGACTCCCCCGCACATCCGTGAGGCTGCCTGGGCCTAGGCCGCGCCCCTACACGTGCGCCTGGGCCTGGGCATGGGCAGCGCCCGTGCGCTGGCTAGCCCACACGCCGATGCACGATTGGGCCAGGCCCGGGCCGCGCCCATGCGCCAATGCACGCCTGGGCCGACCCCAGTGGGCCCGCATGTTGATGGGCCTACCGATCGTGGGCCCCACTTTGGTGATCCATCAGATGCTTCGCGTGCTTTTTTCGCGCATATCTTCACCATCCGAACTTCGATTGAGGTGTTCTTAGGCTCGTTGGACTCTGTTCGTCATTCTGGACCTCACTTTGGACTTAATATAGAAGAATTTGAAACATTTTTTTCAATAATATATATAAATATATATTTTCTATCATATACCGTATAATATGATGTTTATATATCATTCATCATGGATGAAACATAATATATATGTACGATGGAGGATCCATGCAAATATTTTATTGCCGAGCGGAACTAGTTTAGGATTGACTGTTCGGTAACCGCGAATCTTGAACTGAAAAAAAAATAAAAAAAGAAATATCTTTCTTGTTTTTTATCTCAAAAAAAAGCTTTTATTTTATTTCCACGTTGAGCCTCGAACAAAATCTGCTGTTCCATTCAGTACAGCAAACAGCGAAGCTATATTTTTTTCTCATCACATGCTGCAGCCTCCTGTTATGTCAAGGGGCCCACAAGATTGATTAGCAGGTTGAATAATCGTTTCATAACGGCATCCATATAAAGTCGTACGCTTCAGATAACTAAAGCAAAATGCCCCACAAAAATCACAATAACAGTTGAAAACACAAGTTTTAAAAATTAATAATATCATAAAATCATTAAAATAATAGTTGTTGTTCATCTGTTAGGGTAGAACATGATAAGAAATAAAGATAAAAAATAATGGTGTCATCTTTTTATTCATTTTTTATTAGATAAATAATAATTATTTTTGGACCATATAATCACTATTTTAGGGAAAATGATTTTATGAAAAAATATTTTAATTCAGGAGATGGTAAAATGAAAATAATGACCATTATTTATAATGATCTATCATAGCATGAAATAATATAAAATAATAATGACCATTTATGGAAAAGTATTCTTCATTTTGATGAAATCTATTTACAGGAGATGGTGCAAATTTGATCCACGACGAGGTTTCAATTATCTCATGGCAAGAGAAAGTTCCTGAATTGAATGATGAGGATAGAATGCAGGAGGTAATCGTGTATATATCTAAAGCATAGGCATTAGTGAAAAAACCCAACTAGCTTATCCTTGTGATATGATATCCCATGCATATAGAGTGGCTTGAACAGAGCGAATCATTTTTGAGCAGTTGAGCAAAGCAGAAAATACTTGGAAGGAGAAAGAGTGACAGGAATTGAGGCCAGGATGTCAGCTGGAGGTCATGGAGAAAACTATCCAATTCAAAAAGTTCATGGCGCCTTTTGTCTCCGTCATTTTCTAAAAATGCTGCATGCCTCCTCCCCACTTCCTTACCATTCTGTCACTTTTCTAGCCTGCTCTTGGATCTGTCGTCAAGCAAATGCATATCAAAATAACCAGACAATATTAATTACCTTTGCAATGGTAATCTGTGTTTTGCATAGCTGCACAACCCATGAGCATTCCTCAGTTTTTTGTTCTTCATCATGTCTTCCTTTGGGTTACCCAACCCATGAGCTTGAGATGCAGGCTATTTCTCATGTATGTTCTACATTGCATGTGTCTAGAACTCTTGCTTGGATGCTTGCAGGTTTTGGCATCAGAATTGACTTGGGACCCATGTTCTTCTAGCTCCAAAATTATTGTTAACATCAAGACTACACATGGTGTATATGAATAAATTTATGTACTTATGCAAATTTTTGAGTTCATCTTAGCATTCAAAGAGAGGCTAACCATAATGCACCATGCAAATTTTTTTTAGTTCTGCAACGCACTTATGCAATTTGTTCACAAGGCAACTTATGCACTTATGCAATGTAAATTTTACTGTAGAGATAAATAATAAAATCACTTAATATCTATGAAACAACGATTCCCAAGATCAAATTTTGATATGTATTCTAAAAAATAAAAATATCTTAATGATGCATTAGAAAAAATAATAATAATAATAATAAACAAACAAAAAAAAAAAAAACAAATGCACATAACTAATATTTCTCATGTTCATTTTGTTAATTGTTATGTTTGATTAATTTGTCCATATGTTTTTCAGGAAAGATCAATTTCTTCAAATCACATCGACCGTATTTCTAGAAGGAAAAATAAAGGGAAGAGTTGAGATTTCAAAACACATTTATGGTTCCCAGGAAACATCCATTTTTTTCGTACAATTTTCTTGTTCAAATTACATCCATCGTCCTTCCGTTTCATTGCACCCAGTCAAAATGCATGCTCCAAAGAATTGGAACACCGGAGGGCTGGAAACATCAGCGATTTCCCCTCTTAACTTCTTTAGTCTGCACTCTATCCCTTTAAATCCCATCCATCCTATCCCGAGAAGCGCATCAATCCCCAACCCCACCACGTAGCCATGCTCTTCACGACCACCGCCCGGATACCGCCTTCGTCGTCGACGCTGCTGCGGCCTCTTTTTCTTACGACGGATCCTCTCCCTCGTACGCTCCTTCCATTCATCCATCAATCTCTTAAAGTCTGGATTCGTTTGGTCTTATTTTTTCTACATTTGTTCCTCGAGATATCATACTAGAGTTTAGTTTGATTAATTTCATCCACTTTTTGTTCAATTTTTTATGTTCGAAGAACACTTGAGGACTACGAAACTATCGGAATGACAGATTTGTTCTTTGACCTCTCAATTAGGTTTGGGGCCAAGAGATAGCAATAACCCATTAAGCAATCGTGCATCATTTCATCATCCAAATCATCTATATTAAGCTCTTGCTTTATGCCATGCAATGGGTGATTGGAATCATTGGCTGTTGATGATGCTTGAGATTTTCTTCCTTTTATTTTTTATGATAAGTGCTTTAGATTTAATTTCCCTTCTAACGAACAACGGCGGTAGTGTAACTATGACTGCTTTTAGATGGATGGCACTTTTTGAGGGACCTAGTTGTATCCTTCATGTGGAAGGATGATTGAGCTTCTTTAACTTCAATCACTGAATTGTGCTTTACATATCTTTCAAAGCATCGTAAACCTCTTCCATCTATCCACAGATACAACTCGAACCTAAAGATGAAAGTGGATCGGATAACATCGATCCGAATTCATTTTCGTATCGAATCCATCCAAATATGAATAAAAATTTTGAATATCCAACTAATATCCATATCCATTAAAAAAAAAAATAGATACGGATAGACAACTATTTAATTCATATCCAAATATTTAACTTTATTTATAATCTTATTTAATTTTATATAGTATTAATAATTTTTTTAAGAAAAATAAATAACTATATTAATATGTTATTAACCGGACTTATCATCTATTTAGTAATATATTTGGTTCTATTGCTATAAAATCTAATTATTTGACTTATTTTTATTTTTATTTTTAATATCTAATTTGTATTCATATTTATTTAAAATAAATATGAATATAAATTTTTATATTTAACTAATATACATGTCTATATCTATATTTATTAAATAAAATAAATATAGATATAAATATATAAATATATAATATAATTTTAGTCATACTCAAACTAATTTTGAGAGTTTTTATGGTTTAATCTTCATCTTTTTTTTCTTGCAAGTACTATAACGATAATTTCTTTCTTTCCACTTGGTGGTTGAGATTTTCTCTATTTTTTTTTCTCTTTTATCCAAGATATAAGCAGCCATACGTGCCCCGATCATGGTTCAAATGAATAAATGGAAATGGCCTAATTATCAGTGGTTTTAGACGGATGGCATACGTTGAGAGGTTTTTTTCTTTCTGTTTCTTTTCTTTTTCTTATTTCTTTCAAGATTCTCACATATGACGCACTTTCTTTCATGTTGTGATCATGCGCCATGGAACAAGGGTAATTGATATCCTCCCTTAATAATGCAATTATTTAATTAAAAAATTCATAAAAAACTTTGAGTTTTGAAAGAAAACATTATATTTAGAGAAAGTGCAAATTAAATAGTAATTCTCATTTGCTTTACAATGGACCATTATAATGATAAATAATATACCATAACGGCTGTTTATCTTCTTCTTATCCTCATATATAACGTGGAAATGGATGTTAAAGCTGCAAGGCCGTTGTTTTCAACTTTGGTCGGTCCCTTTTCTCATGGGAATCCAAAAAGTGAAATGTATCGAAAAAATATATTAAAAACAATATTTATTTACAGACTGGATAATTTATTTTTATTATTTTTTGAAGGAACTACTTATGTAAGGCGGTAACCCAGGCCTGAGATTTTTTTTAATTATTTTTTAATATTTAATTTCAAAACTATCTCTATTGAAAACTTAATTCCAAAAGTAATGTAAAAGGCAGCGATTTCACGCTAGCTGGCACACCATGTGTGCAACAGTGGATGCCACATGTGCAGATTGAAATCGTCCGTTGAGGGGGCAACTTCAGTGAGCGATTTTAGTTTGATTACCTCCCCCCTCCCTTCGGTACCAAGCTCCTATTTATTCCTTACCATATGACCGCGGCTTTCCCAGTCGATCGTCCCTGTTCTCTGCCATCCGACTACAACTTTCCCATCCAGCTCGGTCCCCCTACGCCCCCATCCAGCTCATTTGGCCATTCCTTCCATCCGATTCCATTTTTGTTTTCTCGCCCCCACTGTTGGCCCCCCCAACTGTTAGATATATGTACCCTAAAAGTCAGAATTAGCTGACACTTATAATACACTTCTAGCAATAAAATTGTAATTTTGACTAATATCAATAAAATGAATTATTTTCTATTGAGGATAAACCCCACTCTTGCCAAAGTCTAGTTCGATGCTCAGCCCGATGCGACTAGTGGCTGCAGAAGAGATTCCACGGACAGACTTCAGCCGAACTGCCAAGCGACCGAGCTCCTCAAACTCCCAGCAACAGGACTGAACCCTCCCTCGGTCGGGCCTCAAGCGGTCGCCTCCTCGGCCGAACTCCTCAAGCGGTCGCCCCCTCGGCCGAACTCCTACATCCGACCGAACTTCTCAGCGGCCGGACCTCAGCCGAAGTCCTTCAAACCGACCGAACTCTCAAGCGGCCGAGCTTCATACTCCCAGCGGCCGAACTCCTCAAGCGACCATTCTTTCGGTCGGTCAACCAGCGCCCGAACTCCTCAGCAGTCGGCAGTGGGTCGAACTACTTAGCTGCCGAACTACTTCTAATTACTCAATTATCGAGCTTCGGTCAGACTCCTACAAAAGCTGAACTGTCTCTACGTCGTTACAGCCAGGCGCCTGCAGGAGCCGAACTCCCCCCAAAGCTTCCTCTCGGACCGAGCTTCTAAGGAAGCCGGACTCTTTACGGAACCCTCCAGTGATCGGGCTTATACGGAAGTCGGGCTCCACGCGGATTTCTCCAACGACCGAGCTTCTAAGGAAGCCGGGCTCCCTACAGACTTCTTCAGTGGACGAGCTTCTCAATGGCCGAACTCCTTATGATGGATTACTGCAGGCGATCTCGCTACGGTTACACGACAATAACGATCGGCATTTATCGGCAATAACGATCGGCATTTATCGACAATAACGATCGGCAATAACGATCGGCATTGATCAAGACAGTTACGATGCCCATTAATCAAGGCGGTTACAACAAGCTCCCTCTATAAAAGGACCCTCCGAATACACTGAAGCCAGGTTCTGAAAATCCTTTTCTTCTCCTCTATACTCTATCGAGCACTCCATTCCTGTTGACAGGAACTAACTTGAGCGTCGGAGGGTCTTGCCGGAGCCACCCCCCACCGGTTCCGAGCGAGACTTTGTTTTGCAGGTCCCCGGCGGCAGCCTCTTCGGCCTCAACTCCGGCGACGATAAGTTTCTGCGTCAACAGATTGGCGCTGGAAGAAGGGACTGAACCTTCGAGGTTCCCTTATTCTTAAAGGAGTGCTCGATAGCGATTTCTCTCTCTCTGGAAATCCACCTTCTTCCTCACTAGAGTTCTCTTCCGAAGAGAAAATGCCTTGAGAGCTTCGACACGGCGATCGGCAGCCTGCACGCCAGATCTATCTGTTCCTGTCTCAGCCCCAATAGCCCAGTTTCCACACGAAGCCATCGCAGACGTGGGGCAGTTCAACCTGCTGGTCAGGTCTGTGGCCCCGCCGAGATGACGCTGGCCGAGCGGCAACATCCAACGGGGACTTTGCCAGCAAACTCGCCATGAGGACGCGAGGAACCGGCCATAAGGAAAAAGCATTTGGGCATACCAATCGCCCTTAGGAAGGAGAAATGGAGAGCAGAAGTTCTCCCGTAGAAAATTTCACAAGGAGGTTTGGAATGAAGTTCGGCGGAAGAGAAGCCGAACTTTCCCTCGAGGCTCTCATCGCTCAAGTCAGGCCGAACTCCCCCATCTCGAGTATGTCATCTACGAAACCTGCTGCAAAGAATTCTTTGGAGGCGGAGTGAAGTTCGGTAGCTAAAGCAAAGCCGAGCTCCACTTGAGCCATCGACAAGGGAGTTCGGGTAATGAAGGAAGAAGTTCCCCCATTTGCAAGAAGGCGGAATGAAGTTCGGCCACGTCTACGACCTCGAGGCTCATCATCGAGGAAGCCCCGACAAAGAAGCAGGAAGTTCTACCATGGAAGAATCTCGTGGGAAATCGGAATGAAGATTCGGAATGAAATCTGGCGCCAAGAAAGTCGAGCTCCATGAAGTCCTCCCGCGGAAGCTTTTGCGGGAAAGCGGAGCGAAGTTCGGCTTAAGTGAGGCCGAACTTCCTTAGTCACCATCAAAGTTAAGTTCGGCCTAAGCAAGGGCGGAACAAAGTCTCCCACGGAATGAAGTTCGGCACAAGTGAGGCCGAACTCTGCTGTTCATCCGAATGAAGTTCGGCGGAAGCAAGGCCGAACTTTCCTCAGAAGCTCATCATTGGAATGAAGTTCGGTGCAAGTGAGGCTGAACTCCCCTTCGAAGCTCACCATAAAGTTCGGCGCAAACGGGCAGAACAAAGTTCTCCTGTGGAATGAAGTTCGACATTTCACAGGAGGTTAGATGAAGTTCGATTGCGCTCACGACCGCCCCAGGACAAGCGAGGACTCCCTGACTCCAAAGAAGCTCCAACAAAGGGCATGAAGTTCTCCCGCAGGTTTCACAAAAAGACGGAACGAAGTTCGGCAGCGTCCATGACCACCCCATCTCAAGTGAGGCCGAACTTCACCTCGAGCTCGCCACCAAGGAAGCCCCGACGGAAGGGCGCGAAGAAGCCCTCCTCCCGAAAGGTTCCGCAACTACGCCCCGCTACTCCAACTCGAATTCTCAGCGAAGTTAAGAGCCAGCCGCCAAGACCTGAAGCACTATGGCCTCCCAAAATGTGCGCGATCTAAGCAAGTAATGCCCCTAGCATCGCGACCACGGCCACGACACTGAGGAATACATTCAGCTCCAAGACAAGATTGAAGAGCTCGGCGGGGTAAATTCCTTCAACGCCAGCCTGAAGCAGGAGAAGACCGGCTAAGAGCACTACCGTAACTAGAAACTACAAGGTCGGCCACCTCACGGCATCATCAACGTTACCCCAGAGGAGGGGCTAGATACATCAGCGATTCGTCACCTCCCAGCGTCAAAACCAATGAGAAGCACGCTCCAAATGAAAGAGGCCAGCATGAGATAGAGGAGGTCGTCTGGACGGGACTTACTGCCCGAGGGAACTCAGAGGAAGAACGCCCCGACGACCCTGAAATGGGGATGTGCTGCCCGTAATTTTCCTTCGGTAACATTCTTCCCTTCCGATAATATTGTTTCTGGATGCAAAAACTGTACGATGACAGCGAAGGAGCAGCCAATAGCCCGTTAGGAACAGGAGGAAGACCTCGTCCTAACGCGAGCAAAGTCGAAGGCCTCGTTCACCTTAGACGAGATGGGGGGAGAGGCTCGGACGACGGTCCGCATGTGCCCCCACAGCCCGTTAGGAACAGGAGGAAGACCTCGTCCTAACGCGAGCAAAGTCGAAGGCCTCGTTCACCTTAGACGAGACGGGGGGAGAGGCTCGGACGACGGTCCGCATGTGCCCCCACAGCCCGTTAGGAACAGGAGGAAGACCTCGTCCTAACGCGAGCAAAGTCGAAGGCCTCGTTCACCTTAGACGAGATGGGGGGAGAGGCTCGGACGACGGTCCGCATGTGCCCCCACAGCCCGTTAGGAACAGGAGGAAGACCTCGTCCTAACGCGAGCAAAGTCGAAGGCCTCGTTCACCTTAGACGAGATGGGGGGAGAGGCTCGGACGACGGTCCGCATGTGCCCCCACAGCCCGTTAGGAACAGGAGGAAGACCTCGTCCTAACGCGAGCAAAGTCGAAGGCCTCGTTCACCTTAGACGAGATGGGGGGAGAGGCTCGGACGACGGTCCGCATGTGCCCCCACAGCCCGTTAGGAACAGGAGGAAGACCTCGTCCTAACGCGAGCAAAGTCGAAGGCCTCGTTCACCTTAGACGAGATGGGGGAGAGGCTCGGACGACGGTCCGCATGTGCCCCCACAGCCCGTTAGGAACAGGAGGAAGACCTCGTCCTAACGCGAGCAAAGTCGAAGGCCTCGTTCACCTTAGACGAGAGGGGGAGAGGCTCGGACGACGGTCCGCATGTGCCCCCACAGCCCGTTAGGAACAGGAGGAAGACCTCGTCCTAACGCGAGCAAAGTCGAAGGCCTCGTTCACCTTAGACGAGATGGGGGGAGAGGCTCGGACGACGGTCCGCATGTGCCCCCACAGCCCGTTAGGAACAGGAGGAAGACCTCGTCCTAACGCGAGCAAAGTCGAAGGCCTCGTTCACCTTAGACGAGATGGGGGAGAGGCTCGGACGATGGTCCGCATGTGCCCCCACAGCCCATTAGGAAATAGGAGGAAGACCTCGTCCTAACGCGAGCAAAGTCGAAGGCCTCGTTCACCTTAGACGAGATGGGGGGAGAGGCTCGGACGACGGTCCGCATGTGCCCCCACAGCCCGTTAGGAACAGGAGGAAGACCTCGTCCTAACGCGAGCAAAGTCGAAGGCCTCGTTCACCTTAGACGAGATGGGGGGAGAAGCTCGGACGACGGTCCGCATGTGCCCCCACAACCCATTAGGAACAAGAGGAAGACCTCGTCAACCTCGGCCAGAGGAGATAAGATCTCCTCCGAACAACCCTATCAACTTCGATTAAATAAGGTCAGAACACCGACTTCGACCTCGGCGAGAGATAGGAATTTTTTCTAAGTGACCTAAATCAACCTCGGCTAAAGAGCCTCAACTTCGGCATCAACTTTAGCCAGAGATGAAATATCCGTCGAACTTCGACATGGATCGATACGAGACCCCAAAGAAAACTTCGACAGTCGCCTTGACTACACTCCCTTCCTTCAAGTTTCGAACTCGAGAGTGGGGGGGCTAGTGTTGGGGATAAACCCCGCTCCTGCCAAAGTCTAGTTCGATGCTCAGCCCGATGCGACTAGTGGCCTGCAGAAGAGATTCCGCGGACGGGCTTCAGCCGAACTGCCAAGCGATCGAGCTCCTCAAACTTCCAGCGACAGGACCGAATCCTCCCTCGGTCGGGCCTCAAGCGATCGCCTCCTCGGCCGAACTCCTCAAGCGGTCGCCCCCTCGGTCGAACTCCTACATTCGATCGAACTTCTCAGCGGTCGGACCTCAGCCGAAGTCCTTCAAACCGACCGAACTCTCAAGCGGCCGAGCTTCATACTCCCAGCGGCCGAACTCCTCAAGCGACCATTCTTTCGACCGATCAACCAGCGCCCGAACTACTCAGCAGTCGGCAGCGGGTCGAACTACTTAGCTGTCGAACTACTTCTGATTACTCAATTGTCGAGCTTCGGTCAGACTCCTACAAAAGCTGAACTGTCTCTACGTCGTTACAGCCAGGCGCCTGCAGGAGCCGAACTCCCTCCAAAGCTTCCTCTCGGGCCGAGCTTCTAAGGAAGTCGGACTCTTTACGGAACCCTCCAGCGATCGGGCTTATATGAAAGTCGGGCTCCACACGGATTTCTCCAACGATCGAGCTTCTAAGGAAGCCGGGCTTCCTACAGACTTCTTCAGTGGATGAGCTTCTCAATGGCCGAACTCCTTATGATGGATTACTGCAGACGATCTCGCTATGGTTACACGACAATAACGATTGACATTTATCGACAATAACGATTGACAATAACGATCGACAATAACGATTGGCGTTTATCGACAATAACGATCGGCAATAACGACCGACATTGATCAAGACAGTTACGATGCCCATTAACCAAGACGGTTACAATAAGCTCCCTCTATAAAAGGACCCTCCGAATACACTGAAGCCAGGTTCTGAAAACACTTTTATTCTCCTCTATACTCTATCGAGCACTCCATTCCTGTTGACAGGAACTAACTTGAGCATCGGAGTGTCTTGTCGGAGCCACCCCCCATCGGTTTCGAGTGAGACTTTATTTTGCAGGTCCCCGACGGCAGCCTCTTCGACCTCAACTCCGGCGACGATAAGTTTCTGCGTCAACATTTTCTATCATATATGTGTATTTAGTGTCTGTGATACATCCTTTGAGTTAATGATAATGATAATTCATATTTTCAAGAGTTGAAAATTTAAGACATGAATAATCATTGTTAACTCATAAAATGCTCCCGACCATAGGATCATCATGAGGATGGTGATTGATCCGAAAGGTTGGTGTACAATCGCTTTTCTTTAGTAGATGAGTCTTGAGTCTATGGTGTGGAGACACCAGAGCGAGAGTACAGGTACTCGTTAGAGAATGAGAGCACTGAGCGTGACCATCTCGAGTAGTCATTAGGAAGTCTACCTTCTCGTCAATGACTGACTCGATGCTACAGTGGTATGTCTGGTTTATTAACCTGAGATGCATCGGCAGTTCACCTTGAGGGTGTTATAGTTTGACTACACCATTACTCGGATCTCCTAGCCATATGGAACCCTGAGGTGTATGTTGGCTATAGCATGTTCATTGTAGGAACTGGATGGCATCAAGATGGAATCTATCTACCTCGGTGGTAGAGGAGCAGCCCTATGATAATCATGAGAATCAAGTCCAGAAGCCCATGGCCATGGCAGAGTGAAATAATAGAAAGAGTTTCTATTTAGATTTTCACATCGGACTCGAATCGAATGATTACATCATATGATAGAAATTAGGGTTTGACGAGTTTACCTTAACCCTAATCTGATCGGGGCTCAAGATAGAAGGAACTTAATCACACAGATAGCTGCACCAAGAGGTTCGCATTCAGCTCTGATGGGTTGCCACCATATACTGCTAGGTGTCACTGGTGGATTTTGGGAGCAATTAGAATGATTTAGATGATCGATCATTCTAGCTGTTCGAATCAGAAGAGTTCTGATCCATCGAAAGGAGTTTCGATGATGTCGATGATAGAGATCATGACATATCCCATTACCATACAGAACTGAACCTAACTGGATCACACAAACAAGGGTTTGAATCTGGTGATCATCAATTGAACTGATCTAGTTCAATTGATCTGAATGAGATTCAATTAGGTTCAAGAAAATCGTGCTAGCACTCGATTGAACCTAACGTTCTTCTTTTGCTATCATAAATAAGTTGTCCTGACTGAGCCAAAGGAGTTTGTGCTCAATCAGAGGCCTTCATATGGTCTGACTGGAGGTTGTCCAAGTCAGAAAAGGTTGTCTTATTTTGTAAGACATTACCTGCCATTTTTGGTCACCTGCCATTTCTTGTTCTTTGACTTTGGTCAAAAGTCTACCTTTGACTGGTCAAATGTTGACCATTGACACTTTGACTTTTGACCACATGTCACACACCTATTGGAGAGCTGGTGGGGGCTTGTCCCCCTGCCAGAACTAGGCAAGGAAGAGGGCGCACGCCACCCTTGGCGTGTGCCCAAGTTGGAGGCGCCTAGGAGTCCCTTGTTGGACAAGGACTCCATCTCCTTTTTGGATTCCAATTAGAGTTCTCCTAAGAACCAACTTTGATTGGTCTTAGGCACCCTCTAAGGAGAAATCCAGGGGACTCTATTCCCACCAATCAGATTTAGATCTGATTTCACAAAGAGTTGTGATTGGTTAGGAAGAAGAGGAGTTGGATCACAATTAGTTTATAAATAAGACCTTGCGCCCAACTCAAGGTATAATTTTGAAGTGATTGAAAGGAATCACAATTCCCCATGCCCAAGGCTACCTCTCCCCTCTTCCTCCATGCCAAACCCACCTTCTTCCTCTCCTCTCCACGTCCAAAAGAGTTTTGGAGCTTGGTTGGTGCGATCCAGATCAAAGAAAGGCGAGTGAAAGCTAGAAGACTGCACTGCTGCAAAGGATGACTACTGATCTTCAAAAGGAGTTTTGAAGATCCTTCAGATCAGATCTAGATCTGATCTCTAGAGACATGATAGAGAAGAAGAAGATCTCCAGATCTAGCCTGAGTGGATATCGGTAGAGGCCAGACACTTACGTGGCTAGATCCAGAACCTTCCGCTGCATACAAGATCATCAATGGGTAATAGGATTACCCATATCAAGGTAAATTAAATTTGATTTAATTTATCTAGATTTTATTTTATTTTTAAAATAATAATAATTAGATCTAAAATATCTCAGATCTGATTAGGATCAAAGAGAAAAAATTTTAAAATATATCTCTTGATCTGATCAGATCTGAACGAACCTGGTCCGAAAAATCAAAATTTTTCTTCAATTGGTATCAAAGCCAAGGTTCTAAAAGTATTTAGATCTAATTTTAAATTTATTTTAATTAAAAAATAAGTGATTTCAGATATCACATGAGATGTGATCAGATCTGAAATCAGAAAAAATTTAAAATTAAAATAATTTGGATCTAAGATTTAGAAAATATTGCATGGACTAATTCTAAATAGAATAGTCTATAATAGTCTTGCATTTTTTTGATTTAATATGATTAAATCATATTTTAGATTTATTATTTACTATTTTTTGATATTTATAATGGTTATAATAACATCTAAAAAATAGTAAATAAAAAATTATTTAATTTTAAATATCATATGAGATATGATAGATGCATGTCTAGACTAGTTGTAGAATAGTTCTACATAATTGTCTAGATTAGAATTTATTTGATTAGATCAATTTTAAATCTAATTTTTAGATTATTATGAGATAATTTAGATCTAAAAACATGCATGATTCGATACATGAGATATATATGCAAATATGCCTATGATTAGATCTAATTTTATATGAGATATATATAATATAGAATCTAAACTGTTTTATAGTATTGCAATATTCCTTATTTAAGGCGTTCTTCTTGACCTGTCGCTATCATAAGAATGAACAAGAGTTTTAAAGGCCCTCTTTTTCTCATTCGATGGGTGTTTCTTATGATGTGTAGGGGTGCTATGCATTCGTCCTTAATCAAAATCAAACTTACTTTCTGCAAAACCTTAGATTCTGAAATCTTAGGAATTATTATGCATATTTTATTTATGAACCCTACTTAATTAAAAATTAAGATTATAAAATATCAATTAGGTCTAAAATTTAGAATTTTAGATCTAAGATATATTCATAATACTGGGTTCGAGCTTCAGTAGCTCAATTAGATCTAAGCGGTTGATCAAATCGAATCAAGAGTTGGTTAGATGGGATCAACAATGCTCAAATTGACCGACCTAATAGGATTAAGTCTGAGTCAAGATCGAGTCACGATCAAGCAAGACCTAATTAGGCTCAGAGGTTAGAGTCTGGATTGTAGGCTAACCCAATTGGTTCTGGCTCAATAATTTGGTGTCTAAGGTAAGTTTGGCACATACGATCGATTGATTTTTAATTGGAAGCTACTTGACCTGAATGCGTTCTTGTACGAGTTAATGGCATATTCCTTCCACCGGTCTCACTACCTAGCCATATCTGTTGACACAGTTCTGATCTGAGGTGGTCAATAATTCGAGCTAACCCATGCCACTAGGTTAGCCATAATTGTTATGACTATGACAAGTCTAGTTTAATGAGACCTAAATCAATTCTCCCTAAGAAAAGATTAAGTCTGAGGTCTTCTACCATTGTAGATGTGCGGACCCTTCCCGGGGTTGATTATTTCCGATTGGATATAGTGGCTCAGTTGCACCGAGAAGACGCAACCATGTCTATTAGGCATTGGATGCTAAGGGCTGGAGGATGAGTTGGGCTCAATATTCTGGATACGATGAGAGACTCAATTAGGAATTCAGTCTATGCAAATGGTGGATCTGACTTAACTAAGGAGTGGATCAATATTCAGGATACGGTGAAATTCATAAATTAGAGACTAAGTTTGGGTGCACGATGATTAGAGAATCATTGAACAAGAGTTGTTCACTCATTGGCTAACCTATCACCAATAACTGTTAGGTGAGGTGATGAGTCAGTTGGTGAGACCGCACCATCCACTAGAAATCATTAATCGTGGAGATTTTCGCATCTTTAAAGAGGGAGTGTAGGGATCTGAGAAAATAGTGAAAGTTAATTTATTTAAAAATAAAATCTCTAAATAAATTGATCAAGTCATAATTACAGTATCTAACTAGAATCTTTGACTCTCTACAGGAAAATGTCTGCATCCAACCCATTAGCACGTATCCTGGATACACACAGACTGAATGGACCTATAAATTGACTCAAGAACATACAATAGTTTTGAGATTCCGAGAAGTTAACCCATTGTACTGGACCAGGACCCTTCACCTTACACAGCCCATCCATCTATTGAACAGAGAGCATCTCTGAAAAAATAGATAGACGAAGATGATAAGGTCAGATATTACATGTTGGGCTCGATGTCTGATGAGCTCCAGCGCCAACATGAAGATATCGGGACTGCTCGCCAAATGTTGGTCTCACCCTGCAGAAGATGTTTGGTGGAACAGAGTCACGCAGCCAAATATCAAGTCACAAAATAACTTTTTAAGGCTAAGATGCGTGATGGGCAGTCAGTCCAAGATCACTGTCTGACAATGATCAAGACATAGAAGGGCTTTGAGAAGCTCGTGTGAAGTTGGACTTGGACCTTACAGAACGCATATTATTCTGCAATCCTTGATTGATGCATATGGGTAATTCATCATGAATTATCACATGCATAAACTTTAAAATTTCTTAGCCGAATTAATGAATATTGCTGGTTACGCTGTAGCTTTCTAATGAAGATTCTAAAGACTCAGTCTTGCTTATGGAACGGACTTCTTTCAAAGAAAGTCTTTATGGAAAGAAAAAGAAGTCTTGCGAAAAGCAGAAGTGTGAAGAGCAAAGAAGAAGAAGGCAGAGCCGAAGAAAAAGACCGATATCAAAGAAAAGTGTTTCCATTGCAACAGCAATGGCCATTGAAAGTGAAACTGCCCGACTTACCTGGCCACCCTAAAGAACAAGAAGGAAGATCCTTCTGGAAGGTATGCTCGTTATTGAGTCTAACCTTATGGTTTCTTCTGCATCCAGTTGGGTGCTTGACTCTGGTTCTAGTGCTCATCTGTGCACTTCCATGCAGGGTCTTGAGGATAGCAGGAGGCTGAGGGATGGAGACATGATCCTACGCATCGATAATGGAGCAAGAGTTGCTGCAGTAGCCGTGGAACATACCCTCTTCGATTACCATCTGGTTTAGACTTAGTTTTGAAAGACTGTTATTATGTGCCTGCAGCTAGCAGGAATTTGATTTTTGTTTCATGCTTAGCACAAGAAGGCTATGTGATTACCTTCTTTAAGGACCATTGTAACATTCTTTATGAAAGAAATAAAATTGCAAATGGTTTCCTTATTAATGGTCTTTATCAGCTACATATTGATGTACCTGTTCTAACTATCGAGCAAAATGTGAATGCCAAACGACCTAGGGATAGTCCAAACGATAGATATCTATGGCACCTGAGATTAGGTCATATAGCAGAAGATAGGATCAACAAATTGGAGAAAAATGGGCTATTGAGTCCATTGACTTTCCGAGTCATATCCAACTTGTGAATCCTGTCTTCAAGGCAAAATGACTAAACTCCCTTTTGTTGGACATGGGGAGAGGGCCACAGATCTCCTTGCCCTAGTACATACTGATGTGTGCGGCCCATTTGATGTGCCGGCTAGAGGCAATTTTGTCTACTTCATTATCTTTACCGATGATCTATCTAGGTATGGGTATGTGTATCTTATGAGACACAAGTCTGAAGCTTTTGAAAAGTTCAAAGAATTCAGACATGAAGTAGAAAAATAAACTGAAAAACCCATTAAGGTTCTTCGATCAGATCGAGGAGGTGAATACCTTAGCCAGAAATTCCTAGACTATCTTAAAGGAAAATGGCATAGTCTCTCAATGGACTCCACCAGGAACACCTCAACTCAACGGGGTTTCAGAACGGAGAAATCGGATCCTATTGGATATGGTTCGATCCATGATGAGCTTCACAGACCTCCCTGATTTTCTTTGGGGACACTCATTGTTAACTTCAATTTATCTACTGAATAGGGTTTCCTCTAAAACCGTTCCTACCACACCGTATGAGATATGGCACGGTAAGAAACCAAGTCTGAGTCATCTCAGAATTTGGGGTTGTCCGGCTCATGTCAAAAGACAACAAGCGGACAAGTTAGAGTTTAGGTCCTTTCAGAGCTCGATTCATAGGATATCCTAAAGAGTCATTAGGATACTATTTCTACATTCCAGAAGACCACAATGTGATTGTGAGTCGACATGCCATCTTTCTTGAAAAATAGTTTATTCAAGATAGCGGCATTGGAAAGCAGATTAAGCTTGATGAGAAAGTCTCACAAGTACAACGAGCTAAGGACCAATTGGAACCAAATCAGGTTGAGCCAATAAGAACACTACCTCCTCCACCTCGTAGATCGGAAAAGAGTTTTCCATCCCCTGAAAGATACTTAGGTATTATTTCAGAGGAAAGTAGAGGAAATGTTCCTCGTAGGTAATGGTGCTCATGGTGATGATCCCAAAACCTACAACGAGGCGATATCAGATATCGACTCCGAGAAATGGCTTAGAGGCAATGCAGTCAGAAATTGACTCGATGCACTCAAACCAAGTCTGGACCTTGGTAGATCCACCAGAAGGTATAGTACCTATTGGGTGTAAATGGATCTTCAAGAGAAAGATTGGTGCAGATGGGAATGTGGAGACATTCAAGGCTAGACTAGTGGCAAAAGGTTATAGTCAACGCGAAGGCATTGACTATCAGGATACCTTTTTCCCTAGTAGCTATGCTAAAATCCATCCGCACATTGCTTGCCGTTGCAGCCTATTTCGATTATGAAATATGGCAAATGGATGTGAAAACGGCATTCTTAAATGGATATCTTGAGGAAGATATCTATATGGAACAGCCGCTAGGTTTCACATCCAGTGATACTGATCACAAGGTTTGCAAGCTGCAAAGGTCCATATATGGACTTAAGCAAGCATCTCGGAGCTGGAACACTCGTTTCAATGATGTGATCAAAAAGTTTGGTTTCATCAAAAATGAAGAGGAACCATGTGTTTTCAAAAGGGTCAGTGGGAGCGCTGTTGTCTTCCTCGTATTGTACGTGGATGACATCCTCCTTATTGGGAATGATATTCCCATGTTGACATCAGTCAAGATTATGGTTGTCCAAGGAATTCTCCATGAAAGACCTAGGTGAAGCATCCTTTATTCTAGGAAATTAAGGTCTATAGGGATAGACCGAATAGGATGCTAGGACTTTCACAGAAGATGTACATAGAGGAAAGTACTAAAGAGGTTTAGTATGGAAAACTCTAAGAGGGGATTAATACCCTTCAGACATGGTATTCATCTTTCCAAGAAGATGTGCCCCAGCACACCTGAGGAAATAGAACGCATGAGCAAGATCCCTTATGCTTCTGCAATAGGGAGCCTCATGTATGCCATGCTATGTACACGACCTGATATAGCCCATGCTGTGAGTGTCACAAGCAGATATCAGTCAAATCCAGGTGAAGAACACTGGACTTCTGTGAAATGTATCCTTAAGTACTTGAGAAGAACTAAGGATATGATGTTGGTCTTTGGTAACGGAGAACTCCAAGTTCCAGGGATACACAGACTCGGATTTCATGTCTGATATAGATGATCGAAAGTCGACATCTGGAGTCTGTTTGTGTGCAATGGTGGAGCTGTCAGCTGGAAGAGTTCCAAGCAAACTGTGATAGCAGATTCCACCATGGAAGCAGAATATATCGCTGCATCAGAGGCTGCGAAGGAAGCATTCTGGTACAAGAAGTTTGCTGCAGAAATTGGAGTAATGCCATCAGATGCCATTCCTCTATACTGCGACAATAATGGTGCCATAGCCCTTGCTAAGGAGCCGAGGTCTCACCAAAATCCAAGCACATTGAGCGGCGATACCACCTCATCCGCGATTACCTCGAGAAGGGTTACGTCGAGGTCAAGAGAGTCAACTCCACAGATAATGTGGCAGACCCACTTACAAAGCCGTTGGGACCAGCAGAAGATCGAAGCCCACCTTGAGAAGATGGGACTTAGACTTGTAGCCAATTGGCTTTAGGACAAGTGGAAGATTGTTAGATATATGTGCCCTAGAAGCCAGAATTGGCTGACACTTGTAATACACTTCTAGGGGCAAAATTATAATTTTGACTAATATCAATAAAATGGATTATTTTCTATCACATATGTGTATTTAGTGTCTGTGATACATCCTTTGAGTTAATGGTAATGATAATTCATATTTTCAAGAGTTGAAAATTTAAGACATGAATAATCATTATTAACTCATAAAATGCTTCCGACCATAGGATCATCACGAGGATGGTGATTGATCCAAAAGGTTGGTGTACAATCGCTTCTCTTTAGTAGATGAGTCTTGAGTCTACGGTGTGGAGACACCGGAAGCGAGAGTACAGGTACTCGTTAGAGAACGAGGGCACTGAGCGTGACCACCTCGAGTAGTCATTAGGAAGTCTACCTTCTCGTCAATGACTGACTCGATGCTGCAGTAGTGTGTCTGATTTTTTGACCTGAGATGCATCGGCAGTTCACCTTGAGGGTGTTATAGTTTGACTACACCATTACTCGATCTCCTAGCCATATGGAACCCTGAGGTGTATGTTGGCTATAGCATGTTCATTGTAGGAACTGGATGGCATCAAGATGGAATCTATCTACCTCGGTGGTAGAGGAGCAGCCCTATGATAATCATGAGAATCAAGTCCAAAAGTCCATGGCCATGGCAGAGTGAAATAATAGAAAGAGTTTCTATTTAGATTTTCACATCGGACTCGAATCGAATGATTACATCATATGACAGAAACTAGGGTTTGACGAGTTTACCTTAACCCTAATCTGATCGGAGCTCAAGATAGAAGAACTTAATCACACAGGTAGCTGCACCAAGAGGTTCGCATTCAGCTCTGATGGGTTGCCACCATATACTGCTAGGTGTCACTGGTGGATTTTGGGAGCAATTAGAATGATTTAGATGATCGATCATTCTAGCTGTTCGAATCAGAAGAGTTCTGATCCATCGAAAGGAGTTTCGATGATGTCGATGATAGAGATCATGACATATCCCATTACCATACAGAACTGAACCTAACTGGGTCACACAAATAAGGGTTTGAATCTGGTGATCATCAATTGAACTGATCTAGTTCAATTGATCTGAATGAGATTCAATTAGGTTCAAGGAAATCGTGCTAGCACTCGATTGAACCTAACGTTCTTCTTTTACTATCATAAATAAGTTGTCCTGACTGAGCCAAAGGAGTTTGTGCTCAATCAGAGGCCTTCATATGGTCTGACTGGAGGTTGTCCAAGTTCAGAAAAGGTTGTCTTATTTTGTAAGACATTACCTACCATTTTTTTGTTCTTTGACTTTGGTCAAAAGTCTACCTTTGACTGGTCAAACGTTGACCATTGACCCTTTGACTTTTGACCACATGTCATGCACCTATTGGAGAGCTGGTGGGGGCCTGTCCCCCTGCCAGAACCTGGCAAGGAGAAGGGCGCACGCCAAGGGTGGCGTGAGCCCAAGTAGGAGGCGCCTAGGAGTCCCTGTTGGACAGGGACTCCATCTCCTTTTTGGATTCCAATTAGAGTTCTCCTAAGAACCAACTTTGACTGGTCTTAGGCGCCCTCTAAGGAGGAATCCAGGGGACTCTATTCCCACCAATCAGATTTAGATCTGATTTCACAAAGAGTTGTGATTGGTTGGGAAGAAGAGGAGTTGGATCACAGTTAGTCTATAAATAAGACCCTGCGCCCAACTCAAGGTGTAATTTTGAAGTGATTGAAAGGAATCATAATTTCCCATGCCCAAGGCTACCTCTCCCCTCTTCCTCCATGCCAAACCCACCTTCCCCCTCTCCTCTCCACATCCAAAAGAGTTTTGGAGCTTGGTTGGTGCGATCCAGATCAAAGAAAGGTGAGTGAAAGCTAGAAGGCTGCACTACTGCAAAGGACGACTGCTGATCTTCAAAAAGAGTTTTGAAGATCCTCTAGATCAGATCCAGATCTGATCTCTGGAGACGTGATAGAGAAGAAGAAGATCTTCAGATCCAGCCCGAGTGGATACCGATAGAGGTCAGACACTTGCGTGGCTAGATCCAGAACCTTCCACTGCATACAGGATCATCAATGGATAATAGGATTACCCATATCAAGGTAAATTTAATTTAATTTAATTTATCTAAATTTTATTTTATTTTTAAAATAATAATAATCAGATCTAAAATATTTCAGATCTGATTAGGATCAAAAAAAAAAATTTTGAAATGTATCTCTTGATCTGATCAGATCTGAACGAACCTGGTCTGAAAAATCAGGATTTTCCTTCACCAACCTCCATCCAGGCCCACGTAATTTTTTTTATATGATAATTCTAAGATTTTAGTTTAATCAATTTATTTATATTTAAATATTTTTATATTATTATGATTAATTTATACTATATTATTTTATTTTATTTACAATAATTAGATTAAGTATATTAAATAGATTATCCAAATTATAACTATTTTAAATTATGTACTATTATATTAATTTTATTTTAATTTATTATAATTTAAATAATTTTAATTAAATTTGAATTAAACTTGAATTAATTTGTAGTAAATTAGATTATGCTAAGTATTTTATTTGGAATTAACTTGCATGAATTAGATTAATTTGGTTAAGTCATGTCAATTTAGTGGTAGGTTAAATTAATTTACACCATGTATTTGATCAATTTAAATAATTTAAGCTATATTAATTGAATTAATTTATTTATATTTGAATACTTTTATATTATTATAACTAATTTATGCTGTATTATTTTATTTTACTTATAGTAATTAGGTTAATTATGTTAATTGAATTATCTAGATTATAATTATTTTAAATTCTATTATATTGTATTAATTTTATTTTAATTTTTTATAATTTATATTAATTTAAAAATTTTAATTAAATTCAAATTAAATTTAAATTAATTTAAAGTAAATTAGGTTATACTAATTAGTTTACTTTGAATTAACTTATGTGAATTAGATTAATTTGATTAAGTTATGTAAATTTAGTGCTAAGTTTAATTAATTTATGCCATATATTTGATCAATTTAAATAATTTTAGTTATGTTAATTAGATTAATTTATTTTGTAGGTAGTAGAAATGGCAGAAATAGTAACAGTCTTATGCTATGTCAATGGTTCTATAGTAAAAGAACCGTATGAAATAAAGTATGTTAGCCGACCACAAAAGGCCATTAGATAGAAATATGAAATAAAATTTGAGGAGTTGGAGGATAAGTTATATAGAATTTTTCAAATAGATAAAAGTATAAATAGAATAATAGTAATATATAGATACCCCACTATTATGGGGCTGATTATTCTGAAATATGAATCTATTTCGATTGCTAACGCTGAAGATATGGATATTATATTTTCAATTGTAAGTTCATATTCTTGTTTATCTGGTGCGGAGTTGTATATTGATGTGCAATCTATTGAGGGCGCCAGAACTATTCTCGATTCAGAGTACGATGAAGTAGCCGATCAGGATATTAGATTAACAACACAAACGAGTGAACAAGGTGGAGCTTCTAGTCTCTGTATGGCCAGCATTCTACTGAATACTGGTTTAAGAGATACGGAGATTCATTTGGCAATGGATAGTGATGTGCTAGGACCTATTATCAGACAAGCCTCACTATACACGATGGCCAAAGATGCTGTCTATATTGATAATCGGCTTTTTAAGAAAGATGATGCACATAGTGAAGAAGGTATGGATGATAATGCTCAACAAGCAGGTACATTTCATGATATACATTTTTCACGTAATGTGGAGCATCCAAATTATCTGATGTTTGAAGCTCCCTCAGTTACATTTAGGAGCATTGATTGGATGGCTGCCAATACATCAATGTCTTCTAGATTGCTAGCACCTTATAGTACCTGAAAAAGACGTGATGAGTTTCATAAAGAGCTCTATTTTGCAGATAAGATAAAACTATAAACTGCAGTAAGATAATATTCAGTCGACACACATCATGAATTTAAGGTTGTTGAGTTAAAGCCGAATCTTTAGATGGTTAAATGTAAGAATACGGAGTCGAGATATAATTGGAAGCTCTAAGCCATTAAGCGGGCTGATTATTTTGAAATTACAAGATATGCTGGTCCGCATACATGTATTTCGGTCGTGCTTTTATAAGATCACTTTGGACTTAGTTCAAATTTCATCGCTAATGAAATAAGTGATCTTATAAAAGAAGTACCCATAATTTCCATCAACGGTATTAGTATAGTCATGAAGAATAGATTCAATTACACAGTCGATTATAAAAAGCTATGGGAGGTGAAGTAAAAAGTAATAGCAATGGTATATGGAGATTGGGATAAGTTATATGACTTATTGCCCAACTGGTTATGCATTGTAGAATAATTTAATCTTGGATCTTGGGTGAAGTTTATTAGTGATCCTAGTGGTCATCTATCATTTGCTACATTCGATCGTATTTTTTGGGTATTTGCACCGTTGATTGTAGGCTTCAAGCACTGTAGACCTGTAATCAGTATTGATGCTATATTTTTATATAAAAAATATCAATAAAAGTTAATGATTGCAACTGCTGTCGATAAAAATAATTAGATTTTTTCACTTTCATTTACAATAGTAGATGAAGAGTCGACAGATACTTTGGGCTAGTTTTTAGCTTACCTAAGATCTCTTATTGGACTATATTGGGATATCTATCTAATTTCAAATCGACATGCAGGCATATTAGCTGCTATACAAAATGAACATTTTGGTTGGCAGCTATCCTATACACATCATGTATACTATCTACGCCATATAGCTAGCAATTTCAATACTAGATTCAGAGATATAAGATTAAGAGATTTGTTGAAGAGAATAGGTATGCAAACACCACCCACAAAATTTGACAATATATGAAAATTGAAAAAATAAACTTAGAAGCCTTCCATAAAGTATTTGAAATAAAGTTTAGGATAACATAGACTATAGATACATAATTTCATTAGAAAACAAACAACATTACACATCAAAAATTAAAAAAAAAAGTGCATAATACATCATCAACTAAGGCCTCAAATGGTATAATAAGAAGCTAGAGCTTAATCATCTGCTGGAGGGTCCTATGGAGGTGAAGGAAATTGACGTAAAAATGCCATACGAACTTATCAAACCATGCGAACCCCTCGTCCATACGTGCAAGTCCCTCTTTGACATCAATTTCTAGTGCATCGAACCGAGCAGACAATGCATGCACATCATAAGATTGTTGATTAAACTGCATATGATGACTGGGCTGGGGTATGTCGGTAGGCTGACTTTTTTCTTCACTAGAGATGTACGCTTCCAACCATCATCCAAAAAAATATAGCCCATATGTCTTAGAGATAATTTATTGTAGGTGACTGTGGATCTAACCTCAACAACTTCATCATCAATCGATGATAGGGACATCAAAAGCCTCGAAAATAGCAGTCAAAACAGCTCCATAGGATAAATAGATTTTGGGTTTCTCAAGCCATTCAATCATATATATAGCTTATCATTACATATGGTAGATTAATTCTATCACTCGAAAGAACATTAGTGAGGAGATAAATATCCATGTATGATACATTATCTCTATGACCTTTTTTAGGTAGAAAATTAAACGTTAATATATGATGAATTAATCTATTTTCTAGTGGTAATAGATGCGCACTAGGTTTACTTGTTTGTCCTAAACTATCATCCTCAAAAATACTTTTAATACAACTACGATAACCTAATCTATTATGATTCCAACAAATTATATTAAAATATCTATCACCATTTGATGGAATATCTAGAATTTGACCAAAAATATCACAGTCAAACTCTATTATCTTGCCTTTCATAAAAGATAAAATAGAATAAGTCGATCTATCAAAGCTAAAATTACTAAAAAACTATTTAACTAACGTAGAATAAGTTGGTTTGCTCAATATAATCATAGAAAGTCAATCTATTCTTTCAAATAGAAATTTAATTTGAAAATCATTAAAAGAACTTAACTTAACTATTCTTCCCTCTACAGCTTTTCGTTAAGAAAAATTCGATTAAAATTTTTCACTAGACTCAAAGTTCATAAATAAATCTCCTTCGTACCTATCTCAAAATTTTGATTTTTCTTTTTCTACTCGAGCTCTTTTTTCTTTCGAAATATTTTCATCTTTTCTTGAAGTCATGAGATTGATTCAAACTAGACTACACAGATGAGAGAGAGAGAGGGTTCTCTGAATGCTTAAAATATCAGAGGGATGGAGAGAGATTATCAGGGTTTTAGAGATGATTTTATAGATAAAGGAAGGTGGGGCAAGAATGATTAGGGTTTTAGGGAGCAAGAATGATTAGGGGACTGATCAGGATTTTTTGAATACTTGATAGAGGAAAAGAGAGTTTAAGGGGTTTTTAGAGAAGATTAAGATTTTAGAGAGAGGTTTTAAAGGAGCTAGGGGTGGATTGGGGTTTTAGAGTGAAGGGGTGAAGGGTTTTAGAGTGGAGCTTGGATGCAAGGAGAGGGGATTTAAAATGGATGAATTTGCCGATTGAAGTGATGAGTTCTGAAGGTGCCAGTCCAATCGGTGAGTTTAAACCCGCCAATCCAACTGACAATTTCAAGTGAACTCATCAATAAGATTGTCGAGTTTAAAGTCATCATTATCATTGGCAATTTCATTTGGACTACATCAGCTGACTGTGCCGACGGATTGTGTGACTGAGGTGGCAAAAAAATCATCAAATTATGATATTTTTAAAACTAAATTTAAAATAATTATATTTTTAAAATTAAATATTAAAAAAATAATTATTTCTGATGCAGCAACTAATAATTGAAATGATAAAATCTATTTTTACGAGCTGTCTTTTCCCTGTAGTTTTTTTTCTACATGGGATGAGGTGGTCCCAAGAATGGAATTATGATTTCCTGTTTGCGTTCGCATACCAGGTCCGTGTGATCTAGACGTCGTACGGAAGCTGGATGGTAACTGGCGCCGTGCCCGTCGGAGATGCCACGCAATATCCAGTCAAAGCACTCGGGGTATCAATGCTCTTTAAAACTCTTCAGATTTTTTTATCTTAATATATATATATATATATATAAACACGTGTTTTCTATCGTATAATATGATGTATCATATATCATCCATGAATGATGAAACACAATAGAGGATCCATGCAAATATTTTATTGCCGAGCGGAACTAGTTTAGGGTTGACTGTTCGGTAACCGCGAATCTATGCTTGAACTGAAAAAAAAAATAAAAAAAGAAATATCTTTCTTGTTTTTTATCTCAAAAAAAAGCTTTTATTTTATTTCCACGTTGAGCCTCGAACAAAATCTGCTGTTCCATTCAGTACAGCAAACAGCGAAGCTATATTTTTTTCTCATCACATGCTGCAGCCTCCTGTTATGTCAAGGGGCCCACAAGATTGATTAGCAGGTTGAATAATCGTTTCATAACGGCATCCATATAAAGTCGTACGCTTCAGATAACTAAAGCAAAATGCCCCACAAAAATCACAATAACAGTTGAAAACACAAGTTTTAAAAATTAATAATATCATAAAATCATTAAAATAATAGTTGTTGTTTATCTGTTAGGGTGGAACATGATAAGAAATAAAGATAAAAAATAATGGTGTCATCTTTTTATTCATTTTTTATTAGATAAATAATAATTATTTTTGGACCATATAATCACTATTTTAGGGAAAATGATTTTATGAAAAAATATTTTAATTCAGGAGATGGTAAAATGAAAATAATGACCATTATTTATAATGATCTATCATAGCATGAAATAATATAAAATAATAATGACCATTTATGGAAAAGTATTCTTCATTTTGATGAAATCTATTTACAGGAGATGGTGCAAATTTGATCCACGACGAGGTTTCAATTATCTCATGGCAAGAGAAAGTTCCTGAATTGAATGATGAGGATAGAATGCAGGAGGTAATCGTCTATATATCTAAAGCATAGGCATTAGTGAAAAAACCCAACTAGCTTATCCTTGTGATATGATATCCCATGCATATAGAGTGGCTTGAACAGAGCGAATCATTTTTGAGCAGTTGAGCAAAGCAGAAAATACTTGGAAGGAGAAAGAGTGACAGGAATTGAGGCCAGGATTTGTTGATTACTATGTCTCTAATATTTTCTATGCATTATAAACCATCCATCTTTTAAGCTGGATTTGCCATTGATTCCTCGCATTATTCTCTTCCTTTCCTTTCTTTGCTCAACAGCTACCAACAGTGCAGAAGAAATCAAAGGAATAGCGTATCTAGTTGTCAAATGTGTTAAAAGACGGTGATTACTCATGATCATATGATGTTGGTAATGAGATATATATACTTTGTTTGATGGTGGTCCCTTGCCTGAAGGACTTGCAGGGGTTGATTAATGAAGTGAAGTCGATGCTTAGCTCGATGGATGATGATGGAGAAATAAGCATGGGTGGCCTTGGTGAAGGACCTAAATGGAAGTGGCGACCCTCAATTCCCATCTAGCCTGCAATGGATTGTTGAAAACCAGCCATCTGATGGATCATGGGGGGACTCCTCCATGTTCTTAGCTTATGATCGGATGATCAACACTCTAGCTTGCGTTGTCATGCTAAAATCATGGAGTACTCCCCCTGATGGAGGTTTAAATACCAATATCCCTTTCTAGAACTAGTCCATTGCATTCTAGCATTATTTTGGATGGGTAAAAGAATTGATGGGATTTTCATTTCTTCGTGACAATTTGTGGAGGTTGGCTGAGGAAGAAGCACAGCTGACGCCCATTGGCTTTGAGATCGCCCTCCCTTCTCTCCTAGAGATAGCCAAGGCCTTGGGGTTGCAACTCCCTTACGGTGATCCTGCCCTGCAGGATGTATATGCCAGCAGAAACTTAAAGCTAAAGAGGTCGTTTAATAGAAAGTTATCTCACTCCACTTCTACGTCCTATGCACCTGCCATTGCTACATTATATTCTCAAAAAATAAAATAAAATAAAATAAAATAAAATAATAAAAAAAATTAAAAAAAAATGGTTGTCTCCTGGTGAGTAGCAAATTATAATTATTGGGGACACAACAACAACTTTAATTACAAGTAATCAAATATGAACTGTCATTATAGTTATGGTCTCAGACTATTTTCTCTACTTGCCATCATTGTAGATGTTTTCAGGCATTTTAAGAAAGAAGATGACTTTATTTTGCTTCGCTGGGCAATCGAATCAAGCAGTCAGTGGGATGTACAACCTTAACAAGGCATCTCAGGAGGCATTGCCTGGAGAGAAAATATTGGAGCCAGCCAAAGATTTTTCATATAAATTTCTCCGAGCAAAGCAAGCTTCCAACCAACTTCGGCCTAGTGAGGTAAGCAAAAATGGGCATCGGGCCGGGCCGGCCCAGCATGAATTAGGTCATGCCAGGTATTGTAGTGGGTCGTGCCGGTCGGGCAAGGCTGAGAGTTTGATGGGCCACGATCCAAGCCCAACACGATCCTTCAAGGCCTAAGTTGGCACGATCCATCGGACCAAGCATGGCATGGCATGCGCCTAGGTTCGGCACGGACCGCGTGCCAGCCCATTTAGCATGTCTTAAAATATATCAGTTACGGACCAGCCTGACCCATTTGGCACATCTTAAAATCCTTTAAAAAATTAAAAAAAATTAATTTTAGCTATTACGGGCCGTGCCTGGCACGATCCATTAAGGCTAAAATAATGAGCCTAATGGGCTAAAGGACCGTGCCAGACTTGGCCCGTCAATTATCCATCTAGTAGATGGGTCATGTCAGGCATAGTCCGCTATAATAACTAGCCCATTTGGCCTAGGTCGGGCTAGGCTAGGCACGGCCCGATGCCTAACACTATCTCGTAGCCTATCAGTCTTGCTTGCTGAATTTTTTTGCTAGAAATTTCTATTCATATATTTTCTTGCCATTACATTTTTTACCTTCTAATATTCATTTCAGCTCTCATGGAATGGATTGAAGGGATTTCTAATTAGAGATTCGTGGCATGTAGTACAATGGTCTCAATTATGTCATGATCTCATTATAAGGCCACCTTAAAATTATTATTAAGGGTCAAAGTAGTTCAAGCGCCTATTATTTGTCAACATCTACCAATAGTGTAATTACTTAGTCATGTGGAATGAATAATAAACTCTAGATCTAAGATGTATGCAATCTTATATTCAGATCAGTACGAAGAAACACCATAAGCAATCAAAATTAAACAAACATAGAAACTACAGCAAGTGCAGAAATTATGCAGAAGTTATTTTACCAAAATTAAAATTAAATCAGAAAAGAAAAACTCATACCATCAAAGTTCTATTCTAGTTGGATCGGAGGTCGTTAAGGAATCACCTCATTTTTAGATTAGGGCTCTGCTCCTAATGATTCCTAGATAGTTCAAACAAAAATATAGATTTTTGTGCAGCCAATAATGATTTGTTATAACTTTCTCGAAGAAAAAACCTCACCTAGCATGGGATTTTGCACAATCTGGAGGAAGAGATCGATCAAGTAGGATTCGAAGAGATCGATCAAGTAGGATTCGTATGGAGCTGTGGGGGGGAAGTTTAAAGTAGAAAAAGAATTTGATGATTAGAACCTTAGGAGCTTGGAGCTAGATTTTTTTTTAAAAAAAAAAACATCCTAATCCATCTATGCTTTGATACTAAACTGATGTGGGACGATTCAGATCTAGAGGAAGCAAGCATTCAAATTTATTAATAATTAATAGGTAGCTCGCAAACAAAAAAAGTAAGGAGATGATTATGCTAAAATCAGAAAATATGCATGCATGTTGAACAGCCCCTAGATGTAGATTCGGATCGTAGATGATTAAGAAATCGTCCATAATTAAGGCATCAGATCATGATTAAGACTTTCATATCTAATTAATAAAGAAACAAGGATTTTAACTTTCTACAATAACGATCTACTCAGAAATATATTTAGAAGTAAAAGATCTCACAAACACGTCGATTAAAATTTCTAGATGAGAGAGGAATCGAACATCAGATCAGGCCATAGTTGTTGACAATGCCTCTGTTGTTCAAGAACATGAGGATTCGATCAAAGCATGCAAAGAATTGCCTATAATAACATAAGTAATTCATCAATCATGATAGTGGAATGGGGATTTGAAAAAATAGAAAATTATGATTGCTGAAAAATGAATCCTGTAGATGAATAAATTGCTGTGGGTTCTTCTTCCTTCAATCGTTAAGCCTTGAGGGAGATTTCAGAAGCGAGATAGAAGAAAGAAGGAAAGAAGAGAGGGAAACAAGGAGAGAAATTAGTCGGTGGAAAGCAAGGAAGAAGAGGGTGGAAGAAAGAAACATAATTTTTATTACCAAAACATGCCAATCCTTTGTATTTTTTTTAAAAGAAAATACTAACAACTGAAACAGAAAGTAGGTGTGATTCTTCTAGATAAGAATGGCGTTTAAATTTGGAGATGGAACATGCTTATCCATAAAAACTCAAGATGGAGTGCATCTTTCAATTTCTATGCACACGTGAAAATTCCAACTCTCATGAAGATGTTCCATTTTCATGCGTGCTTTGAAAAAGTCAAACATCTGGGCATGGGTCTTTAAAATACATCTGAGCGTGGATCTTTAAGGTGGTTGAAAACTCCTTCAATTGGCTTACTTACATTCCTTCACTTGGTTGACTAGAATTAAACATGAAACTAAAACTGAATATAAAACTAAATAATTGACTCTAACTCGATTATAAATCAAACTCAATTTTTAAAAAACTTAATTTATTACAGGACTTAATAAATTACAGGATTTAAAATAAAAAGGCTCTATCAACAATCAAGATATAATGAATCATGATGACTGGTGTCCATACCACTTAGTAGATTGTTGCAATAGCCATTTTCTTTGTACCAATCCAAAAAAAAATATTGGCCATTAAAAAGTTATTTGACCAAATCACTTTTGTCTAAGTAAAAAATATTTTTGTTGGCTAATATGATGTTCGTAATTAATAAATTTATTCAATTTAAATAAATAATGCCGATCTTTGGCTGTTATTTTCTGTTGTTCAGGTATCTAACATATTAAATTACCTTTGAAGCCATTGTAAATAATTGTTTTTTATATAATCTTTACAAGTTACTAAAGATCGGAATAAGTTGAACCTGAGCTGCTTGGTTCTTGCTTATTTTACAATCAAGCCAAACTCAAACTAGCTTATTCAAGTCCAAGCCAAGCTTGAGATGGTCACAAAAAAAATTTTATTTACATCCAAGATTTTTATTTATACAATTTGAAATAATAATTTGATAATTTTAAGGTTATAATAATTAAATTGCATTCTATCCTATATAATACATATTAATTTATAGTACATAATTATAAATTATTTGGTTAAAATAGGAGCTCAAATAGAACATGGGATCCCTAATCTCTCGCCTGCCCCGTATGTTTTAATATCTCACCCAACCTCGCCCTCTCCAGTTATATCATTCCATTAGATTTCTTCCCCTAGTCCCCGGCCTCCCGAAGGAGTTCCTCCAACTGGTCCGTTGGTGGTGTCGTCGTATTTGGCGATGGGGCTGAAGTCGGCGATGGAACGGCCGATGGCCGGCCCAGGAGGTGGCGGCCGCCGCAGTGAGCGACGTGCAATTGCACGGGCCGGGTCACGTGCCGCTGCGGCCAATGTCGGAAGGGGACATCGGTTGCCGGACCTGCGCCGGCCTCGGGTCCCGTACCGGCCGGCCCAACCTCCGGTCCAAGCGTCCGCGGTAAGTTCGAGGGAAGAAGAAATATCAAAGGTTAGCTTATGCATAATATCGGTCACTTATTTGTGGGCTGGTGGGCAACGAAACGATTTGAGATGATGATTCTCATATAAAATTTAAGTTTAGAGCAAGATGGAATTGATGCATTTTCTTCCCATTGTACTATATCTGCATCTAATTATAGCTAAAGAAAAAACAAAGGGGACAAAACTCAGCTTTTTGAGCAAAAAGCCAGTAGTTTGGGTGAGAGATTAGGGGTCACAAGTTTTATTTGGCATGTGCTCGGAACGGACGAAAAAGGAGTATAGAAATGTTGTATCCCATTCTCAGTTCTTTAGTAGAATAATATTTTATCCTTGTCATGGGAGCCAGTCTCTCAGTAGAATTGTCGACCAGCTCTCCTCGTTGTTGTTAGATTATAAGTTTTTTTTTTTTTTTTTTTTTTTTTTTTTTTTGAAAGGTTATGTCTCTATATAAGAATGTATCTTTTTAGTTTAAAGATGCATCTCAAATGTATCCCTTAGTTAATTTATTTATTATTATTTTTTTGAAAGGTTGTGTCTCTATAGGAATGTATCTTTTAAACGTGTCTCTACGCGAGATTATGCCTTTTAGATTAAAAATATATTTTTTTATCAAAAAGAATATTTAATTATAGAAATATGTCTCTTGGTAAGTGATTCTTGTGAAAAATTGTATCCCTCCTATTTATTATAAATAGAGGATATATACTTTATTTGGTATCAAATCATGTTGTACTTGAGTTCATTGAAATAAATCTTATTTTGTTCAAACTATCACATTTAATATTTCATATATCTGTAAGCCCACCAATATTTAGGATTAGAGCCAAGGTAAAGAAAAGATTTTGTCAAGAAAAATGGCTACCAACCTTAAATTCCAAAACTTTCAAAGATGAATTATGAGAATTGATCTCTTCAAATGAAGACATTATTTGAATCCCAAGATCTATGAAAGATCATCAATAATGGGTATCATGAACCTACAGCTCAAGAAGAAGCCGATCTTTCTGCAAATTAAAGAAATGAGTTGACAGATACAAGAAGGAAGGATAAGAAGGCTTTATTCTTCCTTTATCAAGTAGTGGAGGAGTCTTTCTTTAAGAAAATTGCTAAAACGGCATCGAGTAAGGAAACATGGGATATTCTTGCCACCATCTTCAGAGGAGATGAGCGTGTGAAGCAAATTCGTTTGCAGAAATTACGAGCCGAGTTTGAAGGCATCCATTTGAGCGAGTCCGAAAATATTGCAGACTATGTTTCTTGTATTTTGGTTATTGTAAATCAAATGAAGAGAAATAGTGAGATACTTGAAGATGATCAAGTTGTAGAGAAGATTTTGTGCTCATTATCTCCAAAGTTTGAGCACATCATCATTGCCATGGAGGAGTCAAAGGACATCGAGTTCCTCTCTGTTGATTAACTAATAGGATTCCTCCAAGTACATGAGCAAAGATTGCAAAAGCAATCTAAGGATAAGTCAGTAGAATAAATCATCAAGTCAAAATTTAAACTTGACTATCGAAAAGGCAAAATCTATGGAGAAAATAATAATAGAAATAAGAATAAAAAAAGATATGGTTATGATCGATAGAATAACAACAAAGATGGTTATAATCCAGGATGCGAGATTGTCGCTAAAAGAAATGGATGCCCAAGTTTGTATGGTGGTGCAAAATCTAATATCCAATGCTATAATTGTAAAAGGTTTGGACACTATAGCAAAAATTATTGGTGTAAAAATATTAAAAGAATGAACAACTACATCGATGATATAATATAAGAAGAAGAAGAAGAAACTATGCTTTTACTCGCATGCTAAGAAGCTATTGAAGATCCATAAAACATATGGTTTCTTGATTCCAGAGCTTCAAATCATATGGGTGGTAACAAGGAACAGTTTGCAGAAATGGAGGAGAATGTTGGTAATATAAAATTTGATGATTCATTAAAAATACCTATAAAAGAAAAAGAAAAAAATTATATTTAAGTCAAAAAATGGTGAACAAGAGTACATCTCAAATGTATACTATGTATGAGCAACATACTAATTATTAGATAACTATGGGAGAAAGGTTACACTGTTCACATAAAGGACTCTACCCTAACATTGAAGGATAAGAATAAAAGGGTAATTGCAAAAGTGCACATGTCAAAGAAATGAATGTTTCCCACGAATATAAAATCCGAGATTGAAAGGTGCTATCAAGTAGACTTGAAAGAAGAATCAAGATTATGTCATGGGGTCTGTTTGCACCAGCATCATTCTTTTGAAATGTTAAAGCCAATGTTTGTAGGGACAGAGGTTGATTTGTCTAAGTTAGATATACCTATAATCTCAAGAGATAGAATGGTTAGTCAATTACTGGATCTTTATGAAGAAAGTCTTCCCACACTAATAGGTGCTATCAAGGCTGTTTCATTCCATCAATAGAAGTATTCTTTTGCAAGTAACTGGCTCCTAATTTCTACACCTTTCGAGGCGGATAATGATAAAGATAATGCTCTAGATGAAATCACTAGTTTTTTAACTAATAGTCATATTCAGATTGTTACCAAGAGTGTTACTTGTCCAGAAAGCTCAAATAATCATTAGCCAGGCTTTGTTAAACTTGTTGGACAGTTGAGTTCAGTACCAAATATTGCTACAAGGCATGCTTTAAAGAGAAGAGACCCAAGGCTTAGGTTTGTCAATTCTGAAAGTGGAAGTGCTTCGGATCCTAACATATGGGAGATGTCTTTTGCTCCAAATAATAGCCCTATAATCCACCCTAGAAAGTATCCACTTCGGATCCTAACATATGGGAGATGTCTTTTGCTCCAAATAATAGCCCTATAATCCATCCTAGGAAGTATTAAGACTATTGATGAGTATTTGCCTGAGAGTCATATTTTGAAAAAACAAAGAAATGGACTTACAAATTCAGGTGATGTGCAGATGATAGCAAGAAAAAAAAATGGATAGGTAGACAATAACAGTGCTATGGGCTCTCAACCATGTGACAAGACTCGATTAAAGAAAAGGATTGGAGTATGATTTTTAAAAAAAAAATGTAAAAAAAGAAAGAATAGTTTTAATCAGATTGACCAGTACCAAAAAGTTTACCGGTACAAATTTAGAAGAAAAAAGATATTTTTTTTAAATAAATAAGAAGAAGCATGACAACTTTTGAAAAGGAGTTGTTGGTAATTATTCTGTCTCTTTGAAAAAAAAGTTATGTCCCTTGGATAAAAAAAATTATGGACTAGTTATTCTTTGAAATCGTAAGTACTTTTTTATATCTATATAAATTAATAGTTTGTCCATAAAGTTCTTTCACTTATTAGAGAATGTTTAAGACTATAAAGTTGAAAGAATAGAGAAGGAAATAAAAATCTCCTATAAGAATTTGCTATAAAAATATTATCAAAAATATCACATACCATGACTGCAATATTCAATTTACAAAAAAAGGTTAGATCATTTGCCAGAATTTTATTCTGTAGTTCAAGTATGTAAAATTTTTTGCATGAAAAATACAAGATCGATGAAAAAGAATGCCAAATAAGATGCCGCAGAATATGTTTTTAAGAGAATTATAGGTCCTTATTAGCCTAGGAATGATAATAATTATTCACATACTTTGATCAAGAATCTAGAAAAAATAAATACTTCTTTAAAAAAAGAAAGCATGGCGCTGAATATTGAAAATAGTTTCTTGGAGAATGCATACGTAAGATTAGAAGACTAATTATGGAAAAGAAAGATCTACAAGAAAAGCATCAAATTTATGAAGATTCAATTAAAAAAAGATAAGAATACTTGTGCGTAAATAAGTTTAAAGGAGAATGTTAGATTATAAGCTTGTTTATTATTATTTTTTTGAGAGGTTATATCTCTGTAAGGATGTCTCTTTTAGTTTAATGATGTCTTTCTATGTAAGATTGTGTCTTTTAGATTAGAGATGTATCTTTTCGTTAAGAAAGATATTTAATTATAGAAATATATTCCTTAGCAACTGGACTCTTGTGAAAAGTTATATCCTTTTATTTATTATAAATAAAAGATATATATTTTATTTTATATCAAATCATATTATACTTAAGATCAATTCATATTAAAATAAATATTATTTTATTTAATTTATTATATTTAATATTTCATAGATCTGTAAGTCTACCAACAGTTTTATCCCTGGGAATTCTTAGAATGGGACTGGATTTTTCAATTGAATGGTTAGACTGGTCCTCCGAATAATTTTCCTCTGAGGAAAAAGACCGGCATGGCTGCTTAGTGCCGTCAGATTCCATTGACTCACGCAGGGGGAGTACGCACTGGACTCCCCCTGGTACGCCAGCGTGCCCCGCATAGAGACGAGATTGTACGTCGAGCATTACGGAGGTGCGGACGACGTTTGGATCGGCAAGGCTCTCTACTGGTTTAAAAATAAAAAGAAACAAATAAAATTAACTACTTCATCATCACTGCCAAAAACTTGCGGTAAGACAGGAAGGCTCACGCGCATGAGATGTGGTTACAGGATGCCACGTGTGAACAACGATGGGTATCTGAAGCTTGCCAAGTCCGCCTTCAGCCGATGCCAGGCACTCCATCAGGTGGAGTGGCAAGGCCTTCAGAAGTGGGTAAAATTTTATCTTCCTTTTAATTATTACAAGACAAGATTAGTCATCTGGACGGATAATATATAACGGTGGAGGTGATGAATGGGTTCAGGTGGTACGAGGAGAGCGGCCAGGGGAAGAACGGGGTGCGACAGGGCAGCGTGCTGACGGCCTAATTTCTGGCAGTAGCGTGCGTGTTCGAACCGGAGCGAGCGGCGGAGAGGCCGGCATGGGCTCGGACCGCCATCGTTGCCGACGCAATCTCTTCGTACTTCCGCAGCGAGTCGTGTTCCGATGAAATGAGGCAGGCCTTCATCCACGACTTCCTCCATAGCCCTACCAGGTGCGTCACCCATGACCACAAGAAAGCTATGAGAACCAACCCTATTGCTATGCTGCTCGTTGCATAGGTGACATGCCATGTGGCATGATGGTTACTCATGACGTGCAGCTCCCTGATTCTTTTTCATCTTCTAGTCGGCATAATGATAGATAGAAAAGAGCAGCATGAGAGCCACGTTTTTTCACTTAATTATATTTTATTTGTTGAGAGATCCATTTGGCATGAATCGTCCATAGTGAAGCCATTGAGAAGTCACCACCCCGTTACAGTTCCGGGCTTCAAACTTGGAACCTCGGTTAAGTGGGGTAAAGGGGCATGGCCACTGAGGTATGACAGCAACCAGAGTTCAAACATGTCCATGATTACCACGCACAAAACAAAAAAGGGACATGTCCTTTTTGGACCTGGCATCTAGCCATCTACTGGTGCACAGAATATGGGCATGCTTTATATATATACTGAGTGGTTAGGTGGTCGCTTGTAATCTTGTTATTTCTTCTAACTTGGACTTTACTCCACTTAATATTCGTTGTGATCACAAATCCGAGGTCCCTTGTTATCCCCCCTCTGACACCGGGCATTCTCTCTTGTGTCGTCAGAAACGGAAATATAATTTAGCAATGAAGCCATGGTGATGGAAGACAATTGATGATAAATGATATACATCTATCTGTTACCTTTAAATGTAAATGTTAGGAGTCTTTGACCAGTTATGTGAGTATCAGTGACCGATTATATGAAAACCAGTCCTTTTGGATCCGGCTGAAACTCTTCAAAAAAAATTTTAAAAAAAAGAGACAGTCAGAAAAACTAGGGGAAGCTTATCCCCTATCTGATCTCATCTTTTAAAAAAAGGATAAGAATGCATAGATGATCGGATATGGGAGTTTCAGGGAGGAAGGGTCAGAGGCTATTTAAGATGGTTATGCCAACAAATGGCCGATCTTATCCATGGATCTATCATGTTTATTTTTTCCTTCCTCTTCTTCTTAAACCCCACCATCTTCAATTGAATCCAACACCAAAACCCCTCCCTTTCCTTTCTCTCTCATCTCCGACAGCCGCTAGACTGCTGCATTCAAGTCGCCATCATTGCCATCATTTAAAACCCCCCCTTCTTTCCTAATCTTTGCTATTTTCTCTATTTTGGATGTTATTACTATCGATTTTTCTCACCAGCACTTTGGCCAGATTGATGTTGCATCACCACCATTGACACCGTTGACACCACCCCCCATCTCTCCCCTACCCTTCCTCTTAGTGAAACCACTGTTCGACTTGGGAAGAGAGAGAAACAAAAGGGCGAAAGAGAGAGAAGAGAAGAAAAGAAGAAAAAGAAGAAGAAAAAAGAGAGAGAAAAAAAGAAAAGCAGATACGAGATATTTAGATTCATCTGATCTAATCCAAATCATAATCTAGGTCGAGTACCTTTCTTCTTTATGAGTTAGTTGAGTTAGATCAAATAGATCGGATCTTGATTTCTCTTTTCTTGTACCTCTCCTAATTGATCAAATCGCACATAATTAATTTAATTTTTTTATCAATAAAATAGATTTGATTCAAGATTTTGATCTAGATCGAAAGAAGTATGAATCTAAGAATCAGACTACATGCCAAAAATTATGACTTTTGAATTCAACTAACTATAAGTTTTTTTTATCTCTGAATTTATTTTTGTACATATTCATATATTTAAAAATTAAATTTTGTACATAAAATATTTAAAAAATTATTATAATTTGAAAGTATATATTTATGCATAAAAAATAATTTAAAATGTTAGATCAAGCATTGTGTCACCTCTGAATGATTACAAAATTTAAAAAGAGAGATGATTTCCTTATTTTAATATTGTATGATTTTTAGAAAGAAAATTATACAAGTTCACTTTTTCATAATTTATTAAATAAAAATTATTTTGTTACTCTTTTGGGAGATGTGAAAATTTGAGTTAGTACTATTATGAAAATTTATATGTTTATATTATGAGAAAATTATTGATAAATTAATAAGAAAAACTCTTTAATTATACTATGATCTGGATCTAGCCAACAGGATTAATCATTGGCCACATGTCAGAAACTAATTTTTTTGAGCCTAGCTAGTCAAGGCTAATCGCTGGCAGAGTTGGTCCTTCTGAGTTTAGCTAGTTAAGACTGATCACTGGCACATATTGATGCATTTGTATATTTATTTTCAGGACTAATCATTTTGTGTTATCATAGGACTAATTATGGCCATATGAATCAGAGTTAGTTTTCTTCTAAGCCTAGCCAATGGAGCTGATCACTAGTATACACTGATGGATCGAATATTTTATATTTAGAGGCTAATCTCTTTTAATCTTTGTCACGAGATTGATCGTAGCCGTACTCATTAAAAACTGAGAAAGATTTTAAATCTTAATTTTTACATATGGCATGTTTTGTAAATTCAAATTATATTGGTTTATGATCTATTATTGTTATATTTGAAAAGTAATTTTTTATTATGTTTGATTCCTCAGAGATATTAATAACTTACTAAGCCCCTAAAACTCACCCTCCTCTTTTTTTTTCTTTTAAGATCCAAAAGATTCTATGGGACTTGGGACGATACAATGAAGAGTACAGGATCTTAGAGGATATTTGCTTAGTTTATTTTTGAATAAATACTAATCTTGATTATGATGAGATTTTGATGAACTATATTTGAATCAATAAAATTAGAGATTTATTTTTATTACCACTACTTGAGTATGATTTGATATAATATTTTTGAATGTGAAGGCAAGTCTTGTAATTCTTTAGGGCCTTGCCCTAAGGAGTGTATGGCCATCATGTGTCCAATCCGAGTGCTAGACTTGAAATGTGATAGATTAACTTGTAATGACCCTCGCAGAAGTAAAAAAAATCATCGTCGATCGAAGAATTTTTCTATTGAGGGCACACCTCGGCCTTGACCTCTCATGACTTTGGCTATCCCCAAGCTACGACCTCCACGGACCTCAGTCACAATCGGGGATTAAGGAGGTCAGGTTTTACTGACTACATAAAGTTTCCAGTAGGTGGCGAACTAGTCTTTAAGCACTTTTTATATGGTTAGTACCTACCTTGGCCTCATCCAATTTGATTCTCGGTAAAAGTCGAGGTCCTCTCTCAATCGACCTTCAAATGAGACCTAGGATGGTTTGAATCGATTTGAAGGAGACATCATAGCTTAAAATTCATCACTTCTGGCAAGCCACCTCAACTCTAAAGGAAGGCCATTTCGGGAAGGAAATTGACTTCTAATTATGGAGCGTTAGTAGATACAAAAACTGAAATGGTCTAGGACATCAAATCATACCCAAAAGATGGAAATAATCGGCCAGCCTCATGTCCTAAATGTGGAAAGATAATCATTTCCAATATGACCTGTGCATGATATCTGAGAAATAGTTAGCACCCTGGGGCATACATGACTCTAATCTCTCCACTATAAATAAAGGAGGAGCGGAAACCCCAAGATATATATGCTTGTCTCAGAAAACCCTCACTCCCTCTCTTTGTTCTCCAATCACTGACTTGAGTATTGGAGGGTCTCCATCAAAGAACAATCTGGTTGAGGACTTATTTTGTAGGTGTCGCTCCAGCATTCCTTCAGCAGCATCTCCCAGCCAAGGGCAAGCTCCCCGACCTCAAGCCCATGGTTCAACAGCAATAGTTGGCACCAGAGGAAGGGTCTAATCTCTATTTGGGGATCATCTTGAGAGGGAGCACCATGAGACTACAAAGGAGAGCATCGAACGTGACTCGCTGCTCCAATGGGATGCATTCGAATGATGTCCAGCCGCATGTCATCGTGCTTGAATCAGCTCAAGCACCGCTAGCCCCACAGCCAGCATCAGTAGTGTCCAATAAGCTATTCAACTACCTTATTCAGCATGTGCAAGCCTTATCCACCACGATATGAGGAATGTAACAAACTACTGTGCCTTAGCCACCACTAGATGTTCCACATCTAGATAAGGACCAGTTATCAAATTGGCACTCGCCTCCATGTAGCTCGAGATCGGGACAAAGTCATCATAGCCGACCCGCCACTCACATTAGGAGGAGACATGGCTGCTCGCTGAATCCATAGTTAGGAAGGGACTCTACCTTAAGTAATCAATCTTCTCATCATCATGGACCACATAGGGCCCATGACCTTAAGGTGAATAGGAAGTTCCATGAGTTGCAATTGAAGAAAAATCAGCATTTTCTACCATAGGATCGTTCAGATCCGATCAGATATAAACTAATTTTTTTTAAAAAAATTCTAACTCAATCCAATTAGATTTGAGAGTTCTCAGATCTGATCCTAATGATCTGATATCAAATATAAAAATTAAAATTAAATCAGATTTAATTTTTATACCTGATTGGATAATCTGATTATCCTACCGATGATCTCTCGTCACTCGAGATTCTGGATCTAGCCATGCAAGTGCCTGGCCTCTATTGAAGTCCACTCAGATTGGATCTGAAGGTTCTCTCCTTGAAGATCTGATCTCAAAATCTCAAATCTGGAGCCTTCTGGTTGATCCTTCAAATATATCTCTGAAGGACACACGTTCGTCTCACGAATAGCTTGTCTTCTTTCCTGATCTTTATGCCAAATAAGATTGATCTTCCTTCTAAACCCGTGCCCAACCCTTGCCATGGAGAAAACAGAGGAGATCAAAGAGAGGAAGGCATGGAGAGGGGTGAGGACGACAGCATGTGGGTGTGGGATGCAAAGAATACAAACCCTAGGGGCATAGGGTCCTTTAAATAGATCCTGCGCCAGCTAAGAGTTCTAATTGATCAAGCAACTTGATTTCTTGATTAAATTAGAACTCCATCTGATTTCTCGTGCATAAACACCAAGTCTTTACCTGGTTTTGTCATCCAAAACTCTCCAAGAGTTGTCGCACACATTGGATAGGGAGAGAGAGAGAAAGATAGTGTGCAATGGACTCTTCCTCCTTTTTTTGAATTTGATCTCAATAAAACCTCTTTGACTTGGTCAAATTTGAATTTAACCTAGTCAAAACCTATTCATTAAGGGGCGCATGCCTAGGAGAACGTGCACCCTCTTCATGTCATATAAAATATCTGGGGGCACGCACCCCTAGAAATTCTCTAGGGGCACACGCCCCCTGTCCCATCTTTCTTGCAATAGGGTCAATCTTTGATTTTTGTCCAAAACAGAAAATGGCAAGTGATTGAAATTGGTAGGTGTTGTCTTAAATTCATCTGATGAATTAAGATAATCCTTTTCTAACTTGGATAGGCTCCAGTAAGGATTTTGGGTGAGTCAAACTCATCCAAGATGAACCAAAAAGACTACAGAAGGAGAATGTTAGGCTCAATCATGTGCTAGCATGATTTTCTTGAATCTAATTGGATATAATCCAAATCAATCAAACTGGATTAGCCCAATAGATCATATCCAGATCTAAATTTTTATTTCTATGATCCAATTAGGTTCAGTTCCGTATGGTAATGGGATATGTCACGATTTTTATCATCGACATCGTCGAAACACCTTTCGATGAACCAAAAATTTTTCGATTCACATAATTATAATGATCGATCATTAAGATCATTCTAATTGCTTCTAAAATCCATCAGTGATACCTAATAGTATATGATGGCAATCCATTAGAATTGAAAGTGAACCTCTCGATGCAGTTATCTATGTGATTGGATTCTTCTATCATGAGCTCCGATAGAATTAGGGTTAAGGTGAACTCATCAAATCCAACATCCATCATATGAGTGAATCATTCGATTCGAGTTCGATGTAAAATTCTAATAAAAACTCTTTCTATTATCTTCATACTGCCATGGCCATGGGCTTATGGACTCAATCTCATGATCATCATATAGCTACTTCTTATCTATTAAGATAGATAAATCCCCTATTGATGCAATTCAATTCCTATAATGAGCATGCTATAGCCAACATACATCTTAGAATTTCGAATGGCTAGGAGATCGAGTTATGGTATAGTCAAACTATAATACCCTCAAGGTGATCTATCGATGCACCTAAGGTCAAAGAAACAGACACACCACTGCAGCATCGAGCCAGTCATCGATAAAAAGGTAAACTCCCTTATGACTGCTCGAGGTGGTCATGCTCAGTGCCCTCATTCTCTAATGAGTATCTATACTCTTGCTTCGGTGTCTCCACACCATAGACTTAAGACTCATCTATTCTAAGAAAGCGATTATATATCAATCTTCCAGATCGATCACCATCCTCATGATGATCTTACGATCGGAAGCAGTTTATGAGTTAATTATGACAAAACATGTCTTAAAATTTCAACTCTTGAAAATATGAATTGTCATTACCATTAACTTAAGGGATGTATTATAGACACTATGTACACAATGTAATATAATAAAAAATAATCTTTTATTATTTTTAAGTTAAAATTATAAAATTATCCCTAGAAGTGTATTATAAGTGTTAGCCAATCTGGCTTCTAGGATACACATCTAACAAACTCCTATTTGATCTAAAGCCAATTAGCTATAAATCTAAGTTCTATCTTCTTAAGGTGGCCTTCGATCTTCTCTGTCCCAATGGTTTCATTAGTCGATCAGCTGTATTATTTATGGTGTCGACTCTCTTAACCTCGACATATCCCATCTCGAGGTAATCACGGATCTGATAGAATTGTCGCTCGATATGCTTGAATTTTTGGTGAGATCTCGGCTCCTTAGCAAGGGTTATAGCGCTATTATTGTCATAGTATAGAGGAACGGCATCCGATGGCATCACTCCAAGCTTTGTGGTGAACTTCTTGTACCAAAACGTCTTCTTCGTAGCTTTCGATATAGCGATGTATTCTGCTTCCATGGTGGAGTCTACTATCACCGTCTGCTTAGAACTCTTCCAGCTAACAGCACCACCATTGCATACAAATAGACTTTCAGATGTCAACTTTCGATTATCTATGTCAGACATAAAATCTGAGTCTGAATACCCCTAGACCTAAAGTTGTCCATTACTATAGACTAGAAAATATCCTTAGTCCTTCTTAAGTACTTAAGGATATACTTCATAGAAGTTCAGTGCTTTTCATCTGGATTCGATTGATATCTACTCATGATACTCACAGCATGGGCTATATCAGGTTGTGCACATAGCATAGCATACATGAGTCTTCCTATTGTCGAAGCATAAGGGATCTTGCTCATGCATTCAATCTCCTCAGGTGTGCTAGGGCACAACTTCTTGGAGAGATGAATTTCATGTCTAAAGGGTGCTAGATCCCTTTTGGAGTTTTTCATGCTAAACCACTTTAGCACCTTCTCTATGTACATCTTCTGTGAAAATCCTAGCATCCTATTCGGTCTATTTCTATAGACCTTAATTTTCAATATAAAGGATGCTTCTCCTAGATCTTTAATAGAGAACTCCTTTGATAACCATATTTTGACCATGATCAACATGAAAATATCATTCTCAATTAAATGGATGTCATCCATGTACAATATGAGGAAGACAACAGTGCTCCCATTGATCTTTTTGTATACACATGGCTCCTTATTTTTGATGAATCCAAACGATTTGATTACATCATTGAAATGAGCATTCCAATTCTGAGATGCTTGCTTAAGCCCATATATGGATCTTTGCAACTTGCAGACCTTATGATTATTATCACTAGATATGAAATCAAGCGGCTGTTCCATATAAATATCTTTCTCAAGATATCTATTTAAGAATATCATTTTTACGTTAATCTACTATATTTCGTAATCAAAATAAGCTGCAATAGCAAGCAATGTGCGGATAAATTTTAGCATGGCTATCAACGAAAAAAATATCCTGATAGTCAATACCTTCATGCTGACTATATCTTTTTGCTACTAGCCTAGCCTTGAATGTCTCCATATTTTCATCTGCACCTATGTTTTTCTTGTAGATTTATTTACACCCAATAGGTACTATATCTTCAGATGGATCTACTAAGATCCAGACTTGGTTTGAGCGCATTGAGTCAATTTTTGACTTCATTGCCTCTAACCATTTTTTGAAGTCGATATTTGATATCACCTCATCATAGATCTTGGGATCATTACCATGAACCTTAGTTTTCATGAGAAATATTTTCTCAACATCCTTTAAAATAGTACCTAAGTGCCTTTTAGGAGGACGAAAAATTCTAGTTGATTTTCGAGATAGAGGAGGTAGTGTACGGACTGGCTTTAATTGATTGGATTTCTCAGGTTTCTTAGCTTATTGCTCTTGAGTGACTTTCTCCTCGAGCCTAATCTATCTTCCGATGTTACCATCTTGAATAAATTATTTTTCAAGAAAAATAGCATGTCAACTCATAATCATATTTTAGTCTTTCGAAAGATAAAAATAATATTCTAACGACTCTTTAGGATGTCCTATAAATCAAACTCTAGAGGATCTAGACTCTAAGTTGTCTGTCTGCTGTCTCTTGACATGAGCCAGATAACCCCAAATCTTGAGGTGACTTAGACTTGGTTTCTTACCATGTCATATCTCATACGGTATGGTAGAAACGATTTTAGAGAAAACCCTATTTAATAAATAGATTGTAGTCATTAAACTATGTCCCCAAAGAAAATCAGGGAGGTTCATGAAGCTCATCATGGATCGAACCATATCTAATAGGATCTGATTTTTCAGTTTTGAAAGCCCATTGAGTTGAGACGTTCTAGGTGGAGTCTATTGAGAGACAATGCCATTGTCCTTGAGATAGTTTAAGAATTTTTAACTAAGGTATTCACCTCCTCGATTTGATCAAAGAACCTTAATAGGCTTTCCAGTTTGTTTTTCTACTTCAAATCTGAATTTCTTGAACTTTTCAAAAGCTTTAGACTTGTGTTGCATCAAATGCATATATCCGTATTAAGATAAATCATTGATAAAGATGATGAAGTAGACATAATTATCTCTAACCGGCACATCAAATGGACTGTACATATCTATGTGTACCAGGACAAGTAGGTCTGTGGCCCTTTTTCCATGTCTTATAAAAGAAAGTTTGGTCATTTTGCCATGAAGGAATGATTCACAAATTTGATATGACTCAGAAGTCAACGGACTCAATAGTCCAGATTTTTTTAATTTGTTAATCCTATTTTTTACTATATAACCTAGCCTAAGGTGCCATAGATACCTATCATTTAGACTATCTCTAGGTCGCTTTAATCCTATGGCATTCACGTTTTGCTCAATATTAAAAATAGAAAATCAATATGTAATTAGTAGAAATCATTAATCAAAAATCACTTGTAATTTTATTATTTTCAAAAAGAATATTACAATGATCCTTAAGAGAACTAATTACACAGCCTTCTTGTGCTAAACAAGAAATAAAAATTAAATTCCTACTTGCTGCAGGCACATAAAAATAGTTTCTGAGTACTAAATTTAATCTTGACGGTAATCGAAGAGGATAGGTTTTCATAGCTACAGCAGCAACTCTTGCTCTATTTTCAATGCACAGGATCATCTCACCATCCCTCAGCCTCCTGCTCTCCTCAAAATCCTGCATAAAAGTGCACAAGTGAGCACTAGAACTAGAGTCAAGCACTCAACTGGATGCAGAAAAAATTGTAAAGTTAGATTCTATTACGAGCATACCTCCAAAGGGACCTACCTTCTTTTTATTCTTCAGGATGGCTAGGTATAAAGGGCAGTTCTGCTTCCAATGGCCGTCTATATTGCAATGAAAGTATTTTTCTTTATCAATGGCCTTCTTCTTCGGCTCTCTCTTCTTCTTCTCTCCATCTATTTTTTGCTTCTTCATATACTTCCTCTTCTTTCCAAAAGATTTTTTCTTTAGAGAAAGTCTATTCCACAGCAAGCACTAAGCCCTTTGAACCTTTTAAAGAAAGCTCAACAGTAACCAACATATTCATCAATTCTACTAAGGTACATTATAGCTTATGCATATGAAAGTTCATGATAAACTGTCCATACGCATCAATTAAGGATGGTAAGATTACATCAATTTATAAGTCCCTATCCAACTTGATATCGAGCTTCTCAAGCTCTTCTAAGTTCTTGATCATCATCAGACAATGATCTTGGTTCGATTGCCCATCATGTATTTAAGCCTTAAAAAGTCTCCTTATGACTTGATACTTAGCTACGTGACTTTCTTCACCAAACAACTCTTGTAGGTGAGCCAACATTGGGCGAGCAGTCTTGATGTCCTCATGTTGACGCTGAAGCTCATCAGACATCGAGCCCAACATGTAGTACCTAGCTTTATTATCTTCATCTATCCACTTTTTCAGAGATACTCTCTATTCAGTGGATGGACAAGCTGATAACGTGGGGCGATCCTGATCTAATATATGAGTCAACTTTTCAAAATTCAAAATAATTTTGTAGTTTCAAAGTCAATCCTTATAATTTAGTCTGGTCAGTCAATGGATATCAAAGATACGGATTAGTGGGTTGGATGCAGATATTTTTCTATAGAGAGTCAAAATTTTTAGTTAGATTTTGTAATTAGACTTGACCAATTTGTTTAGAGATTTTATTTTTAAATAAATTAGGCTCCCACTATTCTTTTGGAATCCTACAGTCCCTTGGTAGAGATGCAAAAATTTTTATGATTATAGATTTCTAGTAGATGGTGCGGTCCCACCGACTGGCTCACCACTTCACCTAACAGTTATTGATGATGGATCAACCGATGAGTGGATAACTCTTGTTCAATGATTTTTTAATCATGGTGCATCCAAACCAGATCTCTAATTCATGAAGCTCATCGTACCTGAAATATTTTTCTACTCCTTAGTTAAGTCAGACCCACCATTTGCATAAATTGAATTTCTGATTGGATCTCTCACCGTATCCAGAATATTGAGCCCAACCCATCCTCCAACCCGTAGCACCTAATGCCTAATAAACATGGTTGCATCTTTTCGGTGCAATTGAACCACTGTAATCAGTTGAGAATAATCAATCCTGAAAAGAGCCCGTACATCCACAATGGAGGAAGACCTATAACTTAATATTTTCTTAGAAAGATTTGATTTAGATCTCATAGACTTGACTTGACTTAGTCATAATAATTATGACTAATCTAGTAGCATGGATTAGCTTGAATTGTTAGCCACCTCAAATTAGAATTAGGTCGATCCAAAAAGTCAGGTAAGTAAGACCAGTGGAAGGGATATGCCATTAACTTGATAAGAACATATTCAAGTTGAATAGCTCCTAATTAAAAATCAGTCGATCGTATCTACCAAACTTATTTTAGACACTAAATTATCTTAGACACATTCAAGCTGAGTAGCTCGTTCTTGTACCCTAAAAATATGTTGCATGGATGCGTGAATTAGTAAGATAATTAAATATAGATAATTTTAAATTTTATAATTATTTAAAAATTTAAAATATTTTATAAATATTTATAAAATAAATTATTTTAAAAAATAATAGATGATGGTGAAATTTAAATATATGAATGAATAATAAGATAGTTATGTAGCATATAAATCAGATCTTTAAAGTTGAAATTTTTAAAATTATTATTTTTCTAAAAAAAATACTCAAATCAAATAATTTTTTTTATTTTATTACTTTTTAATTTTTCACTGTTCTTGCTCAAATTTTATTAAAAATAATTTTTTTTAAAAAAATTAAGAAAAAAATTTGCAATAATATATAAATTCTAGATAAGTAACTACTAATAAAAATAAATATTTATGAAATCCAATCATATCTCTCTTCAACAATGAAGCTTGAATTAGTTATATTTTTAGAGAAAAAGAAAGAAAAAAAACATCATGCTAACAGAAAGTTATATTTTTTTATTTTTTAATTAGTAATGAACTAAAATTTCATTATAATTCAATTACAAAACTATTTTCTAGTAAGCTTTTTATTTCCAAATTAGCAACGAAGATGTAGCCAATTCAATTCCATTGCAAATTTTTTTGAAGAGAAGAAGAGGAGAGAGAAAAAAAAAGAAGAAAACATCAAGCTACATAAAAGTTAAGATTTTTTAATTTTTTTAAATTAACAATGGAGTGAAATTTCATTGCAAATCAGTTGTAAATCCGCTTCTCAATGAATTCTTTTATTTCCAAATTAGCAACGAAAATATTACCGTTTCAATTCCATTATAAATTTTTTTATTTTCAAATTAGCAATGGAATAAATTCGATTGTAAATCTATTATAAGCTAATCAAAAAATTTTATAATTTCTTTAATCAATTATTAGCAATGAAAATTAATTTCGTTGTAAATACTTACTATATTCTATTGCTAATCTATTGCAATTTCATTGCCAATAATACGTAAGAACCTTCTGCAATATTTAACAATTATTTTTAAATTAATTTTAATTCTGTTGCAAAATTTTTGTGTCTAATCCATTACAAGTCTATTATAAATTTATTTTTTTAATATTAATAATAAAATTAAATATTCCATGATAAATTCGTTGTTAATTTACAATAGATTAGAAATAGATTCTATCTATTGCTAAATTTTTATTGTAAGATTGCATATTTCTTGTAATATTTAGTTACTAATTTATTATCAATAATACACTAAAACTTTCTACAAAATTTAGCAATGGTTTTCGAATCCGTTGTTATTTCATTACAAATTTTTCGTTTCTAATCCATTATAAATCTATCATAAATTTATTTTTTCAAAATTAGCAATGAAATTAAGTATTTTATTATAAATTTATTATTAATTAATAACTGATTAGAAATAAATTTTTTTCATTATAAAATTTTTATTGTTAAATAATATTTTTTTTATAGTAACCGCTAGTAGAAGGCATACCTTTTGTTACATTTATATGGCCGGCATATTGGATGCCCTCACAAGGAGACCCACAAAGTAAGCTCGCAGAAAAGAAAAGAAGTTGTTTTTGATGCACGAGCGCAGGAACCATCAAACACACCCAGAACGAGATATGAGGACCCAGCACGACCCCATTGTAACTCGGGCATGGTCTGGAATCACCAACATGAGAACCTTCAGCAGAAGACTAAGAGACTGGATATTGTGTTGCTTTTTATGGGCATAGAAGCAACCAAGAGACCCCCAGCAAAAGCTTCGATGGTAACCCATCATCACCACGAAAAGGAATAGATTGACAAAGAAAGTTGTAGTGCCTCAATCGTACAACAAGTTGCCACATGCTTTGTTTATATTTAGATGTATGCAAACAAGTTTGTGAGTGCCCGTCTTCTAGCATGTGGGCATCTTCAACACGCTACATCCTATATGCCCAGTAGTCTCTTTCAGATTCCAAAGAAATAAAAAAACTCTTACCGTTTTAATTGTACTGACAAAATAATATTGCACAGCATAAACAATCACCAGCATCTGGAAAACATATGGATGAGAAAAGGTTTTCCATCCCTCAATTAACAAAAAAAAAGGATGTTAGAAACCAGCATATCATACAGAATTATGGCACAACATACATCAGTTGAAGACTATCACCAAGCATTACCATGCAATCCATATGTACACGAATTATCCTTTTTTTCTAGTATTTACTTGTAACGGTGTTAGCTGGTTTAAGTAGACAACAAATTGTATTCATTTCACCACTTATTTTTGGTTATCTGAAAAGTGCAATACATTCAATTTCTATAATTCTTAAATATAGCATAGCATCTGAGTAGTATAGTGTATACAAATCATGTATGTTCAAATGCACCCATAATTGGCAACCATAAACCCTTAGACCTTTCATTAAAAGCTTAAAGGAGGAAAAGAACCTTTACATGCATAATGTTATTGTTCCAGCAGATATTAGATCTTCTAAAAGAGATTCACGACAAAAATGGTTACGTGAAAGAAGACCATCTCTAAAATTGATGGTGAAAGACTAGATGAAATTTTTAATCCGGTTTATGATCCGAGCTGAGATAACATATAAAGATTAGAATTTAGTCTGGCTAAAAACTTTAAACTTAGTACTCCTAAAAGGCAATCAAGCTCTTTACTTTCCAATTTTTGTTTTCTTTTAATTTGGTTAGATTTATCAGGTCTGATCTCAAAATAAGCTTCATTGGAGACAATGTCGATTAAGTTCGGAGGATAGCTCAATAAAAATTTCTCTTCAAATGCCTTCGCTATTTTTTATCCCATTTTATGTGTAAATTCAATCATTTTTTTATATAAAATAAATAAAATAAATATATAGCTAGCACTACCTTCTACCTTCATATTCTTATACTTATGATGTCTCGAACTTAATGCAAATTACTTACTTTTGATAAGTAATTGATTGAACAGTCACGATAATTTTTGAAACATTGAGAGGAGAAAATATTAATAGACTCAAGTAAAAGGTTAAGTTGGAATAAAATCAATTTCTGGATAATTTTAGCCCTTCTATTCGCATCAAAGAAGAATCTACTTCTTGGATGTATATGGGTATTGACCAATGCAAAGTTTCCTATTTTAATTTTCAAAAAAAAAGGGGACAAGTTCTTAACATTAATCTCCCACCAAGTAACCGAGCTTTTTTGTTTTAAAAAGCATTGATGTTTACGTCAAAAAATGGGCAATGTAAAGAAACCTTTTTTAAAAAAAAAAAACATACTTGCACCAAAATAATACCTCACCAGTCCTTTGGAGTAGAAGATTTAAAGATAACAATAGAAGTTAGTTAAGAATTATCTAAGAAAAATAATGAGTTTATACTTAACTAATTTACTAGATGCTGTTAATATCCCAATGACATGTTTCATCAACCATATATTAGGATATCTTCTTCTTATAAAAAGATGTGAGAAAAAATTTTAAGTCTAAGCAAACTTATGTACGCCATTGCTCAGTAGCCCCCTCAACTATTCTCTAATATGCAATTTACAAACTATCTTTTATCCTTACTCGAGGATGAGTAAGATTCAAGTGGGGGGTGTGATAAGTATAATAATTTAACATAAAAAATATTAATATCTTAGTTATTTAATTCTAATTATTTAATATTTAATATTTTTTATGTTTTTTTTTTAGGAAACTCGATAAATGTTATGATTTATTTTCAAATTAACCATTCTTCAAACTCAAGCTAGTGTGTGCTAAGATTAGAACTGAAATACATGAAATTAGGAGCGAACATGGGCCGCAAGGTTCAAAAGAAAATAAATAGCAAGAAGCATAAACCCAGCTCAAGGGCCAATTGGCCCATAGCTGGGTCCATGCACGGTCCATAGAATAGTGCTTCTCAGTTTTATCGCGGCATACAGGGGTTTAACGGGTTGGTGGCGTGAGGTGAAGAGGAAGAGAACACGCCAAAAGAAAGATTATTTTAGGAAATAAATCACATGAGCGTGCGACGAAAAGAAAAAAGAAGGATACGCGTGGCATTACGAAAAATGAAGGATCTATTTGCGGAAAGGATGCATGACAAATCTCACACGGCTCACAGGCTTCCTTTCCCTCATGTGGTCCATGGTGGACCACAAGAAAATAAGGCATGGTCCATAGTGGAACCGCATGGAAAAAAAAGCTACGGAGGTGCGAGAAACTAATGGAAAAAGATATATATATATATATATATATATATATATATAATTTATTGAATGGCAGCTCTTCTCTTTTACCTTATCCTGCCTTCTTCTTTAATCTTTTCCATCCATCTCTTTAGGCCCTTATTCACATCATTAGTCCCATATCGGGAAAACATCAAAATCACCTCGCTACTTACTCCTATAAATAAAGTCCAATTCTTCTACCATGAGATATCTATCTCTCTCTTCCTCCATATCTGAAGGAATCAGATTTAGAGTTTCAGGGCTAGATTTTAAAACTTTTCAAATCTAGATAGCGGAAGATAGGAATTAATCAAAATTAATTCATAAAATATAGAAAATTCCTAAATCTAAGATTCTATTACATGATTATAGCATGTGATAAATTAAAAATTAAAAATTATTAAAAAAATAAAAGATATGTTGATCACATCAACAGAGATCTACACTAGATCTATTGCAGGTATGTAATAGAGGATTAGATCTATATTACCTATGCAAATTAGACGTTCTAACTTACTGATCCGGGCTTGAAGATGAAGGTCTGAGCTGCACATGCATCCGGCTACTAAGAGATGTCCACATGAGTCTACGAATTCCAATCAGAAGTTCGATCTTCAAAAATTAGCACAGTATGCTAGTACTGTGCTGATCCTTCTTCGACGATCGATTTGGTGCTCCATTCTTCAAGATTTGGACTCTCCAAAGATTAGAAGGAAAAAAAATTTTAGATCTGAGACACTCTCAAAAATAAATCTCAAAGATGGTGGAAAAGGGATGAGTAGAAGAAACCCTAGAAGAAGACCCTTTTCTTCTTCTTTCTTCTCTAAACTAAACACCTAGATTAGTATTTAAGAAAACCCAATGCCCAAGAAGCTTTTCCCTCTAATTTTCACACGCCAAAAACCTCTCTCAAAGGTCTAGAATCCACAAAAAAAAATCAGTCCAAAATTTACTTTAAATAATGAGATATAGAGGAGTCTTGTCTAGGTCAAATACATAGACAAGGCAGATCCAATTAAGGCAACTAGTTGGGGTGCCTAATACTTGAGCACCCCATCCTTTTTTTTTGACGTGGACCATCTTAATTTGTCGCACAAAAAGTCTATCTTTTCCACCAAAAATTCTAGAGAAAATTTTAAAGTGTGGGTGGCATAAAGGAGAAATTTTGGTTTCTCAAAACTCTATCTCATGGGTGGCATAAAGGAGGAATTTTGGTTTCTCAAAACTCTATCTCATAGAATTTGAAACCAAAATAACTTACCTCCTTTGACTTGGTCCATAACCATATTCCATATAGAAAAAAAAGGGAGAGAGAGGCATGCATGAGAAGGCCTGGTAGAAGAGATTTCACGCACAAAAACAAGGAGAAGAGGATGTGGGGGCATTAGGGCTAAGGTGGTGTAAGGAGGAAATCCTAGTCTTACTAGGATTCCATATTTGACTTAGTCAAATATGGTTTCTCAAACCAAATTAAATCAAAAATAAATCAACCCAATTAAATTAGGTCCTAATCCAATTAAGAATCTTATTAAATCAGATTAAATCAAATTTAATTTTAATTTAATTTTTTAATTAAATTAGAAATTGGGTTGATCTAAGTCCTAATTGAACTAGGACTAGTTCTTCTTTGCAATTGGCTTATCCAATAAATAAATTAAACTTGATCCAATCAAGTCCAAACTAAATTTAATTAAATCATATTTAATTAGACTTAATCTTAGTCCTCTGGTTTAATCAAATTAAGCCAATTAGCAATCTAATTTTTAATCGATCCACTTACAACAGTTGCACTAGGTTAAACATCAATCGTATTGATTGTTTAACCTTAGAACAATTCTTAATCATTGATCAACCATCCGATCAGATCATGAACTCTAATGTATATGACCCCATAGGTCTGAACCTAAGTTGATAGTATAGGAATAAATTTTTATACCAATCGAAATGACCATCTAGCAATGGTACTCGACGATCGGATAGGTCGAATGTGTAGAACAATATCCTTAAAATCCATGTGGATATAGTTTTCATATAATACATCTTCTTGACCAAAATGCTCGTAGGACATATCAGAGTTCAACTGTCAACTCTGATCAGGCTGTCCATATTGTATTTCAAAATATCAAATTCATCTCATGGATTATTCTGGCCAAGTTTTTGCTATATTGAAATATAGTGATACATTCTTCTCCAACTCTTGGAGTGGTCAATCCCATCTTGATCATACACCAACTTCGTAAGTACTTAACTGTGCCCAGAAACCTTTCATTACTGAATTAGAAATTAAGTTAGTCCAGTACCAAAGCACAGTGAGTTGCTTGCAAGCCATTGAGGTGATCTCAGATCTAAGGAACACTTATACCTATATTCCATTAGAGACATTCTCGATAGCAGAATACTCTGGAGTTGGTCACGTTCAATGACGATGTACTTTATATCTACCTGTATGCCATACCAGTGTCTTTACACTTCTTGATTAAGGAAACAATCAACCTACATAACACACAGCGATCTATGCTCGACAAATGCTATCATCCTTAATAACAATCTATCATTTGGTCGTAAACAGTTTTAAGGACTAATCGATAAATTCTCTTTTTATCGAATCTAAATAGGCCTAAGAACTTCATCACAATAATGGAGTTTGTTAGAAGATGAAAACTTTATGATGAAAATATCAAAAAAATTATTTTATTTATTAATAAATCAATTATAATTATAATATAACTCAACCATCAATAGATTGATGATTGATTTTAGGACAAATTTTGCAACAACTCCCACTAGTCCTAAAGCCACTCGGCATAGTATCTAATACCCATCTTCGACTTATGGTTGTCGAACTCCTTTATTGCCAGAGCTTTAGTGAAGGAATCGGTCAAGTTCTTCTTTTCGTCGATCTTCTGAAGATTGACATTACCTCAATTCACGATCTTTCAGATCAGGTAAAAGTGGTGCAGAATATGCTTCGTCCACTGGTGTGCCTTGAGTTCCTTCACCTGAGCAATGGCACCAGTGCTGTCGCAGTAAAGCAAGATCAGACCATCAAGGAAGGATGCTACTTCGAGCTCGATGATGAATTTTCTCAGCCACATCGCTTTCTTCATGATATCTGATGCTGCAGTATACTCTGCTTCGCAAATAGAGTCTATCATAGTATACTACTTAAAACTCTTCTAATAGATTGCTCCACCATTTAGAGTAAAGATGTAACTCGACATACTTCTACTGTCATCATGATCAGAATGAAAACTAGAGTCAGTGAACCCTACTAGTTTCAGATCTGACTCGCCATAAATCAACCATTGGTCCATAGTATTTCTTAAATACTTAAGGATGGCTATAACCACTTTTCAGTGATTTTCTCCAGGATTAGATTGGTATCTACTCACTACTCCTAGTGAGTATGCCACATCTTATCTCGTACATATCATGGCGTACATGATAGATCCCATTGCCGAAGTATATGAAACTCTACTCATACACTCTCTCTCTTCAGGAGTTGTCGGACAATCCTTCTTAGAGAGAAATTTTATGGTCTATCAGGAGATAGCCCTTTTTAGAATTCTCCATGCTGAATCTTTTCAGCACAGTATCTATGTACATAAACTGGGATAACCCAAACATCCTCTTAGATGTATCCCTATAAATCTTCATCCCTAGGATGTAGGTTGCTTCACCCAAGTCCTTCATGAAAAACTGCAATGACAACCAAACTTTTATTCCCTATAGCATGGGGATGTCATTCCCGATTAAGAGAATCTCATCCATATACAAGATAAAAAATACCACTGCTGGACTATTTGTCTATTTGTAAATGCAGCACCCTTCTCTATTCTTAATGAAGCCATACATTTTGATCATCTTATCAAAATGCATGTTTCAATTTCGAGATACCTGCTTCAATCCATAAATGGATCTCTAAAGCTTGCATACCTTGGACTCATCTGTGGATGTGAATCCCTCTGGTTGTATCATATACACCTCTTCAGTCAGCTCTCTATTTAGGAAAGTAATCTTCACATCTATCAGTCAGATCTCATAATCTTGATGGACAGCAATCGCAAGCATTATTCGAATGGATTTGAGTATTACCATAGAAAAGAACGTCTCATCATAGTCAATACCATAACATTGATGATATTCTTTGGCAACTAAATGGGCTTTATAGATTTCCATCTTTTCATATATGCCCCTCTTCCTTTTGAAGACCCATTTACACCCAATAGTTTAACCCCTTCGGGTGGGTCAACCAATGTCCACACATTGTTGACCTTCATAGACTCCATCTTGAATTTCATGACCTCAAGCCATTTCTTGAAATCAAGCCTCTACATTGCATCTATATAGATGATCAGATCCTCATCATTCTCATTGAGTTCGATGGGATTACCATTTTGGATTAAGAAATCATAGTATCTGTCCGACTGACGCAGTACTCTACTGAATCGCCTTAATGATGCAGGTACATTGAGCTTCGGATCTGATCTAATCAAATCCAACTCAGATTCAACTACTGGTGTCAGTCTTTCTATTTGTTGAACTTTATCAAGTTCAACCTTAGAGATAACAATTCCTTCACCAAGAAACTTTTTTTCTAAGAAGATTGCCTTAAGACTAACGAATACCTTTTATTCTTAAGCATGGTAGAAATAGTAACCCTTACTTTCTTTTAGATATCCTATAAACACATACTTATTAGACCGAGATCCAAGCTTATCTATATGCAAATGTTTGACATAGACTGAACAATCCCAAACCCATAGGTGAGAGAGTGTAGGCCTACATCCAGTCCATATCTCATATGGAGTCTTTACGATAGATTTACTCGGTACATTATTCAATATATATCATGCAGTCTCAAGAGCATAATCCCAAAATGAAACATGCGGACTAGCAAACCCCATCATAAATCGAACCATGTCTAATAAGGTTCGATTCTCTTTTTTGATACACCATTATGCTATGGTGTTTCTGGAGGAGTCCACTATAAGAAAATCTCATTCTCTCCTAAATATGTCAAGAACTCATTAGATACATATTCACCTCCTCAATTCGATCGAAGAGTTTTAATACTCTTTCCAATTTATTTTTCTACTTCACTTCAAAATCTTTTGAACATTTTAAATGAATCCGACTTATGTTTCATCAGATAGACATATCCGTACCTGAATAGATCATCTATGAAAATGATGAAGTATAAATATCCATTTCTAGCACTTGTACTCATAGGTCCACATACATCAGTATGTACTAGAATAAAAAGCTTAGTGGCTCTTTCTTCTTTTTCAGTAAAAGGTGACTTGATCATTTTTTCAAGAAGATATGACTCACAGATTGGAAGTGATTCACAATCACTGACTTTGAGAATTTTCTCTTGGATCAACCTATTTATCCTGTTCTTGTTAATGTAACCTAATCTACAATGCCATAGGTAGATATCAGAGACATTATCTAATCTAGGATGTTTTCTAGAAGTATACATTACACTCACAGACTATGATAAAATATAAATATCATTTCTTTATTTTTCTTACATTATTGTAACATCATTCATACTGATATCATAATAATCTTTATTTATAGATAAATGATAACCATCTTTGGCCAAAAGGCCAACAAAGATTATATTCATCAAAAAGAGAGGACAATAATGACATTCATTTAAAAAAATGATATTAGTATTGAGAATAAGTTGAACTATTCCAATAGCTAGAACTGGAATAGACCTTCTATCTCCAACATTTAGGAATCGTTGATTATTTTCAAATCTTCTGCTAATTTGAAGTCCTTGCAATGTATTGCAAATATTGACTAAACTTCTGGTATTTGATACTCAAGTAAAAGTATCACAAACAGAAAAATTATAAGGTGTTATCATATAACATCCTTAATCAGCAACTACTTGCTCATCTCTCTTATTCAACCTGTTGAGGTCATGGGAATCAAGATATTAAGGATAGTTTCTCTTCAAATGCCCATGCTCTTTACAGCACTCTACTTGATCTAGGTTATTCTTGGACCTTATGTTTAATCTAGGCATAGATGCTCCAGCACGAACCACTTCATGCTGCTGAATAATATTCAACTTTCGATACTTATTATCAAAGTTAGGTCCCATAAGTTTATCACTGTCTAACAGTAAATGGAGCAACTGTGGTTTGGATTTAACTGCGTAAAGGAGAACCAAAAGCTTAATTAGTAATTGATTTATTAATCCTTAAGATTTGAACTTTAATCAAAAGGTTCTTCCACTATTTTATTCGAATTTTAGTCTCTACCTTCAATTCGAGGAATTATCCTAATTCCTCAGTGGGTACTAGAATCCACATAGACTGCACACAAGCCCAACTATGGTTGGTCAACCCATGTACATCAAAGAATAGATTCATAATCAATTATTTTTTTAAATAATTTTTAATAATTTAATTTTGCTCCATGTATCTTTTTAGTAAGCTAGGACCTCCACTGAAAGTTTTGGTTAGGTCCAACCATCAACACAATCATACTTGGTCCATCTAACTAATGAATGATTAAGCCCAACTATGATTAATCAACCTAACCACCATTTAGAGAGATGCAGTCAAGAAATCATATTATGAATGATAATTTTATTAGTGGATAAGCACCAGACCTATAAGCCTCCAATGATTATCTAACTAATGAACCCATTATCATCCACTTAATGGAAGGCTATTATTTAGTTATCACCATAACTATTTTATTTTAAGGATCTAATAATTTTAAAAATTTAATTTAAAAAAAGAGAATGTTAGATGAATCAAGTGATCCGATCAAAACATAATTTCACCAAAAGGCTAGGTAAGTTCGATCGGTGGGAGGGTCAGCCAAAGTTTGCCTTAGACACCATCAGAAATGGCCAGATAAGCAGGCTACCAATTAAAAACCACCAGTCTGATTTACCTTAAACACCAACTAGTTTAATTAGTCTCGATTAAATCAACTTAATAGTTCGTGTTAGATCGCGTAGCCAAAAATCAAGTCCATCTTGGGTCTCGTTAAAGACATGGACTTGACCAACTACAACTATTATAATTGATCTAAAAAATCCTTGACCTAATATAAGATAATAATTGATTAAATTTAGTCAGTTCTCTAATTAAGTCCATTCTTTAATCTAACCCTAGATCTAATTCAATTAATGGACCTAATCCCCACTAACCCATTAACCCAATGTGTTATGATTTGTATCTTAGGATCTTCAATTCATAATCCTAGATCCTAATTAAATAATTTTTTAATTCTTAATTAAATTTTGGGCTGAGGGTTGGGGTTTGGCTTTTCAAAAATGATTTTCATATTTATAAAATATTTTTACAATATGGTTCGACCAACCAAGTTGCATGTTTGATTCATAATCAATATGCAAATAAGATAAGTATGAAACTATTTTAGATCTAATCTAAATAGGTTCATGTAATTGAAACGGTTTCAATTCCAATCAATAATAAATTATATTAGATCAAATCTAACACATTTATGATAATTAAAATTAGGTTAAAATATTTTTAATCAGACTATAAAATTTTTTAGATCTAATTTAAAATTTTATGATCAATATTTTAGATCATCACATACTAGGACAATCTCTCCACTATAAGAGATAAACCTTACCACAGGATAACTTTATAATCAATCCGTGCAACCAAAAACTTTAATTTTTAGATCTAAAATTATTTTAAATCTAATAAATTATAAATAAAATTTGATTATATCTAATAAATTTAAAATAAAAAATAAATCTATATGAACTAGAACAACCTCTTCATTGCAAGGGTTAAACCTTATAGCAGGACAACCTTATATCAGTTCATGTGATTAAAATTTTTAATTTTAGATTTAATAATCAGATTATAAATCAAATCTAACCTAAGAAATAATCTAAACATGCAAAAATAATCATGTAATAACGAACCTAGGCTCTGATACCAACTGAAGGAACCAGATCTAGGGTTTCAGGGCTAGATCTTAAAACTTTTTCAAATCTAGATAGTGAAAGATAAGAATTAATCAAAATTAATTCATAAAATATAAAAAATCTCTAGATTTAGAATCCTATTAAATAATTATAGTATGTGATAAATCAAAAATTAAAAATTATTAGAAAAATAAAAGACATGCTGATCATATCAATATAGATCTACACTAGATCTATTGCAGGTATGTAACAGAGGATCAGATCCATATTACCTATATAAGTCAGACATTTTAACTTACTGATCCAGCCTTGAGAATGAAGGTCTGATCCATACATGCGTCCAGCCTTTAAGAGATGTCCACATGAGTCTATGAATAGTATTATGCTGATCCTTTTTTGACGGTCGATATGATGCTCCCTTCTTCAAGATTTGGACTCTCCAAAGATCAGAAGGAAGAGAAGAGGCTTTAGATCTAAGACACTCTCAGAAATAAATCTCAAAGATGGAGAAAAAGGGATGAATAGAAGAAACCCTAGAAGAAGATCCTCTTCTTCTTTTTTCTTCTCTAACCTACACACCTGGATTGGTATCTTTAAAAATTCAATGCCCAAGAAGCTTTTCCCTCTGATTTTCACACACCCAAAACCTCTCTTAATGATCTGGAATTCACAAAAAAATCAGCCCAAAATTCATTTTAAACAATAAGATATAGAGGAGTCTTGTCTAGGTCAATACCTAGACAAGGCATGTCCAATTAAGGTAACTAGTTGGGGCGCCCAAGTGTTGGGCGCCCCCTCCTTTCTTTTTGGCATGGACCACCTAATCTATCACACAAAAAGTCTACCTTTTTCACCAAAAATTCTAGAGAAAATCTTGACGTGTGGGTGGCATAAGGAAGGAGGAATTTTGGTTTCTCAAAACTCTGAAACCAAAACAACTTACATCCTTCGACTTGGTCCATAACCATATTCCATATAAAAAAGAGAGGGAGAGAGGGGCGTGCATGAGAAGGCCTGGGAGAGGAGATTTCATGCACAAAAATAAGGAGAAGAGAAAGTGGGGGCGTTGGGGGTAAGGTGGCGCAAGGAGAGAATCCTAATCTTTTTAGGATTCCATATTTAACTTGGTCAAATATGATTTCTCAAACCAAATTAAACCAGAAATAAATCAATCCAATTAAATTAGATCCTAACCTAATTAAGAACCTTATTATATTAGATTAAATTAGATTTAATTTTGATTTAATTTTTTAATCAAATTAGAAATTAAATTGACCTAAGTCCTAATTGAACTAGGACTAGTTCTTTCTTGCAATTGGCTTATCCAATAAACTAATTGAACTTGATCCAATCAAGCCCAAACCAAATCTAATTAAATTATATTTAATTAGACTTAATCTTAACCCTCTGGCTTAATCAAATTAAGTCAATTAGCAATCTAATTGCTAATCGATCCTTAAACAATACTCGCACTAGGTTAAACATCAATAGTATTGATCGTTTAACCCTAAAATGATTCCTAATTGTTGATCAACCATCCGATCAGATCGTGAACTCTAATGTGTGTGACCTCATAGGTCTGAATCTAAGTCCATAGCATAGGAATAAATTTCTATACCAATCGAAGTGACCATCTAGCAATGGTATTCGACGGTTGAATAGGTCGAATGTGTAGAACAACATCCTTAGAACCCATGTGAATATAGTTTTCATATAATACATCCCTTTGACCAAAATGCTCGTAGGATACCTCAGTGTTCAACTATTAACTCTAATCAGGCTGTTCACAATGTATTTAAAAATACTAAATCCATCTTATGGATTATCCTAGCCAAGTTTTTGCTATATTGAAATACAGTGATACATTCTTCTCCAACTCTTGGAGTGGTCAATCCCATCTTGCTCACACACCAACTTTGCAAGTATTTGACTGTGCCCAAAAATCTTTCATTACTGAATTAGAAATTAAGTTAGTCCGGTACCAAAATACAGTGAGTTACTTACAAACCACTGAGGTGATCTCAGGTCTAAGGGACACTTATACCTATATTCCATTGGAGACATTCTTGACAGCAGAATGCTTTGGAGTTGATAACATTCTATGATGATGTACCCTTACATCTACCTGTATATCATACCAGTATCTCCATACTTTTTGATTAAGAAAATAACCAATCTATATGGCGCACAGCGATCTATGCTCGACAGATGCTGTCGTCCTTAATAATAATGTATCATTTGGTCGTGAACAACTTTAAAGACTAATCGATAAATCCTCTCTTTATTGAATCTAAATAGTCTTAAGAACCTCATCACAATGATAGAGTTTGTTAGAAAATAAAAACTTTATGATGAAAATATCAAAAAAATTATTTTATTTATTAATAAATTAATTATAATTATAATATAACTCAATCATCAACAGACTGATGATTGATTTTAGGATACATTTGCAACAACTCCCACTAGTCCTAAAACAACTCGACATAATATCTAATACCCATCTTTGACTTATGGTTGTCGAACTCCTTTATTGCCAGGGCTTTAGTGAAGGGGTCGGCCAAGTACTCCTTTTCATCGATCTTCTGAAGGTTGACGTCACCTCAGTCCACGATCTCCCAGATTAAGTAAAAGCGGCACAGAATATGCTTCATCCACTGTTGTGCCTTGGGTTTTTTTGTCTGAGCAATGGCACCAATACTGTCGCAGTAGAGCAAGACCGAACCATCAAGAGAGGATACTACTCCGAGCTCGGTGATGAATTTTCTTAGTCTCATAGTTTTCTTCGCAGCATCTGATGCTGCAATGTACTTTACTTTGCAAATAGAGTCTATCATAGTATGCTTCTTGGAACTCTTCTAGCAGATTACTCCATCATTTAGAGTAAAGATGTAACCCGATATGCTTCTACTGTCATCATGGTCAGAATAAAAGCTGGAGTCAGTGAACCTCATAAGTTTCAGATCTGACTCACTATAAACCAACCATTGGTCCTTAATATTTTTTAAATACTTAAGGATGGCTTTAACCACTTTTCAGTGATTTTCTCTATGATCAAATTGGTATCTACTTACTACTCCTAGTGAGTATACTACATCTAGTCTCGTACATGTCATGGCGTACATGATAGATCTTATTGCCAAAGTATATGGGACTCTACTCATATGCTCTCTCTTCAGGAATTGTCGGACAATCCTTCTTAGAGAGAGAAATTTCATGGTCCATTAGAAGATAGCTCTTTTTGAAATTCTCTATGCTGAATCTCTTCAGCACAATATCTATGTACATGGACTGGAATAACCCAAGCATCTGCTTAGATCTATCCCTTTAGATCATCATCCCTAGGATGTAGAATGCTTCACTCAAGTCATTCATGGAGAACTGCAATGACAACCAAACTTTTATTCTCTATAGTGCGGGAATGTCATTCCTAATTAAAAGAATGTTATCCACGTGCAAGATAAGAAATATCACTGCTGGACCATTTGTCCATTTGTAAATGTAGGACTCTCTCCATTCTTAATGAAGCCATACATTTTGATCATCTTATCAAAATGCATGTTCCAACTCCGAGATACCTGCTTCAATGTATAAATAGATCTCTAAAGTTTGCACACCTTGGACTCATCTATGGATGTGAATCCCTCAGATTTTATTATATACACCTCTTTAGTCAGCTCTCTATTTAGGAAAACTGTCTTCACATCCATCTGTCAGATCTCATAGTCTAGATGGATAGCAATCGCAAGCATTATCCGAATGAATTTGAGCATTACCATAAAAAAGAACATCTCGTCATAGTCAATACCATAACGTTAACAATATCCCTTGGCAACCAAACGGGCTTTATAGATTTTCACCTTTCAATCTGTGCCCTTCTTCCTTTTAAAGACCCATTTACACCCAATGGATTTAACTCCTTCAGATGGGTCAACCAATATCCACACATCGTTGACCTTCATGGACTCCAACTCGAATTTCATGGCCTCAAGCCATTTCTCGGAATCAGGCCTCTGCATTGTATCTATATAGATGATCAGATCCTTATCATTCTCATTGAGTTTATTGGGATCAGCATTTCAGATCAAGAAATCATAGTATCTGTCTGACTGATACGGTACTCTATCAAATTGCCTTAATGGTGCAAGTAATTGAGCTCCAGATCTAATCTAATCAAATCCAACTCAGGTTCAGCTACTGGTGTCGATTTTTCTATCTGTTGAACTTCCTTAAGTTCAACCTTAGAGGCATTAATTCCTTCACCAAGAAACTTCTTTTCTAAAAAGATTGCCTTAAGGCTAACAAATAACTTTTATTCTTAAGCATGGTAGAACTAGTAATCCATACTTTCTTTTGGAGACCCTATAAACACACACTTATCAAACCGAGGTCCAAGCTTATCTATATGCAAATGTTTGACATAGGCTGGGCAACTTCAAACCCGTAGGTGAGAAAGTGTAGGCCTACGTCCAATCCATATCTCATATGGAGTCTTTATGATAGATTTACTCGGTACATTATTCAATATATAACATGCAATCTCAAGAGCATAATCCCAAAATGAAACAGGCAGACTAGCAAATCCTATCATGGATCGAACCATGTCTAATAAGGTTCGATTTCTCCTTTTTGATACACCATTATGTTGTGGTATTTCTGGAGAAGTCCATTATTAGAAAATCCCATTCTCTACTAGATATGTCAAGAACTCACTGGATAGATATTCACCTCTTCAATTCGATCGAAGATTTTTAATACTCTTTCCAATTTATTTTTCTACTTCACTTCGAAATTTTTTACACATTTCAAATGAATTTGACTTATATTGTTGAAAAATATGTCCTAAAGCCAATCATTTAAGTAGTAGATAATTAAAATTAGTATATGAATTATCTAATAATAATAGTAATTTGGCTATTTCATCATAAAAGTTCTATCTTCCTTAAATAAACTCCTAAATTATGACAAAGTTCTTAGAACCACAATCAATCGATAAAGGAGGATTTATCAGATGGTTCTTAAATTGTTCATGACCAAATGATAAGTTATTAACAAGGATGATAACTTATCGAGTGTAGATCGCTGTATGCCATATGCGTTGGTTGTCCCCATAACCAAGTGGTATGGAGATACTGATATGACATCCAAGTGAGATGTAGGAGTATATCTATACTAAACGTGACCAATGTAGTACTCTACTATCAAGAATAGCTAGCTAAGGCCAATGGATATAAGTGTCCCTCCGACCTGAGATCGCTATGGTGACTTGCGAGCAACTTACTATACTTTAGTGCTAGACTGCCTGTATTTCTAATATAGGTGACGAAAGATTTCTAGGTACACTCAAGTACTTATAGAGTCGGTGTATGAGTCAAGATGGGATTGACCACTCCTGATTGACTTTAAAAAGAGAATGTCTCACTGTGTTTCAATTTAGCAAAACCTAGGCATAGGTAATCCTCGTGAGGTGTCACAGGATTTGCAAAATTTTGAGATACAATAGAGATGACTTGTATGAGTATTTGAGAGTATACTCGAAGTCGTCTTGAGCATTATTGATCATAGAAATGAATTATACAGTAACTATGGGCTAGGGTTCTAAGAATGTTACTTTGCATACATTCAACCTATCCGAATGTTGGAAACCATTGCTAGATGGTAACTTCGATTGGTACAAGAATTAGTTCCTATGCTACCGGCTTAGGTTCGAACCTATGGAGTCGCACACATTAGAGCTTGTAATCTGATCGAATGGTTAATTGATGATTGAGAATGATTTCAAGGTCAAACATTCAATGTGATTGATATTTGACCTAATGCAAGTGTTGCAGGAGGATCGATTAGCAATTGGATTGCTAATTGACTCAATTTGATTGAGCAATCGAGCTGAGATCAAGTCTAATTGAATTAGATTCAATTAGAATTGATTTAGATTTAATTAGATTAAGTCTAATTAGTTTATTGGATAAGCCAATTACAAGGGAAGAATAATTTTTTATTTGACTAGGACTTGGGCGCACTTGATTGATTTAGGATTTAAATCAGATTTAAATCTTAATTTAATCTAATTTAATTAGACTCCTAGTTAAACTAAGATCACCCTTAATTGGGTTACATTTAATCTAATTTGAATAGAATTTAAATTAGATTTAAAATAATTTTGACCTAGTCAAATAAGAGGAGTCCCAGTTGGACTGAGACTCTCTCTCTTTCACTTGCGCCTAAGAAAGCCCACATCATATTTTAATTCCAGACTTTTTTCTATATTTTCACATGCTTAATAAAAGGTTTCCCATGCCCTATATCAGATTATTTGGAATAAATTTTGACTTGGTCAAAAGCAGGAAGTTGTTAGGATTAGTTTCCTTCTTGGAAGAGCCCTCTTTAACCTAAACTCTTCCCTCCTCTTGTGTGCCTACTTTCCCCATGCCTCCAATATGATTTCTGTCATTTCTCCCTTTCTTTAGGGAGTTGGTTTTCTATTTCACACACCAAAAATCAAGGGAAGAGCGTCCAAGAGTTGGATGCCCCATAGAAGTCCTCCTTTGACTAGGTTTTGACCTAGTTTTGCAATAGAAAAGGGACGCTTCTTTCTTTGACCATAGAGGACGTGAAAAATCCTAAAAAAATCATGAAAAATCAAAGAAAAGGGAGGAGAAGGCGTGGAAGATTTGTAGAGCCAAGATTCATGAAGAAGAGCCCTCAATTAAGACATCAAATGTTGATATCTTGAAGTAACAAGATAAGAGAAGATTGTCTTCTCTTATATTTTTCTTTTACGTTTCTCTCTTCCTATTTTATTTATGATTTTTATATGATAAATTTCTGAGAGAGAGAGAGAGAGAGAGAGGAAGGGCTTGAGGAAAGATGGCGTCAAGATCCTTAGAGAAAAGGTTTTCATCTAGATATCAATCATTGATGTCATAAAGGCACAAAGGTAAGAGAAGATTATCTTCTCTTTGTTTTCTTTTGAGTATCTTCTTCTTCATTATTTAATATGATTTCTATATGATAAAGATCTGAGAGAGAGAGAGAGGAAGAGGGCATGGGATCTATGCTCCAAGGTGTTGAGGCATAGTGATCATTTTTGGATATGATCTAATCAAATCCTAATGCGAGAAGAAGAAGAGAAGAAGGTCTTCTCTTAGGATTTCCTTGAGAGCCCTTCTTCTCAATTTTATTTATGAGATTTTTATGAGAAAAATTTAAGAGTGTGATATCTGAAAAATTAGAAAAAAATTCAGTGGAGAAGATCTCCTCTGAACCTAGCATAATAGATATTTTCGTTGACGTCCTGAAGGAGAAGATTTGTCTTCTCCTATGATTTTTTCATATGTATTTATTTCTGATTTATAGGAGATCCAAGGATTGGATTTCTCCCTTATTCCTCCTCGTATTCTTCATTTTTTGGAGTGTCCAAGAGATCCGAAGAACATGTATTTGATTAACCATTAAGAGGGATCCGCGAGAAGTTAGCACTTCGAGTGGATTTTCATTCGACGAACCTTCGATCTGTGTTGTAGGTTTGTGTGGATCACCTATAGAGGCCGGATGCTTGTGTGGCTCCAAAAGCAACAATGGATTCTACCGCGGAGTTCTCAACCCGTGCAAAGGTAAGAGATCTAATCTCTTGATGACCTAGATGTGATCTAGGGTTAGATCTAGAATTGTTCTAGATCTAGGTATTGATGTGATCAATACCACTCATGATTAATTTAATTTCAGAATTATATTTGCATTATAACATGTTATAGATCTTTGATATGGGGTTTTATAATTTGATTACATGCAGTTGTAGATTAAATAGTTTAATTTATGTCTTTCGCTGCTCTTTATTTCGAAAAAATTTTGAAATCTATGCATGAAATCCTGCATGTTTTCTATCATATGTTTCATCAAATAGACATATCCGTACTTGGATAAATCATCTATGAAAATGATGAAGTAGAAATATCCATCTCTAGCACTTGTACTCATAGGTCCACATATATCAGTATGTACTAGATCTAAGAGCTCAATGGCTCTTTCATCTTTTTCAGTAAAAGATGACTTGGTTATTTTTTCAAGAAAATAGGACTCACAGGTTGGAAGTGATTCACAATCACTGACTTTGAAAATTCCCTCTTGGATCAACCTGTTTATTCTGTTTTTGTTAATGTCACCTAGCCTATAATGCCATAGATAGATATCAGAGATATTATCTAATCTAGGATATTTTCTTAAAGTATACATTACACTCACAGACTATGATAAAATATAAATATCATTTCTTTATTGTCTTTGCATTATTGTAACATCATTCATAATGATATCATAATAATCTCTCTTTATAGATAAATGATAACCATCTTTGGCCAAAAGGCCAACATACATTATATTAATCAGAAAAGAAGGACAATAATGGCATTCATTTAAAGAAACGATATTAGTATTGAGAATAAGTTGAACTATTTCCATAGCTAGAACTAAAACAGACCTTCTATCTCCAACATTCAGGAATCACTCATTATTTTCAAATCTTCTACTAATTTGAAGTCCTTGCAACGTATTGCAAATATGGATTAGACTTCTGGTATTCGATACCCAAGTAGACGTATCACAAATAGAAAAATTACAAGAAGTTATCATATAACATCCTTGATCAGCAACTACTTGCTCATCTCTCTTATTCAACCTGTTGGGGTCATGGGAATCAAGATACTGAGGACAGTTCCTCTTCCAATGCCCCTGCTCTTTATAGTACTCTACCTAATTTAGGTTATTCTTAGACCTTATGTTTAATCTAGGCATAGAGGCTCCAGCACAAACTACTTCGTGCTGCTAAATAATATTCAACTTTCGATACTTATTATCGAAGTTAGGTCCCATAAGTTTATCACTGTCTAACAATAAATGGAACAACTATGGTTTGGATTTAACTGCATAAAGGAGAACCAAAAGCCTAATTAGTAATCGATTTATTAATCCTTAAGATTTAGACTTTAATCAAAAGATTTTTTCACTATTTTATTCAAATTTTAGCCTATACCTCCGATTCGAGAAATTACCCTAATTCCTCAGTGGGTACTAGAATCCACATAGACTACACATAAGCCCAACTATGATTGGCCAACCCATGTATATTTAAGGATAGATTCATAACCAATCATTTTTTAAATAATTTCTAATAATTTAATTTTTCTTCAGGTATTTTTTCAGTAGGCTAAGGCCTCCACTAAAAATTCCAATTAGGTTTAACCATTAACATGATCATACTTGGTCCATCTAACTAATGAATGATTAAGCCCAACTATGGTTGGTCAACCTAACCATCATTTAGAGAGATGCAGCTAAGAAATCATATTATGAATGATAATTCCATTTATGGATAAGCACCAGGCCTATGGGCCTCCAATGATTATCCAACTAATGAATCCATTATCATCCACTTAATAGGAGGCTATGATCTAGTTATCATCATAACTATTTTATTTTAAGGATCTAATAATTTTAGAAAATTTAATTTAAGAAAGAGAGAATATCAAATGAACCAGCTTGTCATGATCCTCCCACTGGCTTCACCAAGTCAACTTAAGGGAGACCATTAATAGACTAGTCTAGGAGCACCTAAATTAGTCATACTGATTTACCTAGCTGACATGAGTCAGCTCGAATAGTCAAGTGATCCGATCAAAATATAATTTCACCAAAAGACCAAGTAAGTTCGATTGGCAGAAGGGTCTGCCAAAGCTTGCCTTAGACACCATCAAAAATGACTAGATAAGTGAGCTGTTAATTAAAGACCACTGATCTGGTTTATCTTAGACACCAATTGGTTTAATTAGTCTCAATTAGATTAACCTAATAGTTTGTGCTAGACCGCGTAGTCAAAAATCAAGTCCATCTTGGGTCTCGTTAAAGATATGAACTTGACCAACTACAACTATTATAATTGATCTTAAGAATCCTTGACCTAATCTAAGATAACAATTGATTAAATTTAATCAGTTCTCTAATTAAATCCATTCTTTAATCTAATCCTAGGTCTAATCCAATTAATGGACTTAATTCCTACTAATCCATTAATCCAATATGTTATGATTTGTGTCTTAGGATCTTCAATTCATAATCCTAGATCCTAATCAAATAATTTCTTAATTCTTAATTAAGTTTTGGACTGAGAGTTGGGATTTAGCTTTTCAAAAATAATTTTCATATTTGTAAAACATTTTTACAATATGGTTCTACCAACCAAGTTGCTTATTTGATTCATAATCAATATGAAAATAAGATAAGCATGAAACTCATTTAGATCTAATCTAAACAGGTTCATATAATTGAAATGATTTCAATTCTAATCAATCATAAATTATCTTAGATCAAATCTAACCCATTTATGATGATTAAAATTAGATTAAAATATTTTTAATCAGACCATACAATTTTTTAGATCTAATCTAAAATTTTATAATTAATATTTTAGATCAGCACGTACTAGGACAACCTCTCCATTATAAGGGATAAACCTTATAATAGAACAACCTTATAATCAATCCATGCAATCAAAAACTTTTACTTTTAGATCTAAAATTATTTTAAATCTAATAAATTATAAATAAAATTAGATTATATATAAGAAATAAATCTATATAAACTAGAACAACATTTCCACTGTAAGAGTTAAACAATTAGCTACGCAAAAAAAAATATAGCAAATATTCTAAAAGCATCGAAAAAGATAATTACTGACGTAAAATGCGTCGACAAAAAAAGTGTCGGCAAAAGGGCGTCATTGATTACATTTGCCCATGCTTCCAAGTTTACGTTGATAAATTTACCTATGCTTATAGAAAGTGTCGGTAAAAATCCTTTTTAGCGATGTAAAATTAGTATCAAAAATTATTAATTTATCTATGCTTAAAAAGCATCGACAAATATTTAGCGACGTAAGAATTGTGTCGAAAAAAATTTCAGTTTACCAATGCTTATTAAGCATCGCTAAAAGTCTCTGTTTTAAGATGCTAAGTTTACATCGAAAAAAATTATTAGCAACACAAGATAAGCATAGGTAAATATATTTAGCGATGCTAATTAGCGTCAGTAAATGTCCCATAGCATTGCTAATGATGGCACGTGTGACATCTTGGCACGCCCTTTGGCAATGCTACGTAATATTTACTGATACTAATTAGCATCACTAAATATATTTATCTACACTTATCTTGCATCGCTAATTATCCTTTTACCAAAAAAAAATTTTTGATTTCTTTTGTACCAATTTTTTTTATAATTTTTTCTATAAACTTGTAGACAAACAAACATATATAACATATACAATATATACACTATCTTCTTCATTCACACATGCCAAAATCAAATTCATTTCACTTTAATAATGATACTATATATATATATAGGATTTATTTTTACAACAACATATGTAACAAAACAAGTATATATATAATTATATAAAATATCATATAAAAAATATATACATCCATACAAAATAAAACTCCACATATCAAACTATATCACAGACCTACAATAGATTAAAAAATTAAGTTAGCAAACTAATTATTTACTAAATGATAAAAATATATAGATTAAAAATAATATAAAATAATATCCATCATAAAAGAACATCCATCATCATCATCGATGAAGTCATCACTATATCAGCTTCTCATTTCAAACGGCTCCACGAGTCCATTTAATTACTATATCAACTGCAATTAAATAAAAATTTAAAATTAATTATTTATATATAATAAAAATTTAAAATAAATTAAATATTAAAACTATAATATATAAAATCAACCTATCATGATAAGAGATGATGTGCTTGCCTCAATAGACAGCTGCTGAGATGAAGAGATATCGACATCTCCATGTCGGTCCCTCCTGTCAGATCATCCTTCTGATGACATAGCTTAAAATTAATTATTTATATATAATTAAAAATTAAAATAAATTAAATATAAAAAATATAATATATAAAATTAATTTATTATGGTAGGAGATGATGTACCTATTTGATCAAAAAAACTGCTGCTAAGATGGAGATATATCGATATCTCCATATGAGCCCTTCTGTCAAATCGTCCTTCTTATGTTATAACTTTAAATTATACAAAATATTTAAATTATAACAAGCAAAAATAATATACATTATGCTAGTAGAATAATTAGATTAAATATGGTACAAAACTATAATCAATTAATAAACTTTAGTAGAATTAAAGACTAAATAGTAACACAAAAAAATTTATATAATAAATTTTTAATTAATTTTATTACAAAATATATTTTTTTAAAATTTTTTAAAATATTTTTTTAATTTTATTTATCATTATTATTTTATAATATTTATTATTATTTTTATTAATACATTATTAATTTTTAAAAAATATTTTTTAAGAATTTTTTTTTTTTTCTTTCCTTCTTCCCTGCACGCCACAACACCCAACCCCCCACCACCCCAAACCAACCAAAACCCCAGCTGCTCCGCCCCCGGCCCCCCGGCCGTCAGCGTCTCCGGCACCGTCCCCGGCCGTCCGCGCCACCCCCTGCACCGGCCCGCCTCCGTGCGACCAGCCCCCCCTCCCCCCGGGCCCCGGCGGCCGTCCGCCCCCGGCCCGCCAGTCGTCGCGTCTCCGGCACCGTCCCTGGCCCCCCGGCCGTCCGCCCCACCCCCTGCACCGGCCCCTGGTCCCCCGGCCCGCCTCCACGCGACCAGACCCCCCTCCCCACCTCCTCCCCCTCGGGGCCCCGGCGGCCGTCCGAGGAGCACAAACTCCCCCCGCCGCCCCCAAACCCCCTCCCCGCGGCGTCCTCTGGCCCCGGCCACCCACACCGCGTGCCTCCCGCCCGCGCTGCCCCACTCCACCACCACCACCACCCCCACCACCCCCCACCCCCCCTCCCCGCGGCGTCCTCTGGCCCCGGCCACCCACACCGCGTGCCTCCCGCCCCCGCGCCGCCCCCCTCCCGCACCACCCCACGCCCCCCCCCCCCTCCCCGCGGCGTCCTCTGGCCCCGGCCACCCACACCGCGTGCCTCCCGCCCGCGCCGCCCCCACCCCCCACCACCATCCCCCCCCCCCCCCAACCCTCTCAGCCCGCGGCTTCACCCCCCGTCCCCCTCGGGCCCCGGCAACCGTCCGCGGGAACACAACCCGCCCAACCACACCCCCCCACCCCCACCCCGGCCACCCGCCGCTTCAACAACCCCCCCCCCCTCCTCTAGCTAGCCGAAATGGAAATGGCTTACCTTTGATCGGTGTGGATCGGGGGTGAAGCCGAGCAGCAGGGGAGTGGGAGCAGCGGCAACGGCGGTGGGGGCGGGGGCGGTGAGGACTGACGGTGAGAGAGAGAGAGAGTGAGAGAGCCGAGGGAGAGAGGGAGCGTGATCGAAGACGAGGAGGAGGGAGAAATAGGAGGGCGGGAGTAGGTTTGGCGGGAGACGAAAACGGAGGGAAATGGGAAAAAGAGTTTTGGATTTTTTTTTTAATATTTATCGATGTAAAATTTACATAGATAAAAAATATAATTATCTATGTAAAAATTTTATATCGATAAATAAATTATTTATCTATACTAATTTAGCTTCGATAAATTTTTTATAAAAATTAAAAAATTAATAAAAAAAATTAATTATTTTTTGATATTACATTAACATAGGTAATTAACTTAATTATCCACGTAAATGTTAGCATCAGTAAATGACTTTTTACCTACACAATATTTCCATAGATAAATATTTTTTTAATTACTTTTATAAATTATTTACTGATACTTTGTATAGTTAAAAATTATTTATCTACGTAAATTTAGCATCGATAAATATTAAACTATTTACCAACGCTAACATGCATAGGAAAATAGGTATTTACCAACGCTAACATACGTAGGAAAATAGGGCATTTACCTATGAAAGAACAGAGCATCGATAGTTCGGCTCTTTACCTATGCAAATATTACGTTGATAAATAATTTTATTTTTTTTTTTTATAAAATATTTATTTTTTTTAACCTAACACATTAGTGGAGATACAAAGTCTTGTCTTAAGCAAGCTGAGTGGGGAAGAGGTGGTGCATGGTATGGAACAAGATAGAGCAAAGTAGAGGGAGAGTAGAGGTGGCAGCGGTAGTGGGGATATAGAGATTATCTCGAGTGGGCTAAATTTTTTTCTAGTTTTCTCTGAATATGGTATAATTTTAAAATTTAAAGTTCATCTTCATCGTTGATTATCTAAATAATTATTATTAGAGTATCATCACAATAGTCTACCTTGATCCCATAGCCCTAGCCATAGCGATCAATAAAATTCGATTTCGATGGTCAAAAATGACCGCATGATGATTCGATAGATAGAGATCTTCAATGGATTCAAAAATTTATAAAGATGATCTCGGTAATATTTATAGCATACTATCAAAATTTTACTTCAATCAGACATCATTATCATGGTCAATTTAGTATAAAATGATTTCGGCCATTAAATAAAAAATGTGTGATCAAAATGTCAAACGGCATCCGATTAAGATAATTTTTTAGATAAATAATCTTTGTTACTACTTTCATTATTTATATAGTGGTGATCGAAAAATTTAAACCATACGTATATGTTGACGCAGAATCTGATCATCGTCGGAATCCGCTGGAGTGAAGGCCGATGAGGTCACCATCGGGGACCTGCAAAACAAAGTCCCATCCGGAGCCGATGGAGGGTGGCTCCGGCAGGACCCTCTGACGATCAAGTCAGCTCTGGCCAACAGGAATGGAGTGCTCGGAAATGAGTTCCGGAGCTTGGAGAAGAGGAGGAGATCTTAGAGATCAGAGAGATTAGAGTTTAAAGATTCAGAGATTCCGAGATTAGCGTATCTAGAGGATTCTTTTTATAGCGGAGCTTGATGGTGATGGCTATAGTCGCGTGCTGGCGGGCCGCTCGAGGTTCAGCGGAGTCAGTCTCACGGAAAGGTGCCGTCTACAACGGGTTGAGGGTGACAGCCATCGCCGCCTGACAGCGGATCGCTGTCGCTTGCAACGGACTGATGGTGATGGCTGCAGCTATCTTAATGCTGAGCCGCTCTCGGGGCTGAATGAAAGGTTGAAGGGCTTCGACGTGTGCCCATCTCAGAGGAGTTCGGACTCCTGAAGAGGAAGCTCGGAAGGAGTTCGGCTCTCGTACGCGTCTGGCTGGAGGTGCGCGGCTAAGGCTCGATCGCTGAAAAGTTCGGTAGGAGCTCGGTCGGTGAGAAGTCCGATCGACGGATGGTTGCTGAGGAGTTCGACCGCTGGGAGTCTGAAGGAGCTCGATCGGATGAAGGAACGATCGCTTGAGGAGTTTGACCGAGGGACAACCATCAAGAAGTTCGACCGCTGGGAGTTCGAAGGAGCTCGGCCAGCTGAAGGGACGACTGCTTGAGGAGTTCGATCGAGGGACGACCGCCAAGGAGTTCGATCGCTGAGAGTCCGAAGGAGCTCGGCTGCTGAGGAATTTTGTTAAAGCTCGACCGCTTGGAGTTTGACGAGCTGAAGGAGTTCGGCTTAAGACCCATCCCCTGAAACTCTTCCGTGGCTACTAGTTGCATTAGGCTGAGCATCGAACTAGACTTCGGTAGGAGCAAAATTTATCCCCAATAATAGCCCCCCCACTCTCGAGTTCGAAACTCGAAGGAAGGAAGTGCAGAAAAGGCAATTGCTGAAGTCTTCTTCTAGACTCCGTGCTGGTTTAGGTCGAAGCATGGGGGAGATCTCATCTCCAGCTAAAGTTGATGTTGAAGCTGAAGCTCGGAGGAGATCTCGCCTTCGGCTAAAGTTGAAGTAGGCCTCGTCTCCTACGATTGAGGTCGGAGGTTGAGCTCGTCGGGGGCGACATTGTCTTCAGCAGTCGAGGCTGACTCGTGGGAGATCTCTTCTCCTGCAGCCATGGTTAACACGGGCGCTCGAGAGAGATCTGATTTTGGGCTGAGGTTGATGCGGTCTTTCGGGAGAGATCTGATCTCAGGATGAGGTTGTCTTCGATCTCATCTCTGGCCGAGGTTGTCTCAGTCGCTCGGAAGAGATCCTATCTCTGGCCGAGGTTGAAGTTGAAGCTCTCCAGCTGAGGTTGACACGGTCGCTCGAAAGAGATCTTATCTCTGGCCGAAGTCAAAGTTGAAGCTCTCCGACCGAGGTTGACACGATCGCTCGGAAGAGATCCTATCTCTAGCCGAGGTTAAAGTTGAAGCTCTCCAGTCGAGGTTGGCTCGGTCGCTCGAGGGAGATCTTATCTCCTTTGGTCGAGGTTGATGCAGGCGCCTTTGCTCGCGTTAGGATGAGGTTCTCCTCCTATTTCTAACAGGCTGTGGGGGCACATTCGGACCGTCGTTCGTCTTCCCTCATCTCGTCTAAGGTGAACGAGGCCTTCGACTTTGCTCACGTTAGGACGAGGTTCTCCTCCTATTTCTAACAAGCTATGGGGGCACATACCGACCGCCGTTCACGCCTCTCCCCCCATCTCATCCTTTGTGAACGAGGTCTTCGACTTTGCTCATGTTAGGACGAGGTTCTCCTCCTATTCCTAACAGGCTGTGGGGGCACATTCGGACCGTTGTTCATCTCCCTCCATCTCGTCCTTTGTGAATGAGGCCTTCGACTTTGCTCGCGTTAGGACTAGGTTCTCCTCCTGTTCCTAATAGGCTGTGGAGGCACATACGGATCGTCATCTGTGCCTCTCCCTCCGTCTCGTCCTTTGTGAATGAGACCTTCACTCGGAGAGATCTTATCTCTAGCCGAGGCTGAAATTGAAGCTCTCCAGCCAAGGTTGACTCAATCGCTCGGGGAGAGATCTTATCTCTGATCGAGGTCGCTTCTCGGGAGAGATTTTATCTTTGACCGAGGTCGCTTCTTAGGAGAGATCTTATCTCTGGCCGAGGTTGATTCTCAGGAGAGATCTTATAGATCTTATCTCTAGCCGAGGTCGCTTCTCGGAAGAGATTTTATCTCTGGCCGAGGTCGCTTTTCAAAAGAGATCTTATCTCTGACTGAGGTTGATTCTCCGGAGAGATCTTATCTTGGCCGAGGTTGTCGCTCGGAGAGATCTTATCTCTAGCGAGGGCCAAGGTCGCTTCTTGGGAGAGATCTTATCTCTGGCCGAGATTGTCGCTCGGGAGAGATCTTATCTCTGGTCGAGGCCGCTTCTCGGGAGAGATCTTATCTCTAGTCGAGGTCGATTCTCGGAAGAGATCTTATCTCTAGCCGAGATCGCTTCTCGGGAGAGATCTTATCTCTGATCGAGGTCGATTCTTGGGAGAGATCTTATCTCTGGCCGAAGTTGTCGCTCGGGAGAGATCTCATCTCTAGTCGAGGTTGTCACTCGGGAGAGATCTTATCTCTGGCCAAGGTCGATGGTCTTTGACCTGCCCATGCTAGGATAAGGTTCTCCTCCTGTTCCTAACACGGCGACTATTAACTGCTTCTTTTTCTGTCATCACATAGTTTTTGCGCTCAAAAATAGTATATTATTGAAAGGGAAGAACTTTATTGAAAGAAAGTTACTGGCAATGTATTCTCCAATTCTTTATGATTCAGGGTCATGGTAGCGTTGTTCCTCTGCGCTTCTTCATGCGGATGACTTTTTCTATCTCATGCTAGCCTCCTCACTTTGGAGTATGCTTCTCTTGGCTTCGATGCTGGGACCTGGGGTAACGCTGATGATGCCGTGAGGCGGCTGACCTCGTCGTTTCTTATCACGGTAGCGCCCTTTGTCGATCTTCAGGCTGACGTCAAATGAATTTACCCAGCCGCCCTTTTCTAACGAGCTTCTTAATTTTATCTTGGAGCTGGATGCACTCCTCAGTATCGTGGTCGTGGTCACGATGGTAGAGGTAGTACTTGCTTCGATCATGCTTGTTTGGGGGAGATCGTAACCCTTTTGGTCTTGGCAGTTGGTTCTTAACTTCGGTGAGAATCTGAGTTCGAGGAGCGTTGAGGGGGGTGTAGTCATGGAATCTTTTGGGAGGAGGGCTTCTTCGCATTTCTTCGTGAGCTCGAGGAGTTCAGGCCCGCCTGCTACTGGAGAGAGTCCGTGAGTGCGGTCGAACTTTATTTAGCTCTCTATTGCCTGCCAGCCGCTCCCTTAAGGCTTCTTCATCCTTCAACTTGAAGGCTTCTTCCGCAAGGGCATGTCTCTCGACCCAAGCCAGCAGATCGGCGAAGTCCCTGGGATACCTTTTTTTCAGGAAGAATAGCAAGTCATTTTTCTGAAGGTCGCCCTTGAGTGCGGCCATCGCAATAGACTGGTCCAAGTCTCGGACCTCCAATGTCGCGGCGTTAAACTGGGTTACGTAAGCACGGATGGATTCCCCTTGCTTCTGCTTGATGTTAATCAGAAAATTCGAACCTCGGTGCGGTCGTCGGCTACTGATAAAGTGGGCCACGAACTGACTGCTCATCTGGTCAAAAGAGAAGATTGTACTTGGCTTCAACATCGAGTACCAGTTTCTCGCTGCTCCATTTAAGGTAGATGGAAAGGCTCGGTACAGCAAGGCATCTAAAGCGTCGTGAAGCAGCATCATGGTTCGAAAGGCCTTCAGATGATCAACCGGATCAGAGGTCCCATCATAGCTTTCAAGCTGAGGGAGCTTGAAGTTTGGTGGGACGGACTCTTGCATTATCTGAAGGGAGAAAGGAGATTCGGCGTGGAAGTCGGCATGATGAGCTGGGGCGACGTGGCCGAGCTCTTCAATCCACCGATCCATCTCCCGCAGTCTGTGATCAAGGGCATGGTCCTGGTCGCAAATCTTGGGGGACTTTCAGCTACAAGCGGAAAAGGTTCCTCCAAAGGAGAATCATGATCCGAACATGGATCTCTGACTCTCTATTTTTTTTTCCAAGGGGCGGCGGGCACACCGACTCGAGTACCCCTTCCTGGGGCCGATTCTCGACATCCGAATGGCAGATTTCCTCATGGAGTCACCATCGGAGGTTACTGCATGGCCTGCATTGCATCCGCGAGGCCACAGACCTATCGGACAAGCAGCTTGAACTGCTCCACATTTACCATGGGTACGGATGGAACCTGAGTTCCCGGGGCTGAAGCAGGGGCAGACGGATCTGGATGGGATCGGGACACGGAGGCCGTCGATCGTCGAGTTGAAGCTCTCCTGGGAGGCATTTTCTCTTTGAGAAAGGGCTCTGGTGAGGAGGAAGAGAGCTCTCCAGAGAGAGAGAAATCATCGTCGAGCACCCCTTTAAGAATAAAGGAACCTCGAAGGTTCGGGATGCCCTCCTTCTAGCATCAATCTGTTGACACAGAATCTGGTCGTCGCCGAAATACGCTGGAGTGGAGGTCGATGAGGTCACCGTCAAGGACCTGCAAAATAAAGTCCTATCCGAAGCCGGTGGGGGGATGGCTCCGGCAGGATCCTCTGACGATCAAGTCAGCTCTGGCCAATAGGAATGGAGTGCTTGAAAATGAGTTTCGAAGCTTGGAGAAGAAGAGAAGATCTTAGAGATCAGAGAGATTAGAGTTTAGAGATTCAAAGATTTCGAGATTAGCGTATCTGGAGGGTCTTTTTTATAACGGAGCTTGATGGTGACGGCTGTAGTCGCATGCTGGCGGGCCGCTCGAGGTTCGGCGGAGTCAGTCTTACGAAAAGATGCTATCTGCAATGGGTTGAGGGTGACAGCCATCATCGTTTGATAGTGGATTGCTATCACTTACGGCAGACTGATAGTGATGGCTGCAGCTATCTTGATGCTGAGCCGCTTCGGAGCCGAATGAAGGGTTGAAGGGCTTCGACGTGTGCCCATCTCGGAGGAGTTCGGACTCCTAAAGAGGAAGCTCGAAAGGAGTTCGACTTCCGTACGCATCTGGCTGGAGGTGCGCAGCTAGGGCTCGATTGCTGGAAAGTTTGGTAGGAGCTCGATCAGTGAGAAGTCCGATCGATGGATGGTTGCTGAGGAGTTCGGCCACTGGAAGTCCGAAGGAGCTTGGCTGGCTGAAGGGACAGCCGTTTGAGGAGTTCGGCCGAGGGACGACCGCCAAGGAGTTCGACCGCTGGGAGTCCGAAGGAACTTGGCTGTTGAGGAATTTCGTTAAAGCTCGGCCGCTTGGAGTTCGGCGGGCTAAAGGGGTTCGACTTAAGATCCGTCTCCTGAAGCTCTTCCATAGCTACTGGTTGCATTAGGTTGAGCATCGAACTAGACTTCGGTAGGAGCGGGGTTTATCCCCAACAGTATATAAACCATCTACATTAAGTAGATCTTTTAAAAACACAAGTATAATTACTTAGGGATCTTTAGAATGAGTATCAAGAGACATAATTTTGGATCGTTCATACATGATCATCACCGTACAACTGATCAAAGTAGTAGCAAAGATCATTTATCTAAAAAATTATCTTATAATCGAATGCCATTTAGCCTTTTGATCACTAATTTTTTATTTAACGATCGAAATCATCTCATGTTAAATTAATTATGATAATGATGTCTGATTGAGATAAAATTTTGATAGTATGCTCTAAATATCATCGATATCATTATTGTAAATTTTTAGATCCATCAGTGATTTCTATCTATCAAATCATCATGTGGTCATTCGTGACCGTCAAAATTAAATTTTATTGACCAACATAGCTAGAGCTACTTGATCGAGGAAGACTTTTATAATGATATTCTAATAATAATTATTTAGATAGTGAATGATGAAGATAGATTTTAAATTCAAAAATTATACCAATAAATTATTTATAAAAAAATATTAAAAAAATTTATCGATGCAAAATTTGCATTAGGCAATAATCCTATTTCCCTATGCTTTTGTCTTGCGTAGGCAATAATCCTACCTGCCTACGCTTTTATTTTTCATAGGTAATAAGCCTCATTGCCTATGCTAACCTAACGTGGGCAAATGGTTTTATTTTTGCAAAATATTTTTTGACACAAAATTTGCATAGCCAATTAGGCTTATTGCTTATCCAAATTTTACGTCAAAAAATATTTCTATTTTTTTATTTTTTTATTTTGATAAAACATTTTTCGATGCTTAAATAAGTGTAGGCAATGAGGTTAATTGCCTACATTTCAGTTTTGCATAGGCAATTGCCTCGTTGCCTACGCTAATTTAGCATCGATAAATATTTTATCAAAATAAAAAATTTAATACAAAAGGCATAGCGGTGTGGATCAGGGGTGAAGCCAAACAAAGTAGAGCCAGCATGACGGCAGAGATCGACTGCGGTGGTCGGATGAAGCAGAGCAGAGCAGGGGTGGTCGGAGGGAAAGCGATTGGCGGCAGATGGGTTCGGTGTTAAAAGAAGGAAGAAATGGCTAACCCAATACATGAAAGCACCCAATAAATGGCTAACCCCTATTCTTGGTTGATTCTCTTTCTTGGCTTTGGTCCTTTGCTCCATCTTATGGCCCATCACTAAAGTACTTATCAAGCTCCTCAAGATCCTCATATCTGAACCTCGAGTTTCATGCAGGACTGCACGCCGCCTCCATCCTAGGATCACTCCTTTTCTAATCCTAAGATTGCATCTATCCTAATCTCCTCTTGTGGCCTTCCAAGGCTTGAGAGCACCATAAATCCTAACACTAGCTATATTGATCAATAATATTCGACATGCTAGGGCTACCGAATCGAGATGATCTTTTATGACGATACTTTAATAATAAGTATTTAGATAATGAATGATGTAGATAAACTTTAGATTCTAAAATTATACTCATAAATTATTTAGATAATGATAAATTATTTATAAAAAATAAAAAATTTAATAAAAAAATATTTATCGATGCTAAATTAGCATAGTGAATGAAGTTAATTACCTACGCAAGATGGAAGCGTAGGTAATTAGTCTTATTACCTTCACTAACTTAACATCGATAAATTATTTATAAAAATAATAAAAAATATTTATCGATGCTAATTTAGCGTAGGAAATAATGCTAATTACCTATGCAAGAAATAAGCATAGGCAATTAATTTTATTGCCTATGCTAATTTAGCATCAATAAATTATTTATAAAAATAAAAAAAATAATAAAAAAAATTTATCGATGCTAAATAAGCATAGGTAATAAGCCTAATTACCTACGTAAGACTTTAGCATAGGTAATTAGTCTTATTACCTATGCTAATTTAGCATAGGTAAATTATTTATAAAAGTAAAAAAATAAAAAAAAATATTTATCGATGCTAATTTTACGTAAAAAATAAGGATAATTACCTATGTAAGAAATAAGCATAGGCAATTAGTCTTATTGCCTATGCTAATTTAGCATCGATAAATTATATATAAAAATAAAAAAATTAATAAAAAATATTTGTCGATGCTAAATAAGCATAGGCAATAAGTTAATTATCTATGTAAGACGTTAGTATAGGTAATTAATCTTATTACCTATGCTAACTTAGCATCAATAAATTATTTATAAAAATAAAAAAAATAAAAAAAAATATTTATCGATGCTAATTTTGCATAGAAAAAAAGGCTAATTACCTACGCAAGAAATAAGCATAGGCAATTAGTCTTATTACCTACGCTAATTTAGCATCGATAAATTATTTATAAAAATAAAAAATTAATAAAAAATATTTGTCAATGCTAAATAAACATAGGCAATAAGTCTAATTACCTATGCAAGAATTTAGCATAGGTAATTAGTCTTATCACTTACGCTAATTTAGCATCGATAAATTATTTATAAAAAAAAAATATTTGTCGATGCTAATTTATAGTAGAAAATAAGGCTAATTACTTATGCAAGAAGTAAGCATAGGCAATTAGTTTATTGTCTACGCTAATTTAGCATCGATAAATTATTTATAAAAATAAAAAAAATTAATAAAAAATAAAAATATTTATCGACGCTAAATAAGCATAGGCAATAAGACTAATTGCCTATGATTATTTCTTGCATAGATAATTAACCTTATTTTCTACACTAAATTAGCATCGATAAATATTTATTAAAAATTAAAAATTAAGACCATCCATTATCGATGCTTTGGTTTAAATACCGACATTACCATTACGTGGCTAAATATTTAGTAATGCTTTAGCTGTAGCATAGCTAATTATGCCAATTTTATCGATGTTTAGCTTTTTGCGTAGCTAATTATTCTTTTTATCTATGCAAAATTTTACGTAGGTAAATTTTGTGTGGGCAAAACCTTTATTTCTTATAGTGAAAGTTAAACCTTACAGTAGGACAACCTTATATCAGTTCATGTGATCAAAATTTTTAATTTTATATTTAATAATTAGATTATAAATTAAATCTAATCTAAGAAATAATCTAAACATGCAAAAATAATCATGTAATAACGAATCTAGACTCTGATACCAATTGAAGAAACCAGATTTAGGATTTTAGGGCTAGATCTTGAAACTTTTTCAGATCTAGATAGTGAAAGATAGGAATTAATCAAAATTAATTTATAAAATATAAAAAAATCTTTGGATTTAAGATCTTATTAAATGATTATAGCATGTGATAAATCAAAAATTAAAAATTATTAGAAAAATAAAAGATATGTTGATCACATCAACATGGATCTACACTAGATCTATTGTAGGTATGTAACAGAGGATCAGATCCATATTATCTATGCAAGTTAGATATTCTAACTTATTGATCCGAGCTTGAGAATGAAGGTCTGATCCACACTTGCATTCAGTCTCTAAGAGATGTCCACATGAGTTCACGAATCTCGATCAGAAGTTTGATCTTTGAAAATTAGCACAGCATGCTAGTATTGTGCTGATCCTTCTTCGACGATCGATATGGTGCTCCCTTCTTCAAGATTTGGACTCTCCAAAGATCAAAAGGAAGAGAAGAGGCTTTAGATGTAAGACACTCTCAGAAATAAATCTCAAAGATGGAGGATAAGGGATGAATAGAAGAAACCCTAGAAGAAGATCCTCTTCTTCTTCTTTCTTCTCTAACATAGATACCTACATTGGTGTTTACAAAAATCTAATGCCCAATAAGCTTTTTTCTCTAATTTTCACATGCCCAAAACCTCTCTCAATGGTCTAAAATCCACAGAAAAATTAGCTCAAAATTTATTTTAAATAATGAGATATAAGAGAGTCTTATCTTAGTCAAATACCTAGACAAGGCATGTCCAATTAAGGCAACTAGTTCGGACACCCAACACTTGGGCACTCCCTCCTTTCTTTTTGGCGTGGACCACCTTAATCTGTCACACAAAAAGTCTCCCTTTTTCATCAAAAATTTTAGAGAAAATCTGAAAGTGTGGGCGACATAAGGAAGGAGGAAGTTTGATTTCTCAAAACTCTATCTCATAGAATTTAAAACCAAAACAACTTACATCCTTTGACTTGATCCATAACCATATTCCATATAGAAAAGAGAGGGAGAGAGGGGCATGCATGAGAAGGCCTGGGAGAGGAGATTTCATGCACAAAAATAAGGAGAAGAGAGTGTGAGGGCGTTGGGGCTAAGATGGCACAAGGAGAGAATCCTAGTCTTACTAAAATTCCATATTTGACTTGGTCAAATATGGTTTCTCAAACTAAATTAAATCAAAAATAAATCAACCCAATTAAATTAGATCCTAATCTAATTAAAAATATTTTTATATCAAATTAAATTATATTTAATTTTAATTTAATTTTATAATTAAATTAGAAATTAGGTTGACCTAAGTCCTAATTAAATTAGGACAAATTCTTCCTTGTAATTGGTTTATCCAATAAATTAATTAAACTTGATCCAATCAAGTCCAAACTAAATCTAATTAAATTATATTTAATTAAACTTAATCTTACCCCTCTGACTTAATGAAATTAAGTCAATTAGCAATCTAATTGCTAATCGATTCTTCTGCAATACTTGCACTAGGTTAAACATCAATCTTATTGATCGTTTAATCCTAGAATGATTCTTAATCGTTGATCAACCATCCGATCAAATCATGAACTCTAATGTATGTGACCTTATAGATTCGAACCTAAGTCGGTAGCATAGGAATAAATTTTTATATCAATCAAAATGATCATCTAGTAATGATATCCGACGGTCGGATAGATCGAATGTGTAGAACACATCCTTAGAACCCATGTGGATATAGTTTCCATATAATATATCTTCTTGACCAAAATGCTCATAGGACACCTCAGAGTTCAACTATCAACTCTGATCAGGCCATCCATATTATATTTCAAAATACCAAATCCATCTCATGAATTATCCTAGCCAAGTTTTTGCTATATTGAAATATAGTGATACATTCTTCTCCAACTTTTGGAGTGGTCAATTCCATCTTGATCACACACTGACTTCACAAGTACTTAACTGTGCCCAAAAATCTTTCATTACTAAATTAAAAATTTAGTTAGTCTGATATCAAAGCACGGTGAGTTACTTGCAAGCCACTGAGATGATCTCAGATCTAAGGAATACTTATATCTATATTCCATCAGAGACATTCTCGATAGTAGAATATTCTAGAGTTGGTCATGTTCAATGATGATATACCTTTACATCTCACTTGTATGCCATACCAGTATCTTCGTACTTCTTGATTAAGAGGATAACTAACCAATATGGCACACAGTGATCTATGCTCGATAGACGTTGTCATCCTTAATAATAGTTTATCATTTAGTTATGAATAGTTTTAAGAACTAATCGATAAATTCTCTCTTTATCGAATCTAAATAGTCCTAAGAATTTCATCACAATAATGAAATTCATTAGAAGATGAAAACTTTATGATGAAAATATTAAAAAAATTATTTTATTTATTAATAAATTAATTATAATTATAATATAGCTCAACCATCAATAGGCTGATAATTAATTTTGGAACATATTTTTTAACAATACCTCCCTTAAGTTCTTTAGCCATCTTATTTTCATTTTCTTCCATCCTTCCAACACACGAGAAGAAGAGTCAGCCAAGGGAAGGTCGGTCTAAAGCCAATGGAGGGAGAGAAAGAGCTAGAGAGAAAATCCTAGTTTAGGTGATTTCTTTCTTTTATTTATTTTCTATTTTGAATCCAACTCCAAGCTCTATTAATGGCTTAGGAGTTAGTTTATGTATCCGCAACTTTTTTATTCCAATAATGAAATTTATTTTCCTCTTTTTCAATTTTTGCAACTCTTTAATTTACTAAAGAGGCTAACTACTTTCTTGGGATGATCTATCTTAGGATCCTCATGAATTTCTCTCACAGCAAGCATCCAAACTGGTGATCCTTTATTCATGATCATCTATAATTCCTTAGCACCTATCAGATGAAGGCTTTTTTATTATTATTTTTTTGGTCCATCGCCTATCTTTCTATTAGTAGTCTTAGGTAGGGAAGGATTAATCATAATTTTCTTATCCTTATGAGTAAAACTATAGAAGTTGGTTCGGTCATAAATTATAACATCATTGTCAAACAACCAAGGCTGACCTAATATGATACTTCCAACTTTCATGAGTAAGACATCACACCAAACATAATTCTAGTAAGAATGGAGCTGGATGGAACCACGACATCTAAGTTTAATTGAAATAAAGAAGGAATCCATCTAAGATATATGGTATGGACTGGGATGATCTACAGGAGCTAATTCTAATCGCTTAACCATATTGGTGGAGATAACGTTGATACAGCTACCACTATCAATGATCATCTTATAAATTTTATCACTAAATTTTATGAAAGTATGAAAAATAGAGGTTCTACACCAGTCTTTACTTTTCTTAGTTTATGCTAGAATATACCTAATGACTCCAAGCCTAAGATCTGACTCAGGTGCAACATAATCTAGGATATCCTCAGTACTCTCAAATTGCTCGACTAAGTTTGGATCAGCTTCATAAACTTTTTTCTCAATATTTTCTAGAGTTTTCTCCTCTAATTTTTATACAAATAAAGATCGGTTGGGATATTATGCAGCAAAATGATCGTAACCATAGCAATTGAAGCAATAGGATCGAGAACTACTTCTCTTAGACAATTCTCCCACAACTCCTTTTTCTTTATCTTCTTTTTTCATAATAGAATTTGTATGTGAAGGTCCATTACTAGGAGCCTAGTTAGTATTGGGTCTCGATCCAAAAAAAGTTACTCGACTAAGTTCAAGACAACGGATAGTCGAATACCTAAAAAATCTCTCAAAGTCTAGGGCAAGTTGATAAGCTTATTCTAATGTGGTTATCTCTTACAAAAAAAGCTCACACTAGATATCCTCTCATAATCCAGCTCTAAATCTAGATAAGATAACAATCCTATCTTCGGTTACTCCATATCTCATGAGATACTCATCAAATCTCATGATGTACTCGGTGACTGATCTATTTTCTTAAGTCTGTCTCTGTCACTAATCTAAAAGTCTTTGTTGATAGGAGGTGGGAAGGTACTTTCCTCGAAGTTTCTCCTTCATTTCATCTCAGATTTCTATTGGATCCTATCTTCTTTGGTTGAAAAGATGCTCAATACTATTTTAATAAAGTCAGGCTTACCTAACCAACTTCATCCTAGCAAACCTAACTCTCCTTGCTTCAGACATTTCATACCATCCAAAGTAGTAGTCCATGCTCGATTCTCAATCTAAGAACTCTCTCAGATCTAAACAACCATCAAAACTTGGGGCTTTGATCTTCATATTTCTAAGGACATGTTCAAGTTGGTCGAATTGGTTATGGTATGAGCATGCTTCTATAGGTCGACCTAGGTAGGTTCCTATCTCTCTGTCCATTGGGTACTCGGAGAAACACGGGTTCAAGTTGTCTTTGCCTATCTTCTTCTAGTACTACTATTCTTTTGCTCATAGTTTTCATAAAATCTTTCATGTCATCAAGCTTTTTAGTTAGGATATTAATGATGACTGTTGTATTGGGATCCTTATTGGTACTAGGTGAGAAAGTAGGATATTGGTATTGGGTACCTGATTTAGTGGTTATGCAAGTTTAGGATGTAGAAATAAGATGCAGTAAGAAAAAAATTAAAATGCTAACAAGTAAATTATAAAATTTAAAATATGAAAATTTAACTTGCAGGAATTTAAATTATAGAATTTAAACTAAAGTCCTAATCAATCCGACTTTAATACCAAATTGATATGGGACAATCTAAAAGAAAAGAAAAGATCAAGCTTCCTTCTATTCGTTAATAATAAATCACATCTGATCGTGATACATTATTTCCAAGATAGATAGTATGGTTAACTATACTCTGCTCAGGAGACATGATTGATTGACATGGGATCAAAGCAAGATCAATCTAAATGATGTAGATGAATGCCATTTTAGAGATCAGTAAATAATTAGAGATAATAAAGTAAATAAAAAGATAGCAAAAATTAAATATACTCATGAATAAATGCAAAAAGAAATATGAATGGAATGAATGATAGCAAAAAATTAAGCTCATAAGAAAATTCAAAAAGATAAGAAGAATCCGGATTATTATAGTTAAAAAACTATCCTGATTAGAACTCTTAATTTTTTAACCAAGCAAATCTATCGATAAAGAACTGGATCTTTACCAACATTGGATCTGAACAAAAGTATAAGTAAAAATCAAAGATCAATTGAGAAGGAACAAAGATTCTTGTCAATATTTGATCTGTAAAATAATGGATCACTCTTTTTCTTTCAACATGATAGATAAAAATCTTAGAGGAGACAGATCTTCTCTTAGTAGAATAAGCTTGTGTAGGTAGATAGTAAAAATGATTCGAGATCGTAGAAACACTGGATCTTAAGTAAATGAAGGATAAAGGGATAGAAAGAAAATGAGTCTCACACCCTCCCATCATGAGGTAATTTTGGATCTCATATCCTCTCCCTCTTGGAGTAATTGATATAAGTATTTATGGATAAAATCATTCATTCATTCATTGTGTCATTGATGAAAGATACAAGAATTTATATAGGATCCTGGGGTTCCTTTCTTTAGGAATATCCTATCCTTTATAAGGAAGAAACCAGCCTTCCAACAAAAAAGTAAAATATTATGCCTAGTTTCCAAGTAAAGAAATATATCATATCTATCTTTTATGGAATCATGGGGAAAAAAATCAGTCCTTCAATAAAATAAGTAAAAAATCAAGAACTCTTAAGAAATTATAGGAAAGAAAAAAAATTCCATGTGGGTGCTTAATGCTTGGCACAACTTGGTATAAGGATCCTTGGGCATGGCACATACTAGCGTGTGTATTTTCTCCTTGAGCATATGGAGAGTGGTGGCTCTAAAGATGACATGATCCAAGCTTTCTTTTTTATAATGGTCTCTTTTCGAATAGGACTTTAATCCAATACAAACCCAAGTATGATCCTATAGACCCAAAACTAAATGCTGACTAAATCAAAAGAACTAAAATCAAATAACTGAAGTAGAGTTAATCTGATGTGGCTTCTTCAATCCAAATTGAATCTAAATTATGTTGCCGACTTTTGGTAGCTCTGGTGTCTGCACCAGATAGAATGTTGGTTTGCGAAGAAATGCTACTCGAGCTGATCCAAGGCGAGATTCGAGCTAGCTTGATTAAGTCCTATTTTATCCAAAACTTTTTTCAATGGCTATTTTTTTTTATCTCTAATGGCTATAAATGACTAGAAATGAGTTCAAAAAATATATAACTTATGAAAAATAAAAGGAAGATCCAAGAGAAGAAAAAAAAGAGGGAATATGTGAAAAATATTCAGATTTAAGTGAGTTCCATAGCATATTAAAATAAGAAAGAAAAAAGAGAAATTAAGCAGTGAAATCAGAGGGCTTTCAAAAGATATCTTCTCCAGCATCTAGTACAATCTCTCAAGCATCATTTGAAGAAAAGTAAAGCTTCAAAAGAGCATATATTCAATAACTTTTTTGAGCTTCAAAGAATTTATATTTTTTATTCTTTTTTAGCTAAATTTTTGCATCTTGTATTTTATTTTTTTTTACAAGTTTCTTTAGGAAAAAGAAACTTGAATATAGGCTGGTCCAAGTTCGTAATTAGATATTATATTGGTTTTGGTTGGTGAGCCTGAAAAATCAACTTGGTTGTTAGTAAATCAGAAAAAAATAATGATATAAGATTTTAGTTGGTGCTCCTGTTGAAAATCAACTGAATTTATTTATGTATCCGAAAAACAAACATACTATAATCAAGAGAGCATTATAGTAAAAATTTTAAGAAAAGCTTAGAAAGTGGACGTAGGAGCGGGATGCTTCGAACCACTATAAATTTTGTATATTTGTGTTGTACTATCTTGCCTACATTCTCTTGCTACACTTGATTTTAATTCTTGCTTTGTAGTAGCTCAATTGTAGCATAGATTCATTTGCTTATTAATTCTGCTGCTACATACATTATTCACTTTACAATTACTTTGATAAGTTGAAATAGAAGCATACATTTGGTTAAAGTTTAATTCGGATTAAATTTTTTAATTAACCCAATTCACCCCCCTCCTCTTGGATTGCTACCTCTAGGCAATAAGTAATATTAGAGCAGATGCTTTGTTATTAATTGTTAATCTAACAATCAAAAGTTAAAGATCTTGTCAATCCAAAATAAAATCTTTTTTAATGAAGACGAATCAGATAGACCCTCATTTTTTAATGGCTCAAACTTTATCTATTGAAAAGCTAGGATGAAAATATTCAAATAAGCACATAACTATAGTTTATAAAAACTTATTGTTGATGGCTCACATACCCATAATGCACTAATCAAGCATGATAAGAAAATGGCCCAACTTAATGCTAAGATCATGAATATACTTTATTGCTCTTTAGATATTAATGAGTTTAATAAAATTTTTTCATGTATTTCAATGAATCAAATATAAAAAAAATTAAAAATGACTTATGAAAGAGCAAATCAAAAAGAAGAATCAAGTTTCCATGAAAAGAAGAAAGCTCATCCCAACCTATGCCTCATAGCTCACGAGGATAAAAAGAAGACAAAAAAAAAATAAAGAAGAAAGAAAGTAATAATTAAAAGAGAGCAAAGCAAAGAAAAGAGAAATAAGAAAGTGAAAGAAAGAATTACAAATCTTTGCCTTATGGCTAATGACGATAAGGTAAGTCTTGAGAATTCTTTTGATTTTATTTTTAATGAGTTTGTTGAAGCCTTCAACGATTTAATAGATGAATTTAAAAAATTAAGACTAAAAAATAAAAAACTTAAAAGGTCAAATTTTCTTTTAGCTGATGAAAAGAATAAATTATTAATTAAAAAAAAGATATTTTTTAAAAAAATGATGCTTTGGCTAAAGAAAAAGAAGCACTTTTTAAATCTAAAAAATCTTTAGTTGAAGAAAATATTAAGTTAAAAATAAAATTTAAAAAAATTAAAATTTTATATTAAAAAAAAGAAAACTTATTGAAAGAAAAGAAGTCTCTTTTGGAAGAAAATGCCAATCTAAGAAAAGAAATTAAAAGATTAAAGCATATGCTTAAAATGTTTATAATTGACTCTCAAAAACTTCAATCTATTTTAATCAATCAAAAAATTATTTTTGATAAAGTTGGAATTGGCTATAATTCATTAAGAAAATAAAAATTTGTGAACAACATATTTAGCAAATCTTATTTTGAAAATTATTTTATAATTTACTTTAAATGCAACAAAGCTAGCTATAAAATTTTTAAATGTAATACTAAAAGAATTGGTCATATTTTGATTAAGTAAATATGAATTTCAAAAGAAACTATGAGCTCTAACCTCAATAGATCCAAGAAAGCTTGGATACCAAAAATTATGAAGTAATTTTGTAGGTGTGCCAAGGATCCAATGAAGTAAAAAGAGAAAAAATATTTTGATTGGATACTTTGAAAATAAACTAGGATGGGTAATGATGTTGATAAAATCTAAAATTTTCTCACATCATTTCATCATTAATTATTTTATTGAATATATTGACTTTAATGATTTGTTAGTATATATGCATATAATAACTCCTTCCATATTCTGATAAGTATGATTGATTTTGATGCTTACAAAAATTTAAATATTCTAATTTTTAAATTAATATGCTCTCCTCTATATATCATGTTATGAATGAAATAATTTTATCTTGAAATTCAGAATGATATTTTAAGCATCTCCATATCAATTCTATAATTGATGAACATAAATTAAAAGATGCTTAATTAGATATGAATGTTTTAATTACTAAACCAACAAGAGAAACTAATTTTTGGCATTCCTCAATAAGATACTTAAATATTGAGATTTTTTCAAAATTTTGTATAAAATAAGTACTTAAAAATAAGATATTAAATCATAAAAATTAAGTACTTGATTTGTTAATTGCATTGTATCTTAAATTGACCGCTAAGAATTCAAAATTTCTCTAGTTAAACCTAAACAAGATAAAGCTTATATCTAGATTCTCTTTTCTTGTTATCCTTAAATTTGATTGATTATTTTCTCCAATTGACTAAAATTTGATTTGAATATTATCTTTGATCTCCAACTTGTTTGTATATCAATTTTCATCTAAATTGATCAAATTATATTAAATTGAAACTTCTTGAATTGGTTCTAGTATCGTGGAGTCGACTCATAAAACAGAGGAGTCAACTCATGTGCCTAAATAGTTTTCAGTGTCTGAGATAGATTTCTTAATTAAATTGCTTCAAGGCTCTATCATTTTCATTTTCAACTTTCTCGAACCATAATTCCTTTTCAAACCCTTCACCCATCAAAATCTATGAAAATCTATTTTTTAAAAAAATTATGTATGTTTGAGGTTTGTTTGATTTCTATGATTCAATATGTGCTCATTTTATAAAACCAAGAGGAAGATATTAACAATTAATTAAATTAAAAGAAAATAAGAGAAAATTAAAAATATTAAATTTTCTAACATAGAAAACATCATTAAAATATTAAAAATAAAATAATTTTGAAACTTAATTAAAAATAAAAATTATTTGATATTTTCTAAGAAAAAGAATGAAATGATTTTTTTTTGATGAATCTCTTAACTTGAATCATTTGTTAATATCAATTCAAATTGATTTTTCTTAATCTTTAAGTGACATCAAACTTTTAAGAAAATCATTAATTAATCCAAATTTTAATTCTATTGATATCATAAAAATATTCAAATAAATTATTTAGTTTGATTCTCAAACAATTGGTATCAAAAATTAGCATAAAAAGAATTAATTTTTATAATTATATCAAATAAAAATTTAAAATTATCTTTGGTTTCAAAAATTAATATCAAGTAGAATTTACTTTCAATAGATAAATTTAAAAATTAATCATCTCTAATCTTTAGGTGGTATCAAATTTTTAAGAAAATTATTGTTTGATCTAAATTTTAGTTTAATTGGTATCAAGATAATTATTATTTTATTTAAACTTGAAAATATTTGGTATCAAGATTTTTACAATTGCTATCAAATAGCATATTATTGCCTTGCACTCTAATACTTTATCTTTTAGTAAAAAGAAAAAAATATCGTTATTTCAAATCTAAGTTAGCACAGCCATACTATTAATATAATATTGTTTGAGATAAATTATAAATATTTGATACGATCTTTGAACTCAATGTGTAATATTGTTAGGATAGATCCGTCAACTGCGGAACATGGATCACCCACTCGAGATCACCTATAGGAGATATGGCACCACCTATTGCTATAGAAAGAAAAAAGAAGACAAACAAATACAACCATATATGTGGTTTAGTTCAAGTGCCTACATCCATGGAATATGCAATGCTTACACTACCAAGAAAGAATAATAGAGGAGATACAATCTCAACTCATCAATCCTCTCTCTCAATCTAGAAGTACTCACCTATACAATGCTCTCATAGTAATCCCAAGAAGATCCCCCTCATAGATCTACCGGTCTAGGATCCTCGATATCACTAGACACTCTGTGATCCTCTCAGTCTCTACATCATGCCCCAGCCTTTGTCCCTAGGCAACCTTACCTTATCGTTCCAGAACATTCCTGGCTTTTTTGATGCTCTTGACGTGTCCTGAGACCCCTGGCTCTTCTTGAAACCTACTCTTGATCTTCCTGCGAAGCTCCTAACACTCTCTACTGAGATACCCTCCTCGGCTGCTGCACCGTCGAGCCTCTCTCAATCCCCCATGCCTCTAGGGAGGTGCTACTGTAGCACTCCTTGCTTTGTCTCTGCGTCATCTGAGAGATGTTTTTGAGACTCTAACGACTCTTTAGGTTGTCAGACCTTCTTATAAGCCCTAATCATTCCAATAGCCATCCGATCAGCTCCCGCTTGCTCTCCTGACCATTGGATAGCACAACAGCTCCATAAACCCCATGAAAAAGTTTCAATATACATGCCCACACGTGCTTGCTTGCATTGGGCGCATCCCTACTGTTCGCCTCCATCGAGCTGGCTCGGTCCACAATCGGGCCGGCTCGATTGTGTCTAGTCTGAGCACTGCTTTCTACCTTCTTGAGAGAGCTAGCTCGAATTTGCCTCGAACCGACTCGATGTCACCCCGAGTCGGCTCGATTGCGTATTTAAGCCAGCCCGACTGTATGTTGGCTAATCTTTCTTATGACTCCTGAATCTCATTCTTGGCTTATCATGGATCGAATCTTGAGATGCCAGATTCCAATATTCTTCACATCGACTCGATATTTGACTTCACCTTAAATTTGAGAGCTTCCTGTATGATACCGCCCCCATATCCTAGGGCTATCATCTGTTTCTCATGGATCAGCAAACATGAGAGTCGAGCCAGGCCACTTGATCCTCTGGCTCGACTTCCAAACTAAGTCTCGTGCCCAATCCATCTCCACCTGGAGCTCCACCTCACGTTACGCTCCATCTGGCTTCTTCTTACACATGAGAGCATCCATCTTGATTATGTCCTTCTTCTAACTTGATCACCATTGCAGCAATATTTGGAACAATCTGACTCCTTCTGACTCTAATACTACTATTAGAAATCCAGTATTGCTCTGATACCACTATTAGGATAGATCCGTCAACTATGAAATATGGATCACCCGTCCGAGATCATCTGTAGGAGATATGGCACCACCTGTTGCTATGAAAAGAAAGAAAAAGACAAACAAACACAACCATATACGTGGTTTGGCCTAAGTGCCTACATCCACGAGACATGCAATGCTTCACTACCGAGAAAGAATAATGGAGAAGATACAATCTCAACTCATCAACCCTCTCTCTCAATCTAGAAGCACTCACCCATATAATGCTCTCATAGTAATTCTAAGAAGATCTCCCTCATAGATCTATCGATTTAGAGTCCACAACATCCCTAGATATTTTATGATCCTCTCTGCCTCACATCAAGCCCCAACTTTTGTCCCTAGGCAATCCCATTGTTTTAGGACACTTCCAGCTTTTTTTATGCTCTTGGCACGTCCTGAGACCCCTGGCTCTTCCTAAGACCTGCTCCTAGTCTCCCTGAAAAGCCCCTAGCACTCTCTACTAAGATATCCTCCTCGATTGCTGCACCATCGAGCCTCTCTCAACCCCTCCGTGGCTTCAGGTAGGTGCTATTAGGAATTGTATTCTAAAGTCAATCATTTAGGTTGTAGATAGTTGAGCTAAATATAATTATACTTAAATTATTAATAAATAAAATTAATATTTTAGCTTTTTCATCATTTTATGCATCTTTCTATAATGAACTCTTCTGTGATGAAGTCCTTAGGACTATTTAGACTCAACAAAGAAGGATTTATCATTTAGTCCTCGAACGTGTTCACGACCAAATGATTCGTTGTTACCCAGGATGACAACATATCGAGTGTAGGTTAGTATGTACCATAAGTGTTGGTTGTCCTCTTAACCAAGAAGTATGGAGATACTGTTATGGTATGTAGGTGAAGTATAGGGGTACATTTCACTGAACGTGATCCAATTGCGGAACTCTCTACTATCAAGAGTTGTTCGTGAAGGATATGGATATAAGTGTCCCTTAGACCTGAGATCACCATGATGATCTACAAGCAACTCACTATACTTAAGTATCAGACTATTTGAATTTCTAATTCAGTGATGGAAGGCTACTGGGTGCAGTCAAGTACTTAGCTTGTCGGTGTGTGAGTCAAGATGAAATTGACCCCTCCAAATATTGGAGCAAGTGCATCACTGTATTTCAATTTAGCAAACCCTCAATCTGAGTGGTCCATGTGATGGACACTGAGTTTTGAAATATATTATGGATGGATTTTAGGATTGACAGTAAACCCTAGATCGTCCTTTGAGCATCGAAGACAAGGAGATGAATTATACGGTAACCATATGCCACAGGTTCGTCATTGTTGCATTGTGACTTTTTGACCTATCCAAATATTGGGTACCATTGCTAGATGGTCACATCGATTGGTATAGAAAATTGATTCCTGTGCTATCGACTAAGAATTCGAACCTATGGGGTCATACACAATAGAAGTTTCTATCTGATCTGATGGTTGATATTGAGTCTCGATGACCTAGGACTCTATGGTCAAGAGTCTCACTAGACTAAAATTTTATGATCAAAAATTTCACTCGACTAGAACTCTGAGTCCTTCATGTTCAGGACTCTCTGAACGAGAGTCCTGATGACCTGGGACTCTATGGTCGAGAGTCCCATTGGTCTGGAACTCTCTGACCAATAGTCCTAGTAGACTGAAACTCTGAGTCCTACTTATCTAAAACTCTTTGATCAAGAGTTTCACTGATTTGAGACTCTATAATCTTGAGATCCATTCATTTAGAACACTGGGTTCAAGAGTCCCACTGGATTGGGACTCTTCAGGAGTTTCATGTTGATGGAACTTTGATGCCCGGTAATCCATCCGATTGGGACTCTAATATTTTAGAAGATTAATTAGCAATTTGATTATTGATTAGCTCAATTTGATTGAGTGATGAGAATTTGATCAAGTTCAATTGAATTTGATTCGATTGGGTTTGACCCGATCTGGTCATAAGATGACCTAATCGCTAAAGAAGATCCGATCCTGATTTAATTAGGACCTGGATCTAATTAATTTTTAATTTAATTAAAATTTTATTGATTTGAATTAAGTCTAATTTGGTTGGATTAAATATGATCTAATTGGTTTAAATTAATTGATTTGGTTGAAACCAATTAGGACCAAGTCAAATGAGATTTGAATTTAAATTCTCCCTAGCGCCCACCATATTTGACTTTTCCACCTTGACCCATGCCCTCCTCTGATTTTTGCATGAGATTTCTTATGTAGAAATGAATATGCACCCTTTCTCTCTTCTGCCTTTGACCTGATCCAAGGGTTGGACCGGCTCAAACTAAGTTGAATTTTGAATTCAACTTAGTTGGTTTGAAATTTGAAAAACCTAATCTCTTCTTTATCTATTCTCCATGCCTACCTAAACTTTTTATCGCATATTTTTTTTGACAATTTTTGATAGAGGGCAAGCAGAAGGAGAGTCCTTCTGCTCGTCACCCTCTTGGATGAGGCATTGGAAAAGGATAAGACCCCATTTGAATTCAAATACTAGAAGTTGGTTGAAACTAGTTCAACCAATCTTAACCTATCCACTCCACATAAAATTTCTACATATTTTTCATGCAATAAGTTATTAAAATTTTTGTGTGTAAAGTTTGAGGGGTTACCTTTCCATGGTAAAAATTTAAAAGTGATTGAGCATTGGTTTTGGGCAAAAAAAATCTTGGAGTGAAGGTGAGCAAAATCCTATAGCACTTTATTTTTCCTTCATGCTTCCATTCTCTTCTGATTTTTGTATCTAAGGACATCCAATTTTTAGATATGATCTAAATAGAGCTTATATATTTAAAAGTTATCTTTCCATGAAAATTTATTTCATGGATAAACTCCACACAGAGAGGGCATGAGAGGGTTTTCAGTGCATCAGGGATTTTGGATCGAGTGAAACTTAAGACTTGGGAATCTAGGTTCGGGTGGAGAGATCGAGTGCTGAGAGCATCGGATCACCACCAAATTTAAAACACAACTTCATCATCCTCCGAAGCATATGTTTAAATTTTTTAGAGTATCTAGGAGATCAGAAAGAAGATGATCGATTGGATCAATCATGATCAACCATTAAAGATTCCAGCGAGGAGCTAGCACTCCAGTAGAGCTGATCGGGATCAGAAGCTCCGTATGGATCAACCATAGAGGTCGGATACATGTGCAGCAATGATGTGATATCATAGCATTATTTGATGAATTTAGATTACAGTGATCAGCTACCTGTGCACAGGTATCGAGTTCTGAACTCGTATCGATCAGCAGATTTGATTTATTGATCGATTATATTTAAATTTTAAATTATATATTAGCATATCTAGATCTTGAATAGGATTTAAATTGATTAGATCAATGCATGCAGTAGATTAATATTTAATTAATTTTAGTTTTTACTATTTTAATTTTAAAAATATTTTTAAAATGCATGCTAAAACTTCTGCTCGATTTTCTTCAATGGTATCAGAGCAACAAGGTTGCTTGACATCTCTAATAAGTAATTAAAAATTAAATATTAATATATTTGATATGCTTAATCTAGATAATTTAGTAATCAAGAATAAATAAGTCACCAAGCCATCCGATCATAAGGGACAAGTATGGTTTAAAGGCAATGTCCTCCCATTTAGTAGGGATCTCTTATGGCGGTAGGGATGCCACCGTGAACTCATTCATTAAGATAAATAGTAAAAAAATTTTAATGATTAAAATTATTTTAATTAAAAAATTAAATATGAATGTATTTTAGATTAAATCTAAAAGGTTGATTCATAGTTTAATTTTTATTATGTTTTATTTTCTGTTTAAAACTAGCAATAGGTTGTTGTTTGAGAAATGAGCCGACCCATTTCTGAAATGAGTCGACCCATTTGAAAAATAAAAAATAAAATCTTTCAAAATTTAAAAACTATTTTTGAAATGCCAAACCCTGACCCATCAGTCCAAAAACTTAATTAAAAGAATTAAGTATTGTTCATAGGGTCTAGAATTGTGAATTAAGATCCTAAGACAAAATCATAAGACTGTGGATTAAAGGGTTAGATGAATTTGGTCCATTAATTGGGTTAGACCTAAGGTTAGTTAAAGAATGGATTAATCTAGAGTAATTGATCAAATCTAACCAAGTATTGAATTAGATTAAGTCAAGGATACTTTAGAATTAACTTCAATAGTTGTAGTTGGACAAGTCCATATCTTTAACTAGACTAAGATAGACTTGATTCATGGCTACGCAGTTAAGCCCAAAATTACTAGGTTGATTAGATTAAATCTAATTAACTGATTGGTGTCTAAGATAAGTTTGGCAATCTAGATCAGTGATTTTTAATTGGAAGCTACTCGCACTGATTCGATTTTTGATGAGTTAATAGCATATCCCTTCCACTGATCTCACTTACCTGGCCGACATGGTCGATTGGGATTTGATCAGATCACTTGATGATTCAAACTAACCCATGTCACTAGGAATCAGTTTGACTGATTTCAATCAGTAAAACTGAATTGGATGCCCATGGACTTAAATTGATTCTAGCCCTGACCTATTGACTTGTTGAAGTCAGTGGGAGGGTTTGACTTGGTGAAGTCAATCGAAAAAATTAATCCATGTTCTTTCTATCTAAAATCATATGTAACCTAAATCCTCTAAATTATTAGATCCTTAAAATTACTAAGTTATGGGGATAACAAAGTCATAGCCTCTCATTAAGGTGAATAGTAATGAGTCCAATCTTCTGGGTAGACATTGGAGGTGCCTTACACCTGGTGTTCATCTAGATATTGAAATTGCTATCCATCATATGATGATTAGATCCCACTCTCTTAATGGTGATTAGGTTAGCTAGAGTTTTTCTAGAGCTTGGTTATCATTGATTTGATGCATCAAAGTCAATCATGTTAATGGTTGGACCTAATCAGACCTTTTCAGTGGAGGTCATAGTCTATTGATTTAGCATCTAGGGCAAAATCTAAATACTAAAAATTATTTAGATAAATAATTGATTATGAACCTATCTGTAGATGCACACGGGTTAGTCAGAGCTTTTCTCGGGCCCATATGTAGTCTATGTAGATTTCAATACCCACTAAGAAGTTAGTGTAATTTTTCGAATTGGAGGTAGAGGCTACCAATTCATTAAAAATAGTGAAAGAACCTTTAGACTAAAGTTCAAATCTTTATGATTAATTAATTTAAGTACTAATAAGACTTCATATTTTTTTTTAGATAATTAGAATGGCTAGAGTTAGTCCACTCCATTCACTATTAGACAGTGGTAAGTATTTAGGACCTAAGAATAAGGAGTCTAGTGTTGATCCTAATCAGGCAGATCCATAGAGGAATGATCCTCTTGACCCAAATAGGCTGAATAATAGAAATCAACAAGTGGTTGCTGATCAAGACTATTATATGATAACACCTTGTAATTTTTTCATATGTGATACATCTACCTGGGTATTAGATATCGAAAGTTCGATTTATATATGCAATTCATTGCGTGGACTTCAAATTGGTAGAAAATTTAAGAATGATGATAGATTTTTTAATGTTGGAAATGAAAGTCAAGTTTCAGTTCTAGCATTGGAAACTCTTGAACTATTTTTCAAAAATAATAGTATCATTTTAAGTGACTGTCACTATTATTTATCTTTTATGATGAACATAATATCCATTGGATTTTTGGCCTAAGATGGTTATAGTTTATCAATAAAGGGACATTATTGCGATATCATTATGAATGATATCATAATAATGCAAGGACAATTAAGAAATAGCATTTATATTTTATCATAGCTTATTAGTGTAATGTACAAGTCGAATAAATGATCAAAACTAGATAATATCATGGATGCTTATCTTTGACACTGTAGGCTCAATCATATAAACAAGAATAAGATTAACAGATTAGTCAAGGAGCATATCCTTGACATTGATGATTGTGAATCATTGAATATCTATGAGTCCTATCTTCTTGGTAAGATGACCAAATCATCTTTTACAAAAAAGGGTGAGCGGGCCATTGAGCTTTTAGGTCTAGTACATACTGATGTATGTGGACCTATGAACACATATGCTAGAGATGGGTTTTACTACTTCATTACAGTTACTGACGAGCTATCTAGGTATGGGTATATTTATCTTATGAAGAGTAAATTCGATTCATTTGAAATGTTCAAATGATATCGAAATGAGGTAGAAAAATAACTTGAAAAGAGTATTAAAATTCTTCGATCTGACCGAGGAGGTGAATATCTTTTTAACGAGTTTTTGACATATCGAGGAGAGAATGAAATTCTCTCACAATAGATTCCTTTTGAAATACCACAGCATAATGGTGAATCTAAAAGGAGGAATCGAATCCTGTTGGACATGGTTCGGTCCATGATGGGGTTTACAAGTCTGTCGGTTTTATTTTGGGGTTATACACTAGAAACTACCTATTTTATTTTGAATAATATTTCAAACAAGTCTATTACAAAGACTCCATATGAGATATGGACTGGGCGTAAGCCAATACTCTCACTTTAGGGTTTGGGGATGTCTGACTTATGTTAAACGTTTGCAACTAGAAAAGCTTGGACCTAGGTTCGATAAATATCTATTCATAGGATATCCCAAGAAAACTATGAGTTATTACTTTTATCTTGCTGAAGAACAAAAGGTGTTCATCAGCAATAGAGCACTCTTTTTGAAAAAGGGAATTCCTTAGTGAAGGAACAACTGCCTTCAATATTGAACTTAATAAAGTTTGACAGGTGAAAGAACTGACACATTCTAGTGAACCTGCAGAACTAGATTTGATAAGATCAAATTCAGAGTCTATTGAAATGGCACCAAGAAGTTCCGATAGAGTATTGCGTCAACCGAATAGATACTATGATTTTTTGGTCTGAGATGGTGATCCTGTTGAACTCGATGAGAACAATAAGGATCCAATCATCTACATGGATTCCATGCAGAGGTCCAACTTCGATAAGTGGCTGAAAGCCATGAAGTCCGAAATGGAGTCCATTAAGGTCAACAGTGTATGAACACTAGTTGATCCATCTGAAGGGGTAAAATTCATTGGATGTAAGTGGATTTTCAAAAAAAATTGGGGCACAGATGGAAAGGTGAAGATCTATAAAGCCCATCTGATTACCAAGGGATATCATCAGCATTATGGTATTAACTATGATAAGACGTCTTTTTCAATGGCAATGCTCAAATCTATTCGGATCATGCTTGCAATAGCAGCATACCTAGACTATGAGATCTAGCAAATGGATGTGAAAATAGCTTTCCTAATTGAAGAGCTAGATGAAGAGGTATATATGATACAGTCTGAGGGTTTGACATCCATGAACGAGTCTAAGATGTGCAAACTTCAAAGATCCATCTATGAATTGAAGTAGACATCACAGAGTTGGAACATGCATTTTAATAAAGTAATCAAAACGTATGGCTTCGTTAAGAATGGAGAAGAATCCTGCATGTATAAATGGGCCAATAGTTTTGTTGTTGTATTTTTTATACTGTATGTTAATGGCATTCTCTTAATAAAAAATGACATCCCTACATTATAGGGAATAAAAGTTTGGCTGTCATCTCAATTCTCCATGAAGGACTTAGAAGAAGCTTCCTACATCCTAGAAATGAAGATCTATAGGGATAGATCTAAAAGGTTGCTAGAATTATCCCAGTCCACGTACATTGATACTGTGTTGAAGAGATTCAACATGGAGAATTCTAAGAAGGGCTATCTCTCGATAGGTCATAGAATTTCGCTCTCGAAGAGGGATTATCGGACAACTCCTCAAGAGAGAGTGTGTATGAGTAGAATACCATATGCTTCGACAGTGAGTTCTATTATATATGCCATGATGTGTACGAGATCAGACGTGACATACTTACTAAGAATAGTGAGTAGATACCAGTTTGACCCAGGTGAGAATCACTGAAAGATTGTGAAGACAATCCTGAAGTATTTGAGAAATACCAAGGACTAGTGGCTCATCTATAGAGATACTGACTTGAAACTTATGAGATATACTGATTCTAGTTTTCAATCAGATCATGATGATAGCAAAAATATGTTAGATTTTATGTTTATCCTAAATAGTGGAGCGGTCTACTCGAAGCTTTCCAAGCAGCATACTATAGCTGATTCTATGTGCGAGGTGGAGTATGTCGCGGCATCTGATGCTGTGAAGAAAGCTGTATGACTGTGGAAGTTCATCGATGAGCTGGGAGTGGCACCCTCTTTGGATGATCTGGTTCTGCTATACTGTGACAGCACTGAAGCCATTGCTCAAGCAAAGGAGCCGAAGGCACATCAGTGTACCAAATATATTCTGCATCGCTACCATCTTGTATGAGAAATCATGTAGCGAGGTGACGTCGAGCTTCAAAAAATCGATGGAAAGGAGAACATGGCTGACCCCTTTACTAAAAATCTTAGAATCAATCGATAATCACAAATGGAAGATGGGTATTTGATACTGTTCTGAGTGGCTTTAATCTAAGTGGGAGTTGTTGAAAATTATATCATAAAGTCAATCATCTAGGTTATAGATGGTTGAGCTAAATATAATTATACTTAAATTATTAATAAATAAAATTATTATTTTGGCCATTTCATCACTTTATGCATCTTTCTATAATGAACTCGTCTGTGATGAAGTCCTTAGGACTATTTAAACTTGACAAAGAAGGATTTGTCATTTAGTCCTCAAACATATTCGTGACTAAATGATTCATTGTTACCCAGGACGATAACGTATCGAGTGTAGGTCATTGTGTGCCATAAGTATTGATTGTCCTCTTAACCAAGAGTATGGAGATACTGTTATGGCATGAAGATAAAGTGTAGGGGTATATTTTACCGAACGTGATTCAACTATGGAGCTCTCTACTGCCAAGAGTTGCTCATGAAGGATATGGATATAAGTGTCTCTTAGATCTGAGATCACCATGGTGACCTACAAGCAACTCACTGTACTTAAGTATCGGACTACCTAAATTTCTAATTCAGTGACGGAAGGCTATTAGGTGCAGTCAAATACTTGGCTTGTCGGTGTGTGAGTCAAGATGAAATTGACCCCTCTAAGTGTTGAAGCAAGTGCATCACTATATTTTAATTTAGCAAACCCTCGATCAAGGTGGTCCATGTAATGGATACTGAGTTTTGAAATATACTATGGATGAATTTTAGAGTTCACAGTAAACCCTAGATCTTCCTTTAAGCATCGAGGTCAAGGGGATGAATTATACGATAACCATATGCCACAGGTTCGTCATTATTGCTTTACGACTTTTCGACCTATCCGGACGTCGGATACCATTGCTAGATGGTCACATCGATTGATACAAGAAATTGGTTCCTGTGCTGTTGGCTAAGAATTCAAACCTATGGGATCACACATAATAGGAGTTTCTATCTGATCTGATGGCTGATATTGAGTCTCGATGATCTAAAATTTTATAGTCAAAAGTTCCACTAGACTGAGACTCTATGATGAAGAGTTTCACTCGACTGAAACTCTGAGTCCTTCATATTCAGGACTCTCTGAATGAGAGTCCTGATGACCTAGGACTCTGTGGTTGAGAGTTCCACTGGTCTGAAACTCTCTGACCAAGAGTCCTAATGGATTGGGACTCTACAACCTACTTATCTAGGACTCTCTGATCAAGAGTCCCACTGGTCTGGGACTCTATGATCTCGAGATTCATTCATTTAGGACATTGGGTTCAAGAGTCCCACTGGATTGGGACTCTTCAAGAGTTTCATGTTGATGGGACTCTATTGCCTAATAATCCATCCGATTGAGACTCTAATATTTTGAAGGATTAATTAGCAATTCAATTACTGATTAGCTCAATTTAATTGAGTGATGAGGATTTGATCAAATCCAATTGAATTTGATTCGATTGGATTTGATCCAATCAAGTCATGAGATGACCTAATCGCTAAAGGAGATTCAATCCTGATTTGATTAGGACCTGGACCTAATTAATTTTTAATTTGATTAAAATTTTATTGGTTTGAATTAAGCCTAATTTAGTTGGATTAAACTTGATCTACTTGGTTTAAATTAATTGGTTTGATTGAAACCAATTAGGACCAAGTCAAATGAGATTTGAATTTAAATTCTCCCTAGCGCCCATCATATTTGACTTTTCCACCTTGACCCACGCCCTCTAATTTTTGCATGAGATTTCTCATGCAGAAATGAATATGTGCCCTTCCTCTCTTCTGCCTTTGACCTAGTCCAAGGGTTGGATCAGTTCAAACTAAGTTGAATTTTGAATTTAACTTAGTTGGTTTGAAATTTGAAAAACCTAATCTCTTCCTTATCTATTCTCCATGCCTACCTAAAATTTTTGTCACATTTTTTTTGATAATTTCTGATAGAGGGCAAGTAGAAGGAGAGTCTTTCTGCTTGTCACCCTCTTGGATGAGGTGTTGGAAAAGGATAAGACCCCATTTGAATTCAAATACTGGAAGTTAGTTAAAACTAGTTTAACCAATTTTAACCTATCCACTCCACATAGAATTTATATTTATTTTTCATTAATAAATTATGAGAATTTTTGTGCATGAAGCCTGAGGGGTTACCTTTCTATGGTAAAAATTTGAAAGTGATTGGGCATCGATTTTGGGTGAAAAGAAATCCTAGAGTGAAGGTGAGTAGAATCCTATAGCAATTTATTTTTCCTCATGCCTCTATTTTCTTCTAATATTCATATCTAAGGACACCAAATTTTTAGATATAATATAAAAAAATTTATATATTCAAAAGTTATCTTTCCATGAAAACTTGTTTTATGGAAAAACTCTACATAGAGAGGGTGTGAGAGGATTTTCAGTGTGTCAGGATTTTTCAACCGAGTGAAACTCAAGACTTGGAAATTTGAGTTCAGGTGGAGAGATCGAGTGCTGTGAGTATCGAATCACCACAAAATTTGAAACGCCACTTCATCATCCTTCGAAGCATATGTTTTTATTTTTTAGAGTATCTAGGAGATCATAAAGAAGGCAATCAATTAGATTGATCATGATCAGCCATTGAAGGCCCCAGCGAGGAGCTTGCACTCCAATGGGGCTGATTGGGATCAGAAGCTCCGTGTGGACCAACCATAGAGGTCGGACACATGTGTGACTATAGTACAATACCAAAGCATTATCTAGTGAATTTAGATTATGGTGATCAGCTAACCATGTATAGGTATCGAGTTCTGAACTCGTATCGATCAGTAGATTTAATTTACTGATCGATCATATTTAAATTTTAAATTATATATTAGCACGTCTAGATCCTAAGTAGGGTTTAAATTAATTAGATCAATGCATGCAATAGATTAATATTTGATTAATTTTAGTTTCTACTACTTTAATTTCAAAATATTTTGAAAATACATGCTAAAAATCCTACTCGATTTTCTTTAGGTGCTACTGCAGCACTCCAGCGCTTTCTGTCTTATCTCTACACCATCTGAGAGATTTTTCCAAGACTTTAACGACTCTTTAGATCATCAGGCCTTCTTTTAAGTTTTAATCATTCCAATAGCCATCCGATCAGCTTTCGTATGCTTTTCTAGCCATTGGATAGCACAACAACTCCATAGATCCCATGGAAAAGCTTCAACACACATGCTCGCACGTGCTTGCCTGCACTGAACGTGTCCCCACTATTCGCCTCCATCAAGTCGAATAGTCGGATCAACTCAACTACGTCTAGCCTGAGTACTGCTTTCTATCTTTCTGAGAGAGCTGGCTCGAATCCACCTCGAGCCGACTCAATCTCACCCCGAGCCGGCTTGACTGCATATCCGAGCCAGTCCGACTGCATATTGGCTGATCTTTCTCATGGCTCTTGAATCTTGTTCTTGACTTATCATGGATCAAATCTCGAGGTGCTAGATTCCAACAAATATTTTTTTAAAAAAAAGAAATATTTTTTAAAAAATTAAATAAATCTCTTTATGATTTTCTTTGAATAATATATCCAAATTCTCAATTTTGAAAGGATCTATTTATCTCAAATTTATAAAGCTCAAAGAAATAAATAAAAACTTTTTTAAATGGTACAAATAAATAATTTCTTAAAAACTTATCATAATTGGTATCATAATTTATATTAAATGGTATATTTTTGTCTTGAATTTCATTGCATTATCTTTTGATAAGAGAAAAATATGCTATGTCTCAAATTTGAATTTTCATCATCATATTCTTGCTATTATATTATTTGAGATAAATTCTTATGATGTGTTTTTGAATGATCTGCATATCAAAAAAAGAGAAATATTTTGATGACTATATTATTCAAGATTTTTGAAGCCCAAAGTTCTTTTAATTAAAATGGAGAAGTATGTCTGCATGTATACTGTTAAAAAAAGGAAGAAGTCTTGATCTGAATCTGAAAGTAAAACCCATAATATATTTTTATAAAAAAAATATATCAAAAAAATATAATTATTTAATTAAAAATATCTTGATATAAAGAGAAGAATTCATTCAAGATGAATTGATTACTGAATTAGTTTTAATTCAAGTTTAATGTGGTATTAATCAAAGATGCTTAACTTGAAACAAAAAGAGAAAGAAAAAGTTTAAATGTTAAAACTTATTCAGCTACAATAAGGAAGAGAAAATATCATGTAATAAGATTTTTAGAGGAGAGATATTGGTTGAAAATTAACTAATATGATTTGATTAAAAATATTAATAAATTTTTATCTAAATTTCTCAATCAATTATCTTATTTTAAGCTTTATTATATTGATTTTAAACTTTCTATCAAATGTCTTATAGTTTTTACAATTTATGCTTTCATATGTTTATTCAATTTGATTTACTTGATTTAAAGTGCTATTGATTTAAAATAGTTTTAGATAAATAAATTATTCTTCAATAACTAAAAATTATTTAAAGTGATATCATTAATATGCTGATTTCATATTTTGCATGATTATTCTTGATAATTGATTGATGTTAAATTAAATTAAAAATATATTCTTACTCTAAGAAATAAATTTTTAAACTCAATTCTGAAATTTATTTAAAAATTTAAATTTGATACTAAATCTCTGATGTGTATTGCAAAATTTTTATGAATTATTTATATTAAAATAATTTTTATTCAAAATAATAAATTTAAAATTTTGACTATCATTTGCTTTGATACTATTCATTTCATCTTGCTCAATACATATCTTTTCTGAACTTAAATGACTAAAATTTTTTAATAAAAAAATAATAAAAATTAAAGTACATATTATGCTTGATTTCATGTTCAAATCTTTTGAAAAGCTTTATTCCTTTTAAAGATTAAAAGTATATATTTAAAAAACTAATTAAAAAGTCATATTTATTCAAAAGGAGGAGAGCCTTTGATATTTGAATTCAAGCCAATTTCTAAAAAGAAAAAATATATTTTAAGCATATTTTAAATCAAAAGACATGTTTTCAAAAGGAAGATGATTCATTTCATTTGATTTGATTTTTTGAATTTAATACATCTCTCAATTTAATATTATGATGTCAATTTTGATGATTTTTTTTATCCTTTCCATAAGCTTTTTGATGCTGTCAAAAAGAAAAAGAAGAATGATGAGTATATGCTTAAAGAATCAATGCTTAATAAACTTAATGAATTAATGCTTAAGATGCTCATTGATTTGATACTTGAACCCTTAATACTTATTAATTTAAATTGAGACATAAATTTGAAATGAGTATATAAAATATATGCAATGAACTAATTATATACAATGAATCAAAAGATTAATTGAAAATATTCATGAAGTACTTATTCATGTATTTAATTTATATTTCATGATACATTTTAGCAAATACATTAAAACACATTACTTAGCTTCTATAATGCATATACTCAAGGCTTTGTCATCATCAAAAAGAAAAAGATTATTGATCCTAAGATTGATTTTGATGATGATACCAAAACATCAAGTATATTATATATCTAATCTTATATTTCAAGAATGGTTGTAGGTCTTTTCAGATATTAAATTTGAAGAAATGTTTATTAGAAAAGTCTTCATTAAATCTCTTAGTCAAAGCTTTCAAAGAAGAAAAAAGATCGTCGAAAGACTCCAAATTTAATTGAAGATTAATTGAGTTAAGTGAAACTATTTTTGAAGAATTTTGGCACAAAAAAAAAACATCTCAAAGAATTTAAGCCGAACCATCCAAGAATCGAGCTAGTTTTGGCATGGCACGCCCTTGATATGTTAGCTTGACATGCAATCGAGCTAGCTCAAATTGGATCTGAGCCTGCTCTCTTAAGATGACAAAAGCGTTATTTTTTGAATTTGCCATTCGAGCCAGCCCGAAGCAAATTGCTCTAGCCCTCTCAGTGGGATAGAATGTTGGTTTGCGAACAAATACTACTTGAGCCGACCTAAGGCTAGATTCAAATCAACTCGATGAAGTCTGACAGGTATAATGGCTAGTTCTCAAACTTATTCTATGTTATCCAAAATTTTTTTCAACGGCTATTTTTTTTATCTCCAATGCCTTTAAATGGCTAGAAATGAGTTCAAAGAATATAGAACTTATGGGAGATAAAAGAGAGACCCAAGAGAAGACAAAAAGAGAAAATATGTAAAAAATATTTAGATTTGAGTGAGCTCCATTGCACATCAAAAAAAGAGAGAAAAGAGAAGAACCGACAGTGAAATTATAAGACTTTCAAGAGATATCTTCTCCAGTATCTAGCACAATCTTTCAAACATCATTTGAAGAGAAGTGAAGTTTCAAAAAGCATACATTCAATAACTTCTCCGAGCTTCAAAGAATTTATATTTTCTATTTTCTTTTGAGTTAAACTTCTACATCTTGTATTTTTATTTTCTTTATAAGTTTCTTTGGAAGAAAAAAACTTGGATATAGGCCAGTCCAAGTCCCTAATTGGATATTATATTAGTTTTGATTAGTGAGCCTGAAAAACTAACTTGATTGTTAGTGAACTTGGAAAAATTAACAGTATAAGATTTTGGTTGGTGCTTCTGTTGAAAATCAACTAAATTTATTTATATGTCCGAAAAATAAACATACTATAATCAAAGAATGATTATATTAAAAATTTCAAGAAAATCTTGGAGAGTGAAAGTAGAAGCGGATTGCTCCGAACCACTATAAATTTTGTATGTTTGTGTTGTGCTATCTTCCCTATATTCTCTTGCTGCACTTGATTTTAATTCTTGCTTTGTAATAGCTCAATTGTGGTATAGATTCATTTGCTTATTAATTCTGCTGCTACATATATTATTCACTTCAAAATTACTTTGATAAGTTAAAATTGAAGCACACATTTGCTTAAAGTTTAATTTAGATTAAATTTTTTAATCAACCCAATTCATCCTTCCCCGTCTCTTAGGTTGCTACCTCTGGATAGTACACTACGATCCAGGCTCTCTCAGGGCAGCAAATATCATGCTCTAGATCACTATGCATCATGAATCCTGTGTAGCAACCTAGTTTGCATCCCCTCTCACTTTTTGGGACCTAAGATACTCCTCCAAATCTAATCTTTCATCCCCAACACTCTAAGAACTAAGGCTTGAGATGTGATACCTTAGAGCTATTAGATCTAGATTGAAACCATTGATAAAGAGGAGTCCCTATTGGACTAGGACTTCATGGCAGCATCTCATACATCTGCAGTCTTTATCTTGTGCGCTCCATCTTAGCCCCTACACACCTCTGATCTAAACCAAATCAGAGTCCAAACTTTTCTATGATTATGAGATCACCTGATCATCCTCCTAAAAACTAGAGCATTTGAGAATCCATAACCTGGAGCTAAATTACACAAGAAAAAGAGACCTTGCAACGTTCTGCAAAACTACAGCCTTTGCCCATCTTCATCTTATTCTTCCTCTCCCTGAATCCTATCAATACTAGATCTGAAACCTTTCATTCTATATCTAAAAATATCCTTCTTCAAGCCCCCAACCAGTAGAGAAGAGGGGGCATGCAAAACTAGGAGATAGGATCTTGGGTGGCCACACAAAGGAGGCATCCACATAATGGGGCACCCCACCAAGATCCTAAGCGCTAGGGTTTGAGGAAGACACTCCCCTTCCTCTTCACGGAAGCCCCTTTGGCTGCCTCCTTAGGCAACATGCAAAGACTAGAGAGAGGGAGAGGTTAGGGAGAAAGATTCACTTTGATTCACTTCTCAAATTAGGATTATAATGTACATATATATACCCATATACATGGATCCAAATCCTAGCATAAAACTTCTTGGACTAATTCATACACAAAAGCACTCATCCAAGCCTAAATTTTACATACTCTCACCCCCATGAACCCAAATCCAGCCCATACATGAATTAGCTCCCTTAAGACCCAAATCTCTTAGGCCTCAAGCCTAGGGCTGAGCATGGATCCGATTCGGTCGGGTTAAGGGAAAAATTTCATCCAACCAAGTCCAATCGAGTTGAAAAAAAATTAACTCGCTTTCGACCATTTATCATGTATAGATCATTTGGAATTGAAGTGAGCGGTTTGTAGCGAATTTGGATGGGTTGTATCGGTTTGGGCTTCAATATTGATCCAGTATTGATTTTAAGTTCAATGTTAACCCACTTAAGTTTATTTATGAGTTCAGATAGGTTGGGTTAGATTCAGATGGATTGTATCGGGTTCGGATGAGTTATGTGTTAAGAGTGTAGAAATCAAATCCGATCATAATTAATCAATTTTTTTATGAATCCTAATCCGATTCAAGTTTTTCAATCGATCGAAACCGATGTTTATCAGGTCGAATTGGATGGGTTTCTTCGAGTTTCAATTATTTGCTCAGCCCTACTCAAGTCCATGGAGGCTAAACCTCCATTCTAGGACTATCTATCCTAGCCCTAGAATCCAAACCAGTCCTAGAATCCTAGAACCAAGCTTATGGCTCCTCTCCTGACCTGGCTTTCTCTTCGGTTTCATTTCCTTATCGTCATCTAGAAAAAGACCTTGAAGTCTGGCCTTGCAATCTGCAAAGCCCTCCAAGTGAGAGTCTGTAGTGAACTCAACTTTGACCACCAGGAACTCCTTCGAGGAGCAAAAAGCCTCAACCACTGTAACCTTCTCAGCCTCCAACTTCTTTTCCTATTGAGCCAACACTGCATGGAGACCTTCCATCAGACAGGCCTTGGCCTGGCCCCGAGCATCGGCAACCTCAACCTCCAATGATTTTATCTTAGCCTTCAATGACTGGATTTTCTCATTGGCTATTGTCTTTAATGCTAAAACCTTGTTCACCTTCTTCTTAGCCTGGGTAGCCCGAGCCTTGGATTGAGTGGCTCAGGTTTCAGTCTCATCTGAGACCCTGGGATTCCTTCAAAATGCCCATGAAGTGATCCACATGGTAGACAAGCTGAAAAAAATATGAGATCAGCAACAAAAAAAAAAGAGAGAGATAGGGAGAGGAAGAAGAGAAGAGAGTTCTTCAAACTCACCTGAAAAAGAAAGTCGTAAGAGTCTTTAACGTAGTACCCAAGACCATTCGCATTAATTGCATCGACATCGGCCAGAAGGATAGTGGCCCAAAGGAGTTCATGGGAAACATGATTGTTTGCGAAGCCCGACATATGATCTTGGACCTCCTATCCGGAATAAGTAGTAGGCTTTTGAGAAGCCAAGGTTGGAGGGTCAAATTGTCAAGGAAAGATGCACATGGAGACCCAAGAAGTGGTTGAACCTTGGAGAGATGAGGACATAGAAAATGGAGGAAATGGTTCCCTCAGAGCAATTGATTTGAGAGGGCAGACAACCTAGACCCGAGAGGAAGCCTCACTCCTTAGGATCAATCCCTAGATCGGCACCTGAGAAGAATCAACCACCAGCTGGGTGAGGATGGCCTTGGGTCAGCCTCGCTTAGGGGCAAGAGTATCACCTGAGGACTTCTTTCTTTGGCAACATGGCATAGGGCCTCAAGCTCCTCTAGCTTCATGTCTGAAAAATAAAAAGTCAGTCAAAAGAAACCAAAGTTAAACACTAAACAAAAAAATTAACTTATCCTGAGGATTGGCCAGGCTCAACCTAACCTTATACAATGTCTCCTCAAAAAGAAGTTTACGGAGAGGAGGAGCAGTACGGCTGAAAAAAAACTTCAAGGTCTTCTCCTCAGCATCTAAGAGCACTAGAGTCTTATTTGATCACCTTCAAGGTTGACCCCATGAAGTGTCAAAATCCCATGGCAGCTCGATCGAAATAAAAAAAAAAATGATGCTCCTTCCAATTATGGCCAAGGAAGGAGCATATCAAAAGAGGCATCACCTCGTCTAAAGAGAAGCTTACAACCATCTAACCTCTTTAAAGTATTCTTAAATGAGAACATGCCCTAAAAAGGCAGATAGTCAATTCAGCCTCAAGGAGGAAGCAGTGAGCAATGAAGGCTATTATTAGGCACCATGAGTTTGGTGCCACACTATAAGGGCCTATTTGAACAGTCCTAAGTACAACAAAGAAATAAAGTAGTAATTTGAGACCAACCTTCAAGACTATTCATAGAGTTTGACCAGACCTCGAGAGGATCTAGCTATTCGATCCTCAGCACCGACGAGCTCCAGCTTAAATTCTGTAGGAATTTAGTACTAGTGATGCATGACCTCTATGTCCTCATGGATGAGGATAGAGGCCACTCAAAAAGGACCAAAATTGGGCATTTTCTTGACATCAGAATCTTCCAAGGAAGACATACAATTGGACCTAGGATTCTCATTGGCTAGGATACAATCAGAAGATCAGGTGCTGGGGGACGAGCTTGATATATTGATCCTCAGCAAAACTTAAAAGGCAGAAAGAAAGAAAAAAGGAAAACTAACCTAAGGGCTAGACTTTGAGGGTCAGAGTTCTGAGCTCGCTCACAACTGAGGATAACTGTAGCTGTGCGATGATCACTGGAGGTTGCCAGAAATCGTCTAAGAGCTCCACTCTTCTCCTAAGAAGGTAAAACTATGAAATAGTAAAATAATCCAAGAAATTGACTACCTATTTATAGAAGGTTAGACGGCTCTGATCTAGTGGCGATTCGTCTAGCCACCATTGATGATTGCCAAATGGCAGCTCGAGGTTAGCCATGACCAAGCTCGTGTGGATCCTTAGCTTCAATGGCCTAAATCAGTAGATCGGGAGGATCAACGGCTCTAATTCACGACACATGTCCAGATCTTGATCGGGACATAAGCTCAATTGCAAAAGCATATTCTTGCATTGAGTCGGCCTTGGCTTTGAGTTTTTACTCTCTTCAACCAACTCAACTCAAGCTCAGACTCGAGAGTGGAGGGCAACTATTGTAAACCACCACCTCAGCCTCAATCGACTAGGTCCTCGGTCACAACTAAGGTCTCAGCAAACTTGGTCCTTGGACATAGTTAAGGTAGTTAAGAGTCGACTACGGCCAACCTAAAGGAGTTGTACATAATGATCCAAATAAGATAGGCTAATCTGATCCAGTAGGGAGTCTGCTTTGCTCACGATCTTAGAAAGATCAGATAAGAAAAACTCAACCGTCGAGATCAAATTCTGCTCAAATGGTAACTAATGATTGGCTTCATATTACAAATATGAAAACATGATCTCCACTAGTGCGACCCATGCACACTTTTCAAGACGTCCAGTCTTTCGATGTGCATGACTCTCACTTCCTCTCTATAAATAGGAGAAGGAGACCCCGGGCCCGGGTAAGCTATCAAAAAGGCCTTAAGATGCTCCTCTCTCTCTCTCTCTCTCCCTCCCTATGTTCTCCACTTCGCAATTAACTTGAATGTCGAAAGATTCTCACCAAAAAATCTTTCGATTAGGAATTTTTCATAGATCCTAAATCAGCTTCCGGAGTAGAATGCTCCAATATCTCGTCCCAGCCAAGAGACGATCCTCTTCATCCCAACCAAGAAGCCTTTAGTCGAGAAGATCTCCATAACTGCCACTTATCAAGATCAACTCCGACCTATCCGATTTGAAATTTAGCAGCAACTTATGCTATTTTAAAATAAAGCATGCCTTTTGCATCTGCAAATACTTCATTCCTAAAAGAGATTCAATATTTCTTTTTTTTTTCTTATTTTCCTTTTTGGCACTACATAAAGCAACCGCTTGATAGTTTTAAGTAGAAGGAATTTTATTCCAGTATATATTAGACTGTATGCCTTTTCCTTTCCTATGCTTCACGCAACTTTTTAGTAGAGCTAATTATGGACCGGGCCTTATCCCTAAACTCTCGTTCTTAGTTGGACTTCACGCAGAGTCTACATAAAAATTAGCATTCTCTATGCTGAAGCCCAACCCATGATTGGCCCTTCTCTAGACACAACATAAGAGGCCTCGGCGTCCAATATGGATGTTCTAGAAATTTGAGATTTTTAGAATTATTCTGCTATAATAGATCTTATAAAAAATATTATTGATCAATATAATAGTTATAATAGCTATTATTTATCTCAACCTATATGGTTGATAAAGGCCCCTATATTAATATATACTGATACTTGTTGTGAATCATGCCAATTTTATGAATCACACCCGTCCTTCCGTCACATGGTATTCCAACGAGATCCCATGGCATTTCTAATAAAAACTATTAAGAAATATCATTTTCAATTAACTTTATATCAGAATAATAATACAAAAGTATAAATATGATTATATTATAAAAAAAAAAAACATAACAACTTGGCTACTGAAACAAATCATGCGAGTATGGCATGAACTTTCCTATTGTAAAAAAATAAATTTTATATAAAAAAATAATTAATTTCTTGCATGTCCCAACTATTCTTGAAATTCTGGGTGGAGTAAAGGATTAAATATATTATCATATTCTTTCCATTGCTATCTATTATTTTTATTATAATACCATAATAGCAATCATTCTCGCATTCATTATTTTAATAGTAAATTATTTTCAATTATGAGGATTGAGACAAATAATGGTCGCTAAAATTGTTGTCATTATCAATATCGGTTAGTATTTATCTAACTTGGACATGAGAGTAAAATAAAATATTCATCTACTACTTTTAATTATATATTATTATAATAATATTTATTATAATTATTATTTTAATTATAAATAATTTGAAATTATGAAATTTTAGTTAAATAATGATCATTAAATGGCCGACAACATTTGGCTTTTGCTATGGTATTTAAAGGGTTTTTAATTTTTTCAATGTTAGATTTTTTTTAATTATCTAATTCAATATGGATAGTATTGATCTATTCAGAGACAACCAATTAAATCTGGTTATGTGTATAACTGATGCAGTAAATATTTTGAACTTCAAAAATATTTTAAAATCAAAAACAATGGCAATCTCAATATATATTTCAAGGTTCAGAAATTTTGTGAAAAGTATCTTTTTCTCTCTTTTTTTAATGCCTTGTCAAGATGATGAGGAATGGTGGCTACACATCATAAAGGAGAGAGAAAGAGAAAGTTGGCTTCCAGGTAAGATCCGAGAAAGAAGAGGGTGACATGGTGGTTATAATTGGGATCTAAAAAAGAGGAGAAAGACGGTGTCGGGGGTCACAAATGAGATCTGAAGAGGAAGGAAAGAGGGTGGATTAGGGTCACAAGTGAGATCTAAGAGGGAGGAGGAAGTGGCACTAGCTCCACCACCCCCATCAATCTAAAACCCCCTATACTGATTCTCCTACCACCATTGCCTCTTTCTCTTGCTCCTCAAAACTCGGTTGGACGTATTTGTCTCCATCTTATGTAATACCCTCCTCTCTCTCTCCATCACTCCATTTCTCTCTCTCTTCTCTCTCTTCAACACCATCATTGTCGGCTACTCATGCTTAGATGAAAGGGTTTCAAAAAAAAAAAAAAAGAAGAAGGGGGGATAATCAGTTCTTAACTTGCCAAAGAAAATTGGCTTAACCATTCTTATCTGATAGACAGATGGAATACTTTTTTCAGTAAAAAATAATAAGAAAGCACCATAGCTTTAGCATGATACATGAGAATTTTGGTAAGGTTTGTCGTAATGAAAAAATCTTTTATTTGAACCTTGAAAAAAAAAAGAGGAGTAAAATAAAATAAAGGAAGAGATTGAAGGGGAGGGGGCTTAAAATAATTAAGAGAAGAGGTGTAGAGAACAACACCTCCAAATGAATAAAAGAAATAAAGCGGCTTTTTGGTAAAATTTGGTTAAATAATTATCATATAAATAGGACAAAGGATATGAAAAAAGAGATATAGATAAAAGTTTGTTTGCCAATTCTAAAATTTTTATATCTAACTTATAAGTATTATTTCTCTAAATTTTTAAGAGTTAAAATATTTATTTTAAAATCCTATTTCAAACCATGAAGAAGAAGAGAAACTTGATCCGTATTCCCTTTCCTTTCTCACTTTAACACCCAGCAAAATGGAGAAACACAAGCACTTGTGATTTCTTTTTCCAATCAATTATAATTTTATCTTGGCATCTTCCTTTCATGTTTCATTCAACTAACTAATCATCCACACTACCCTGCAAACTTCTCCTTATGGAATACTATGTTGTGATTCAACCATTCTTTGTTGATAGCGCTTGATATGGCAAATATTGGCCTTTCTGACCTTAAAGTAAGGCAAGGTCACGTAACCTCGAACCATCCAAAGAGTTTCGCCTATATGTTGTGATGCAAAGTTCTCCTCATCCTCGTATGAGTTAATTGAAGGCCATATAACAATGACAGCCAAATGGCACTCCTTATCCTTCTATGAGTCGAGCATAGGCCATATGATGACAACGACCAACTGAGCTCCTTATCCTCGTATAAGTTAAGTAGATGCCATGTGACAACAATGGCCAACTAGTACTTCTCGTCCTCGTATAAGTTGAGCGGAGGCCATACGATAATGACGGCCAACTGACACTTTTCATCCTTGTGCAAGTCGAGCAAAGGTCATATGATTATGACCAACGAGTGCTCCTCATCCTCGTACAAGTTGAGCAGAGGTCATGTAACGATGATGGTCAACTGACGCTCCTCATCCTCATACAAATTGAGCAGAGGCTATACGATAACAATGGTCGATTCACACTCCTCATCCTTGTATGAGTTGAGCGGAGGCCATATGACGATGACAGTCGATTGGCACCCCTTGTCCTCATACAAGTTGAGCAGAGGCCATGGCAAAAAATGGGCCCATTAGTACTTCTCATCCTCATATGAGTCGAGTGGAGGCCATGACAATAATGATCAATTAGTGCTTCTTATCCTTATATGAGTCGAGTGGAGGTTAAAAAAAATGATCAATGGACACTCCTTATCCTTGGATAAATTGAGTGGAGGTCAGCGATACCACACAGCCAATGGATGCTTCTCATCCTCAAATGAGTCAAGTGGAGACCGCAGCGATGATGGCCCTGATGCTCTTTGTCCTTGAATAAGTTAAGCAGAGATCGTAGTGATGACATCCTCGATGTTCCTCATTCTCGAATGAGTCGAGTAGGGCATAACATCTTAGGTGAGCCAAATGATCCCCATCTTTGGACAAAAGCACCTATCCCTAGATGAAGTAACACAGAGGCCGAAGATGAGGCTAACTGGACCTTTGAGGTCCGAGCATAATAACTTAAGAGATTCTATAATAAATATTTACAACAAACGGATCGGGTTGATTGTGAAACTAACTTGGTTAGAGTCAAGGAATACCAAAATGACCCGACCATAGAAGGAGCTCAACTATTGCTGAACTCAAGCATGGAACGAAAGGGAAGAATAAGCATTTGAATTAAAGATGATGTATATTAAAAATATTTATAAAAGATAGGTTGTTTTCTTATAAGATCAATTCGACTAAAGTCGGAAAATAAAAAAATGACCTGACCTCAAAATCAGCTCGAGCATAACTGAGCTTAAATACAAAAAGCAAAAAGAAACAAAGAAGAAAGTTCTAGGCATTGGTGAGAGCATCCGGCACCTCAACTGGGGCTTCGATATCTAGTAGCACGATCATAAGCGGAGACCGGGGGGTAGCTGCCTCCTCAACTAATATGTCTTCAATAGGACCCAACTCGGCTTCTTCCTCTCCAACACCCTCCTAGTCGGTGTCCAACAAACTAAAGTTGAGATCGGGGAAGGACCTTGGATCTTGGCTTTACAATTTACAAAATCCTCCAAGTAGGAGTTGGCGACAAACTCCAACTTGATTGTCATGAGCTCATCCATGTAGCCGAAGGCCTCGATCGCTATGGTCTTTTCCATCTCCAATCTCTTCTCTCATAGAGCAGCTACCATTCGAAGACCCTTCGTCAACTGAGCCTTGGCCCAACCTCGAGCGTTAGCGACCTCAACCTCCAACAACTTTACCTTAGCTTTCAAAGACTAGATCTGTTTATCAAAGGCCACCTTCAACTTCGAGAGCTCATCCACCTTCTTCTCGACCTGAGCAACCTGGGCCTCAAATTTAGCAGCTTAGGCCTTGGCTTCCTTCGAGACTTGCTGAGCTTCTTTTAGAATGCCCACAAAGTGGTCCACATTGTAGATGAGTTGAGGAAGAGAAGAGACCAACAAAAAAAAAGGAAGAGAAGAAAGGAGAAGGAGAAAACTCACCCGGAGGAGAGAATCGTAGGAGTCCTTGATGCGATACCTCGGACCTTCGGCATTGAGGGCATCAATATCGGCTAGAAGGATCATGACCTGAAGAAGATCATGAGCAATGGAATTGTTGATGAAACTCGATCTCTGATCCTGGACCCCATGTCCGAAATAAGTAGAGGGCCTCTGAGAAGCCAAGGCAGGAGGATCAGACTGCCAAGGAGAAATATGCATCGACACCCGAGGAGTGGTAGACCCACATAGAGATGAAGATGCAAAAGAAGGGTGGATTGGTTCCCCTGAAGCAACCAACTTGAGAGGTGGGATGACCTAGGCTCTAGAGGAAGCCTCCTTCATTGAAAGCCTCAAGTGATCCCTGCTTCGAGGTTGGAGTATCATCCAAAGATTTCTTCCTTTTCACAACATGGCGAAAGTCCTCGAGCTCTTTGTGCTTCATATCTACATATGAAAAGTAGTCAGTTGAGAAAATCCAAAGTGACGTATCATACAAGGTTTACTTATTTTAAGGATTAGCTGAGCTCAATCCAATATTATACAACATCTCCTCGAAAATGAGTTTTCAAAGAGGAAGAGTAGTGTGGTTAAAAATGAGCCTCAAGGCCCCCTCCTCGGCATCAGAGAGCACCAGAGTCTTGTTTACCAACCTCCGAGGTCAACCTCATGAAGTGTCAAAGCTCTATGGCTACTCAGTCAAAATAAAAAAATAACGCTCCTTCCAATTTTGGACCAAAAAAGAAGCACCTCAAAAGAGGCATTGCCCCATCCAAGGAGAGGCATACCATCATCCGGCCGCTTTGGGATGTTCCTTAAATAAGAAATAAGTTTGAAAGAGGGGGATGGTCAGCTCAACCCCAAGGAGGAAGCAATGAGTAATAAAGGCAATTATTAGGCACCATGAGTTTGGCACCATACTACAAGGGGCTATCTAAAAGGCCCTAAGGAGTTCTACAACAAAAAAATGGACAGATAGTCTAAAGCTGGTCTTTAGGGACTCCTTATGAAGCCCGACCCAGCCTCGAGATAGTATAGCTATCAGGTCTTTAGGACTGACAACCTCCAATTTGAACTCTGGAGGAATTTGATATTGAAAGCACAAAACCTACAATTCCTCACAAGTGAGGATGGAGGCCGCTTGAAAAGGCCTAAAATTGGGCATCTCTTCGACCTTGAATTTTTTGAGAAAGATCTGACATCGAACCGAGTGTCCTAGTTAGCTCGATCACAATTGAACAACCATGCGATAGGGGACGAGCTGGATATACTCATCCTCGAAAAAATTCAAATAAGAAAAGAAGAAAGAAAAGAAAAACTAACCTAAAATAGGGATGACCAATCAAATCCAAGTACCGAACTTCAAAGATCAAGAGCTCGAAGCTCGATTACAACCGAGGTAGGCTACGGCTGACTACGTTTATCATCAAGGTAGCTAGAAATTGCCTAAGGGCTCTACTTCCTTCCCCAAGATAGTAATCTATGAAATATTGAAAGTAAACCTAGAAAGCGAATGACTATTGATAGGAGCTCAAACGGCTCTGATCTAATGGTAGTTTGTCTAGCCACTATTGATGAACGCCAAGTGGCAGCTCAGGATTGGCCACTTCTGGCTTTACATGGATCCTCCTTTTAACGATTCAAATTGGCAAATCAAAATGGCCATTGATGCGGATTTTTGTCATGTGTCCCTGTCTCTATTAGCACTTGAGTTCAATTGTTAAAGCACCTTTTGCCAAATAAGCCTCAGCGTCAAGTTTGTACTCTCTTCATCCGATCTTAATCCAAGCTCAGACTCAAGAGTAGAGGGCACTATTATGGATCCTCACTTCAGCCTCGGCCAGTCAAGTCTTCAGCCACGATTGGGACCTTCATGTGCTTAAACCTTGGTCACAACTGAGGTGTGTGAATGTCGGCTATAACCGACCTGAAGGAGTTGAGTGAAATAGTCCGCATAAGGTGCACGGTCCAATTCAGCACAGAACATATTCCCTTGGGGATATTGGGCAGATTGAATTTAGACCTCAGTTATGATCGAGGCTGCTGGTGATTGATCATGACCGACCTAAGGAGAATCTCTTATTTTAAGGCAGCATCTTACTTGGGAAAGAATTCATTCCCCACACAATTATGGAAAGGCCAAATAAGGAAGGACATCATCAAGATTGAATCATTTCCTGATAACAATTAATAGCTACCCCCATATCATAAACATGAAAATCCGATATCCACCGTAGTTAACCACACATACTTTTTAGGAATAATCAGAGTTTCCGGCAAGTAAGACTCAAATTCTCCCTCCGTAAATAGAGGGGGAATAGAAACCCCAAAGTAAGCTCTTAAAAGATTTCAACATTCTTTTTTTGTTCTCTATCTCTTCACTGACTTGAGCATTAAAGAATCTCTATCAAAAAATATTTCAGCCAAAAACTTTTTTATAGATCGTGCTCCAACTTTCATAATCTATTATTTCAGCATCGCACTCCCAAAGGACCAATCCTTCAAGTATGGAGCCTTTGGCCGAGAAGCTAACTAACTAGTTTTCATCTGAGGATATCATTTCTGGCCTCAACTTTGGGCTTTTATAATAACCGTATATATATAACATCTAATTTTATAAAAAAATAATTGATCAAGCTAAAAATCTATACTTTGAGAAGTTTACTATATAGTTAAAAATTAAATTGTTGATAGTTAACCATATAAGAAATGATTAGTAAAAAAATAGAAAATCTTTATGTAATTTATAGTTAGTGCAAATACTCAAACACATTCTAACATATAATTTCTATTCTCTCTGTCCCGTTAGATAAAGTTTCATACATAAAAACATAAAAATTAATGGATATATAAATAAATTTTATATTATACTTGGATAATTGATCAGAGTCAAGTAGGGTCGGAGATGGTCCAAATCGGAATCCAGGTTTGTTTGCTCGTGAATGCCTTCGCAGCCGGCAGAAAACGAAGGCCGAGGAATAGTCTGGAAACTTAAAAGGCAGAGCATTAAAACGACATCACCGCAAAAACCGAGGCCTGCGCTCCAAGAAATCGCGCGAATTCCAACCAGCTTCCTCTCGGCGCTGGAACCCAACTACATCCACTTCTCTCCGGAAAAATAATAATAAGAAAGATATGGTTCCATATTGTCGTCTTTCTTTTTGTTTTTTTTTTTTTGGTGGTACATATGGCCTTGTCTTCTTTCCCCTCTAATGAATAATCAAATCCAACCGAAGGGCAGACAAAAACCCAACTTTCCTCTTCACCACATCAATTCCCTGCTCTCCCCCATCTTTGTTTAGTTAGTCTTCTCCCCACCTATATATGATATCCATTAGTCTTTCAAGTCTTCCCCATGGCCATGGAATCCTGGATGGTGGAGAGAGCCACAGAGGAGCTACAGTTGCTGGAAGCGCAGCACCCCAACCGCTTTGACTACCTCAAGCTCGAGCTCAAATCCATCATCTCCCAACCCATCTGCTGCCCTTCCCCTTCCCCTGCTACAACCCAAGGTGTGTACGTAAGTATCCTTTGTTTTTTTCTTTTTCTTTTTCCAGTTTTTTTATTCTCTTTCACCATCCACATTCTTTTCTGTACTCCAGCACTTCGTTGTGCTTTCAGCTTGCAAATAACGACACTTTGTTGCATTGATTTAAGCAACGCATGATGTCTTTCTTTAATTAAATCTTTTTTTACAGTGTCCTCCAGCAGGAAGAGGAGGGGTGGGGAGATGCGAGGGGAGGAGCAGAAGGTACAGAAGTCATCATCAGACTCAGAGCGGCAGGGTGGAGAGGTTGATGGGAAGTGCGAGGACAGGGTGGAGATTGCCATAAAACGGGCACAGGCTTGCTTGAAGAGGATTCGACAGCTAAAGCAGGACTTCTTTTGCTAGCGGTTACTGGGGCTACCTTGAACATCCTCTCCACCAAAAAACCTATCTTCCATTATGCGAGCTTACAGCAATAGAGCGGGGCCACTGTTAATTTTGGCTTTACTTTTGGACAGTGTTGCCAATTACATTTCATTTCTTGTATTTAGTCTTAGCTATATCTAGGTGGGACAGGGTTAATGAGAAGTAGTAACAAGTGATTGTGATATTAGGGAATCACAAGTTTTTGCTATAACGGATGGATTAGCACTCTTGCTCTACTGTGTTTAGGAAAGGAAGAGAAAATTTTTGTATGATTTTTTATCCTTGCATTTGCATAAGCTTTGTCTGTTCCTAGTTAATATATATGTAATCACCTATCCGATGGCTCTGACTTTTAATTCGAATTTTATATCTTGCTGGTGATATGATGGTGAATTCTTTCATTGATCACCATGGAGGAATCTCAACGAGCTAAAATTTTGCTTCATATAGGAAATGCTCAGTAAGAATAGCAGTGGTACATGGCATTTGTTAGGGAATTACCACTGCAGAGTTGTGGCTTGTGAAGTTTATATTGAGCTTATAATTCATGGACATGGTAGAGTTGTGGAGTTTATGTAGAACTCATTCATGTTCATGGTGGGGGAGTTAGTGAAGTCTTCTGGATTCTTTTTTGAATCTTGTGTGCGTGGGGTGGATGATCAAGCAACCATGCAAAGGGGCAAAGTCCACCGGAATTAAAGAACGTACCTAGCAGCGGTAAGCCTGTACGGAATTTTTTTTTATGATACTTAAAAAATACTGCAGAATGCTGTGCTATCATCATGAATAATCATCTAAATATTTTTAAAATTTATAATTTTTTTTAATATTTTAATGCATGCATGAGTGTGATGGATGAAATTTATTGAAGCACAATATATCAGGATCGGACCTAGATTTTTTTTATTCCATGCAATTTAGTGTATAAACGTATGCAGATGGTCTGCATGCATGGACAAAGCTTGGGCATTTGTTGTTATAAGCGATGGGTAATTAAAGTTTGAGTTTTAGTTGCTAGAGCTATATGGCCGCTATTCTCATCATCCATTCCTATGGATAGCTATAATCACAGCTGCGTGGCCATGAATTATTAGTACACAGGTCCTCTATTGGTAAGCTGAAGGCAACTAATGTTTGGATAGAAGGAGATTGGGTAATGGCATGGCTAAATTGAAATGCGTCATGGATGTCAAGCGCCCCATGTTTATGGCGAAAGGAATCAAGTTGTCAACTGCATGGCTAGTTTGCCTGTAATTTAAAACTGAAAGGTGATTTGGACTTCATCTTTTCTGGTTACAGTCTAAGAAGGTCGTGCTGACGAAGGAGATGCTCTTGGTACAAGGGATAGCCTCTTCTCCGCTTTACTATTATTAATAACTTTTAATTATGATGTTAATAAAAAATCTTATATCATTCATTTATATAAATTTATAAAGGTTCTAAAAAGGATTTTTAAATGGCGGCCTTATGATGGAAAGGTCACGGGTGCAAGAAATAACTTGATTAGCATATTGGCGTTCATGATTTGTTAACCCTTCTATCTTATGTATTCTAAAGATACATGTATTGAACGCTATCCTCTTCTATATATAATGCCAAAGACTATACATTGATAATTAATGTAAGCTATTGTTTTAGCTTCAAACAGAGAATTGATAAAGTGCTTGTTTACTTTTTGATAATAATTTTTATAGTTATTAAAATTTATAAAATAATTCATAAATTTCTTGACAACCTTCATAATACACTAATTAATATGGATCATGAGTCCTTTGTATCTAGAAACATCACCATAATATTTGCGGATGGTTAACCATGATTATTATCTACATTGATAATGTTAGTGAAAGTCACTCGACCAACTTAATTAATGTGTAGCATGCAGCTGTAGCTGTATTGAGCTGTAGTTATTATCTGAGCTATGAGCTGTAGTTGTTGCCTGAGGTTCTATTTAGGATTGTTGTTGGTAATAGAGCTTTTGAAGTTTTTGAAAGTAGAGCTTTTGAGAAGTAGAACTTTTAAAAGCAGAGTTTTAACTATTTGTTAACTATATTTATAAAATATTTTAAAATTTTAACATATATTTAGCAACTAAAATAAAAAATTTGCTTTTGATATGATAAAATGATAATAAAAGACATTGCATAATATAGTATAATAAAAAATAATATATTATATTATAGTATTATATATTAAAATATTATTATATTATATTATTATCACATAATATAATATATAATTATAATATAATATAATATATAATTATATATAATTTATAATATAATATAATATAATCTAATATAATTATTATAATTATTAATATATTATATTATAATAGATTATATTATATTTATAACTTAAATATTATATATTTAAAATATTATTTTATTATATAAATTTATTATCATATAATGTAATACAATATTGTAATATAATAATATAACATATTATAATTATGATTAAATATAATATTATAACTATAATATAATATGATAATATTATTATATTATTAGTTATTATTATAAATTAATATTATTTATAATATAATAATACTATATAATATTTATATTATATATTATATATATAAATATAATATTATATATAATTATTATTTTAAATTATGATAATAATAATAAAAAATATAAAAATATAATGATATTTAAGTTATAAACATAACATAATAATATATTATAATATTATAATAATATAATATAATTTAATTTAATTTAATTATATTATAATAGTATAATATAATATTATAATTATGATGTAGTATATAATGTTAGATAATATAATGGATTATAATCTAATCTAATAATAAATTATAATATATTATATTATATTATTATAATATAATAATATTTATTGGAGATAAATTCTGCTTTCATCGAAGTCCAGCCTGATGCTTAGCCTAATACAACTAATAATCATGAAAGAGCTTCGATCAAAAATTCTCCTCCAGCGGTCGGACCCCAGCCGAATTCCTCCAATGGTCAAACCTTAGCCGAACTCCTTCAGCTAGCCGAACTCTTCCAGCGGTCAAATCTTAGCCGAACTCCTTCAGTCGGCCGAACTCCTCAGCGACCGAGCCCCAGCCAAACTTTTCCAGCTGCCGAACTCCTTCCGAATCTTTTCTTTAGTCGGATGCCTACAGGAGTCGAACTTCTTCTGAATTTTTTCTTCAATCAAATTCCTCTAGGAGCCGAACTCCTTTCGGACTTCTCTTTCAGTCAAATTTTCGCAGGAGCCGAACTTCTTCTGGACTTCTTCTTCAGCCAGATTCCTTCAGGAGCTGAACTCTTTCCGAATTTCTTCTTCAGTCAAGTTCTTCCAAGAGCCGAACACCTTTCGAATTTCTTCTTCAATCAGACTCCTCCTTCAGCCAGATTTCTGCAGCAGCCGAACTCCTTCCGAACTTCTCATTCAGTCGAATTTCTACAGGAGCCGAACTCCTTCTGGACTTATTCAGTCGGATTCCTCCAGGAGCTTAATTTCTTTCAGATTTTTTCTTCAGTCAAGTTCCTCTAGAAGCCGAACTCCTTTCGAATTTTTTCTTCAATCGGACTCCTCCTTTAGTCGGATTTCTCTAGAAGCCGAACTCCTTTCGGACTTCTCATTCAGTCGGATTTCTACAGGAGCCAAACTTCTTTCGAACTTTTTCTTCAGTCGAATTTCTCCAGGAGCTGAACTCATTCCAAATTTCTCCTTCAATCAAGTTCCTCCAAGAGCCAAACTTCTTCCAAATTTTTTCTTCAATCAGACTCCTTCAGTCGGATTTCTTCAGAAGTCAACTCCTTCCAGACTTCTCCTTCAGTCAGATTTCTCTAGCGGATTGCTTTCAGATTTCAGCTAGCATTTCTTTCGGATGATTTTCTTTAGATGTATTTCTTTCAGGAGTCCGAACTCCTCTAAAATTGATATATGTCGAAGTTCTTCACCAACCAACATCTGCTTTCTTCGAACTATGGCTATTAAATCTCGATGAATGATCGTTATCAATCTTACGACATCCCTCTCTCCGTAGCAAACTTCATGCAGCTTCGAGCGATCCACTATCGGATGGTTATGGCTATCACTATTAGTCTAACGATATCTTTCTCTTCATATCAAATCTCATGCGGCTCCGAGCGGTCCACTATCGGATGATATGGCCGTCACTATCAATCAAGCTCCGTCTATAAAAAGAGATCCTCCAGATACATTTTCTCTATGCTCTCTTCTCCTTTTTGAAATTCTGCTAAGCTATTTTCTAAGCACTTCATTCTTGTTGGTCAGAAGAGCTGACTTGATTATCGAAGAATTTTGTCGGAGTTACCACCATCGACTCTGGTTGGAACTTTATTTTGCAGGTCATCGATAGCGACCTCATCTTCCTCGACTCCAGCTTGACCTGACGTCAACCAGATCTGCACCAATAGGATTGACACTAGAGGAAGGGCCTCTATTTTTAAGGTACCCTTATTCTTAAAGGAGTGCTCAATCGATCCTATGGAGCTTTTTCTCCAAGATCCATCTCCATCCTCTCTCTCAATCTCAAGAAATACCTCTAAAGAAGGCAACTATCAGGAGATCTACTGCTTCTGCTGTCAAATCCACTCGTTCTAGCTCCAGCGACGGCATTTCAACCTCATCCTCCATCGATGGTCATGGTAGATCTGGAATAGTTCAACCTGCTGATGCAGCAGATTCAGGACCTCACTGAGATGGTGTAAGCCATGCGACAGCCTTCGATGATGATTTCGCCAAAAAATCCACCATCAAAATGTTAGAAATCGACTCCAAAAAAGAGTACTTGGGCTAGCATATTCGTCACCTTTGGGAAGAAAAAATAGAGAGCAAAAAATTCTTGTTTGGATCGTGATTCTTCTCTGAAAAAAATCTTTTCCATCTACAGTCTGAAGTCTTTCAAGATTTGCGATCGAGATAATATCCTCAATCAGAAACTACGGAGGATGGATCGGCAAATTGAGGTGCTCGACCACATCGCTCCGGCTCACCATAACGACGTCTTCATCGATCCTCCTTTCTCTTCTCGAATTATGCAAAAGTCCATTCCATCGAACTTCGAGCTTCCCTCGGTTTAAAAGCTATAACAAAACCTCTGATCCAGTCGATCATTTGGAGGTCTTTTGGACTATGATGTTGCTCCATGATGCACCAAACATCATCTTATGCCGAGCTTTTTTATCTACCTTGAAGAAAAAAGCAAGAAACTGATACTCGACGTTGAAGTCGAGTACGATCTTCTTTTTTAACCTAATGAGCCAATAGTTTGCAGCTTACTTTATCAGCAGTCGATATCCACGCCAAGATTCAAATTTTTTGATGAATATTAGGAAGGGCCAAATGAAGTTCTTCAGCATCGCTGGTAGAAGGTCGAATGAAGTTCGATCGCGCTCTCAAACTCCTTCCGAGCGCGAGCGAGCCCGAACTCCTCCTGAGTGCGAGCGAATCCGAACTTCTTCTCGAGCTCGTCATCAAAGAAGCCCTGATAGAAGGACACGAAGAAGTTTCTCCCAAAAGGTTTCACAACTACGCCCCCCTCAATACTCCACAGATGCTGACCTGAAGCAAGAGAAGATTAGCCAAGGATGCTATCGTAGCTAGAACCACCAATGAAGAAGGAACAACAAAGAGATCGACCACCTCTCGGCATCATCAACACTATCTCTAGGGTGGCTTAGTACTTCGATGAGCCATCATCTCTCAGCCTCAGAGCCAGAAAAAGCTTGCTCCAAATTGGAAAGGCCCATATGAAATAGAAGAGGTCATTCGGCCTGAAACTTATCATCTGAAGGAGCTCGGAGGAAGAACACTCCCATGACCTTAGAATTCAAAAAATCTGGGGATGCACTACCAATAATTTTTCTTCAATAAAACTTCTTCATTTCAATATTATTATTTTTTGGTGCAAAAAATAATATGATGACAGAAAAGAAACAATCAATAGTGGCCATGTTAGGAATAGAATGAGAACCTCATCCTAACATTAGCAAGTCAAAGTCCTTCAATCTCGATTGGAGATAAGATCTCCTTCGAGCTTCTACATCAATAGAAGATAAGATCCCCTTCAACCTCGACTGGAGATAAGATCTCCCCCGAGCTTCTACGTCAATAGGAGATAAAATCTTCTTCAACCTCGGCTGGAGATAAGATCTCCCCCGAGCTTTAACGTCTATGTCAATAGAAGATAAGATCTCCTTCAACCTTGGCTGAAGATAAGATCTTCTCCGAGCTTCTACGTCAATAGAAGATAAGATCTTCTTCAACCTCAACTGGAGATAAGATCTTTCCGAGCTTTTAACTTTTACGTCAACAGAAGATAAGATTTCCTTCAACCTCAGCTGGAGATAAGATCTTCCTCGTGCTTCTACGTCAAAGAAGATAAGATCTCCTTCAACCTCGGCTGGAGATAAAATCTCTTTCGAGCTTCAACGTCTACGTCAATAGAAGATAAGATCTTTATCAACCTCGGCTGGAGATAAGATCTTCCTCAAGCTTCTACGTCAATAGGAGATAAGATCTCCTTCAACCTCGACTGAAGATAAGATTCTTCTCCAAGCTTCAACTTCTATGTCAACAGGAGATAAGATCTCCTTCAACCTTGAGTGGAGATAAGATCTCTTCCGAGCTTCTACGTCAATAGAAAATAATATCTTCTTCAACCTTAACTGAAGATAGGATCTCCTCCGAGCTTCTACATTTACGTCAACAAGAGATAAGATCTCTTTCAACCTCGGCTAGAGATAAGATCTCCTCCAAGCTTCTACGTCAACAGGAGATAAGATCTCCTTCAACCTCGACTGAAGATAAGAATCTCCTCCGAGCTTCAACATCTATGTCAATAGAAGTTAAGATCTCCTTCAACCTCGGTTGGAGATAAGATCTCTTCCGAGCTTCTACGTCAATAGGAGATAAGATCTCCTTCAACCTCGGCTGCAGATAAGATCTTTCCTGAGTTTTAATTTCTACATCAACAGGTCAACCTTAGATGGAGATAAGATCTCTTCCGAGCTTCTATGTCTATGTCAATAGGAGATAAGATCTCCTTCAACCTCGACTGGAGATAAGATCTCTCCCGAGCTTCTACACCAACAGAAGATAAGATCTTCTTCAACCTCGACTGAAGATAAGATCTCCTCCGAGCTTCTATGTCTACGTCAATAGGAGATAAGATCTCTTTCAACCTCGGCTGGAGATAAGATCTCCTCCAAGCTTTTACGTCAATAGAAAATAAGATCTTTTTCAACCTCGGCTGGAGATAAGATCTTTCCCGAGCTTCTACATCAATAGAAGATAAGATCTTCTTCAATCTTGGCTGAAGATAAGATCTTTCTCGAGCTTCAACGTTTACATCAACAGAAGATAAGATCTCCTTCAATTCCAATTGGAGATAAGATTTTCTCCGAGCTTCTACGTCAATAGGAGATAAGATCTCCTTCAACCTCGGCTAGAGATAAAATTTTTTCCAAACTTCTATGTCAACAGGAGATAAGATCTCCTTCAACCTCGACTGAAGATAAAATTTTCTCCGAGCTTCAACTTCAACATTAACCTCAGCTAGAGATAATATCTCCTCCGAGCTCCAACCCTTCAACAGGAGATAAGATCTCCTTCAATCTCGGCTGAAGATAAGATCTCCTCCGAAATTCAACTTCAACATCAATCTTTTAACAGAAGATAAGTTCTCCCCTGAGCTTCAACCTGAACTGGTGCAGAGTCCGAAAGAGAACTTCGGCAGTCATCTTTTTTGTACTCCTTTTCTTCAAATTTCGAACTCAAGAGTGGGGGGGCGACTATTATTAAGGATAAATTTCGCTCCCGTTGAAGTTCAGCCTAATACTTAGTCTAATACAACTGACAGTCATGGAAGAGCTTCGATCAAAAATTTTCTTCCAGTGGTCGAACCCCAGTCGAACTCCTTCAGCCACCAAACCTTAGCCGAACTTCTTCAGTCAACTGAACTCTCTCAGTGGCCAAATCTTAGCTGAACTTCTTCTATCGATCGAACTCCTCAGCAACCGAGCCCCAGCCGAACTCCTCTAGCTGCCAAACTCCTTCTAGATCTCTCCTTCAGTCGGATGCCTATAGGAGCTGAACTTTTTTCGGATCTCTCCTTCAGATGGATACCTATAGAAGCCAAACTTCTTCTAAATTTCTCCTTCAGTCGGGCTCCTCTAGGAGTCGAACTCCTTTCAAACTTCTCCTTCAGTTGAATTTCTGCAGGAGTCGAACTCCTTCTGGACTTCTCCTTCAATCGGATTCCTCTAAGAGCTCAACTTCTTCCGAATTTCTTCTTCAGTCAAGTTTCTCTAAGAGCCAAATTTTTTTCGAATTTTTTCTTCAATCAAACTCCTTCAGTCAGATTCCTTCAGGAGTCAAACTCTCTATAGATTTTTCGTTCAGTCAGATTTTTGCAGGAGCCAAGCTTTTTTTTGGACTCCTTCTTCAGTCGGATTTCTTCAAGAGCTGAACTCCTTTCGAATTTTTTCTTCAATCAAGTTTCTCTAGAAGTCGAACTTCTTCCAAATTTCTTCTTCAGTCGGACTCCTCCTTCAGTCGAATTCCTTTAAGAGCCGAACTTCTTCTGTACTTCTCATTCAGTCGAATTTCTACGAGAGCCAAACTTCTTTCAGACTTTTTCTTCAATCGAATTCCTTCAGGAGCTAAACTCCTTACGGATTTCTTCTTTAGTCAAGTTTCTTCAGGAGCCGAACTCCTTTCGAATTTTTTCTTTAGTCGGACTCCTCCTTCAGCCAGATTTCTTCAGAAGCCAAACTCCTTCTGAACTTCTTCTTCAGTTAGATTCCTCTAGTGGATTGCTTCCAGATTTCAGTTGGCATTTCTTTCGAATTATCCCCTCCAGACGTATTTCCTTTAGGAGTTTGAAATCCTCCAGAATTGATATATGTTGAAGTTCTTCACCAACCAATGCCTGCTTTCTCCGAACTACGGCTATTAAATCTCGACAAATGGTTGCTATCAGTCTGACGACATCCTTCTCTCCGTAGTAAATTTTATGCGGTTCACTACTGGATGATCATGGCTATCACTATTAGTCTGACGATACTTTTTTCTCCATACCGAATTTCATGCAGTTCCGAGCAGTCCACTATCGGACGGTATGACCATCACTATCAATCAAACTTCGTCTATAAAAAAAGATCTTCTAGATATATTTTCTCTAAGCTCTCTTCTTTTTTTCGAAATTCTATTGAACTATTTTTTGAACACTCCATTTCTGTTGGTCAGAAGAGCTGACTTGATCGTTAGAGGATCCTGCCGAAGCCACCACCACCGACTCCAGATGAAACTTTTTTTTGCAGATCACCAACGGCGATCTCGTCTTCCTCGATTTTAGCTCGATCCAACGTTAACCAGATTCTGCACCAATAATATTATTATATTATTAATTTTATTATATCAAATTATATTTTATAATATAATAATATTATAATAGATTATATTATATATTTATAATATATCATAATATTAATTTATTATCATATTATATTATATTTATAGTATAATGATATAATATGATATGATATAAGATATAATTATAAGATTTGTTAGTGAAAATTTTGGTTATTAAGAAAATTTTATTTAAATCAAATAACTTTTCAATGTAAGCCAAAAAAGTACTTTTGAAGAAAGCTTCAAAATAGAACTTTTTTCAGGTAGACATTTTCAGCTTTCTAACAAAGCCAAAATAGCTTCAAGATTTTTTATAATCTAAAAGTACTTTTGAAGGATCAGAAAATATTTTCTAGCACTTTCAAAGCTTAGCTAAATAGTTACTAAATATTTAGTAAAAAATAGCACTGTCAGTCTGCCCTTTATAAAATGACACAAAAGGACATAATATTATTTTATTTTTTTAACATCACTTCAAATATTTAATTTAATTAAATATAATAGATGTAATAAATATATATTAAAAATCATACCTCATGCATAAAATATAAATATATATTATAAGAATTAGATTTTTTTGTAATATTCTAGAACTTGGGTATTCATTTAAATGGACTTTGTCTTAGTGGGTATTAGTTTTTCATCAAAACTATTCTCATAAGGAAGGTCTATTATATATTTTTTCCTAGTTCAAAAAGGCATTGAGTAGGTCGAAACAATTTTATTTGATTAATTTTTTCTTAAAGATTTGGATTCTGTTCTGGATTTGCTATGTTTTAAATTGGTCTTCGATTCTTTTAATATTCTATGCAAAAATTACTCTAATAAATATATATTATTATATTCTAATATATATTTATATTTATAATATATATTATAATAATATAATATAATATAATAATATTATAATAATATTATAATATATTATTATTATTATATTATCATATATTATAATATTATTATAATATATTATAATAATAGTATTATAAAATATAATATTATGTTATAATATTATTATAATATAATATAATATTATATTATATAATATTATATTTATAATATAAATATATTTATTATATATTTTATATTATAATATATTATATATAATTATATTATATTCTAATATATTATTTATATTTATAATATATTATTATAATTAAAATATAATATTATATGATATTATTATAATATTATTATACTATATTTTTTCATATTATCATTTATTATTATATTATATTATTCTTATAATAAAAATATAATATTATTATTATATAATATAATATTATATTATAGTATTATTATAACATAACATAATATTATATTAAACAATATTATTACATTATTAATATAATAATATTATTATATTATATATTATATTTATAATATAAATAGAAATATTATATATTATCTATTATAATATATATTATAAATAATATATTATATTCTAATATATATTTATATTTATAATATATATTATAATATGTTATGATAATATAATATAATATAATATTATATTACTATAATATTAATATAATATAATATAATATATTATATTATATTATTATAATATTATGATAATATATTATAATATATTATAATTTTGTAGATATATTTTAAAGAATAGAGAAGAGATGAGGATGCTTAAATATTAAGTAAGTGAGTAATTTTAGAAAAAAATAAAAAATAAATTTAAAAATAAAAAATACATAGCTAGCTTTTGATTTTGAACTTTTATATGAGGAAGCTTTCAAAAAAAACTAGCTTATGGACTATAAACTACCTTTATCAAATACTAAAATAGCTTAAATAAGCTAAAACTATCCCAAAAGCTATCCAAAAGCTGCATACCAAATATAACCAATATCTCTGGCTAATTTTTTAAGCATTTTATTTATGAGAATTATCATAAATGATGGGTGAGATTTCATGATAAAAGAGGTCAATAAAACCTAAAAACCAAGAATGTTAACAAATTACTCGCATCAACTTGCTTATGCAAATCTACTAAATTCATTATGTCAAACAGATGATAAACTATTATTAACAAGAGCTCCAAACATAATAGTGACGTTCATATAACTTTAATGGTGTATAAAATAAGATTAAATTCCATACCTATTGCATAATCACAATTGCATCATTGTAGCACCTTCTTTGGATCAAGGTTATGACATTTAGTGCACTCGGTGAACAAATTATGCACCTTTATGATTCATACTATCATTTGTATACCATCTTTTCTTGTGCTTGAAGAAAATCAAGCAACTTCGATGCCCAAAAACAATATTTACATGATTGGGACACTTCACTGCTAGCAAATAAGATGATAATATGATAGCAGATTTTGTTATTAGGATGCACATTCTTAAGTAGGGCATTAAAGCATATCTTCTTTGCACAAAGGAAAATAACTTTCCAATCTCTAACTTTTCTCAATAATTGTTCAAATTGATGAAAGTATCGGATATCTCCTTTTCTACTACCATTTAAATTTGTCTTACTAAAGTTTAGTAGGAACTTATTTTTTAAATGTCAGACTCCCGTTTTATCTATGCTTTGTTTTCTATGTTTTATCATTAAGCTTTTTATCGTCCTCTTGCATTGTTGGGTATTCTATTTCCTATTAATAGTTAACCTTTTTTTATCTCTTCTACATTGCGAGGTATTTTACCTTCCAATGTAACCTAACTTCACGAGAATCTTATCAACCAAATCACAGCAAAGAATAACAAATAGAAAAGGTCTAGTTCGTCACTGCTTCCATTTTCTAACTTTTAATTTTAAATTTTATCGTCATTTTCATCATTTTTATTTTATTTTCAAGGTTTTGAAAATAGGAAACAAGTTTGGCAACCACAGTTACTTTTTATTTTAAAAAATAAAAACATATGTAGAAAAAAAAAATGCATAAAAGAGTACCACACGTCATCCCAACAAGATTTTTATTTTACAAAATATTATTTTAGGAAAAGAAAAAAAGAAAACTGGTGTAAAAGGAGTATGACTATTGATCTCTCTTTACAATATTTTCTCAAAAAAATAGTCTAAGCCTGTAATATCCTAGTTCCAATCCAGGCCCGAAAACCAAAAGGATGGCACGGATTTAAAGTATAAATTTTAAAGCATTAATAAAAAAATGGGTTCCTAAGGCCTGCACGTGCTGGGAAACTAGAATTACCGTGGGAGCTGGGAATACACGGAGAACTCCCGAAGGAGTTCCCTTTCGATCGGAAGATCCAAAATTGCTTGAAAATCCGAATTAAAATCAATCTCAAATTCTTCCGTAAGAGATCTATTTAAAGGCCTAATCTCTTACTTCTTCTTCACTAGAAAATCACCAAAGTTTACCGCCATTTTTACTTCTTTTCTTCTTGATATACTGACAGTTTAATCTCGATTTGGCCATCAAAATTCGGATCAATTTTTGTCAAAGATCAGATAAATCTCTCTAATTATCCTCCCCTCAATCTTCTATAGGTTCTAAGTTTGAGTTTTTGCCAAATTATTTGCCAAAAAATCCTTAAAACCCCTGATTTCTAATTTTCCCAGTTTTTTCATTGAGTTTCTTTGGATTTTCCGGTGTTGTTTGCCACCATCAATCACCGGACCAAGGTCCGTGGGTCTCGCTATCGTGGTTTGCTTTCCGTGGCACAGGCTGAGGGACTCTCTCATGTCGGAAATTAAGGGGATCAAAGGATCTCCTTTTCCGTGAAAGAAGAAAAAAAAAAAGAAGAGAGAGTTTCTCTCTTTCTTTTTTTTTTTTTAATTTTAATTTTATTATCTATTTTCTTTTTTAAAAAAAAATTTTTTTTTCTATTTTTCTTTTCTATAGATTTTTTTTTCTAAATTATTTTTTTTTTATGAATTTCTCTATGTACGATTGATCTGGTAAAAAATTTCTTTCAATCATTCTAATTTGATTTTAGTAAAGAAAGAGTTTTGATTTGTAGTTGTTGGACCACGTGCTTGCATCTACTTTGATTAAATCTAAATATCATTAGATTTGATTATCTATAATTTTTTTTTTTTTTTTTTTTATGTAAAGCTTGAGAGGTTGCGGGTAACCACCCATATTTATTTGGATTCATGAGAACTTCGTTGAAGAAGTTGTTCAAAAGAGCACCATAAGGCCCTAAGATTCTAAATGAGTTGTAGGATATTAAGTTTTAGTTTTCCATTATAAACTATCATCCAGCTTTCCAGCATGTCAATCATCTTTTCTAGTGTCTTCCACGATGAGGTTGCTTCCCATCTAAAACTTCTTCTGTTGTTTCTTTCCTTCCAGATCAACCACATCAGTGTTGTGAGAAAACAATCCCATTCATCCAGTACTGTGTTGATTTTTGTTGTTCTCCAAGAACTCTACATCTAAATCAGTATATCTAGAAGTGTTCGAACCAGTACGAATCTCTATATTTAATGCCATATTGCCATTGTAAAAACACATGTGATGATCAGACATCAAGCATATCGTTGATTGGCACCAGTTCCTTTTTCTCATGTTTACCTTTGTTAGGATTTTGTTGGGACGGCTAACCAGTTAAAAACTTAGTTTTCTCTAGTAGAGGTAGAAGCTAGTTCACTCTTATAAATGGTGAGACAATTCCTCCATTGCTAAAGAACCTATGGCTATCTCTAACTAAAAAGCTTTTGAACATATTCCAATTCCATGTTATGTCATTTTGCTCTTCATTCAGGGATATATTTTCTAGTAACCTTGATAGCTAGTTTTCTTCTACAATTTTCCTTTGATTCAAAATCAGATTTCTTCGTCATCAATGTTGCACAATGTGAAGAAGGTCTGCTATTGTTGCATCTTTTTTTTTCTGAAATTGAGTATAGCATTAGGAATATGATTTTTAAGGGGTTGCTCGTTATCCATGAATCATTCCAGAAGCTTATTTGTTTTTCATTGCCCAACTTAAATTTGATGCTCTGAAAAAACCAATCCTTGGTCACTTCGACACTTCTTCAGGTGGTTGAAAAAGTCTGAAATTGGATATGGAATTGAGACTTGGGGCTAACATTTTATAGTATATCTCATGAATAAGCTTGTGCCATGGTCTTGATTGTTCATTGAAGTGCCTCCACCAGCGCTTCATGAGCAGGCATTTGTTAAGTAGTCATAGATTGGTGATCCCTAAACCTCCACATGTTTTAGGCCTACTGACCATTGCCCAGCTAGCAAGATAGTGTCCTCCTTTGCAGTTTTTATCCTCTCGCCAAAAGAATTTCCTTATTTTCCTCTCTATTCTTTTAATAACTTCAGATGGTAGTTGAAAGAACTACAGGATCAGCTTGATCGGATTAAGTTAAGCAGCAAAATTTAAAATTTTTTTCTCACTAACCCAATTAGATCTGAGAGTTTTCAGATCTGATTATATGGATCTAAAACAAAAAATAAAATTTAAGTATCGAAATACAACCTGATTTTGAGTGAACCATTCACTCGCTGTGATGATCACAATGCTGTCCTGAGATTTGACTTGAGTCGCGCACGTGTCCGACCTCTATCAGTATCCATTTAGGTCAGATTTGGAGGTCTTCTCTTTTTTGATCTAATTAATCTCTAAAAATCAGTAAAAGGATCTCTTGAATGCGCTTTCGATCTGATCTCTGATAGCAATCCGATCGACACATGATCAGAATCTCCTTCGACTTTGGTTTGCGCGGACAGCACATCGATGCTCGAGGATTGATTGGGCCCAACTCTTGGGCATGGAGAAGAGGGAGAAGAGGAGGGAGAGGAGGCATGGAGGAGATGATCAGAGAGCCCAGGCGTTGGGTGGTGGAATGGCCAAACCCTTTGGCCAGATCCCTATTTATAGACAAAATAGAAGATCTAAGAGTCCTAGAGCTTCTGGACTTCGATCGAGTCAAAGTAAAGAAACAAAAGGACTCCTCACAAGCCCCCACGCCCCACTTCAGAATTTTTGTGATTTTTGTCACACAAAAATAACATCTGGCATGCGCCATTCTCATCAAATGAGATTAGTTTTATACACCAGATATTATCTCTCCATAATTTGTTTTAATTTAAACTCTTTGACCCATTCAAAGGAATTTAAATTAAAATAAACTATAACTCCCATACTTATCCATAAGGGGCACACGCTAGGGATGGGTGTGCACCCTTCTCTCTCTTAAAAATTACCTAGGGTGCGCCCCCCAAAACAAACTCTAGGGGGCGCACGCCCCTATCCCTTCTTTCTTGTGCATGACCAAGTCAAAGGGATCTTGTCTTGATCCTTTCCATCTAAGATCAGGAGAAGGCCTAATCTGACCAGGACAAGATCCAGTCAAACCAAGACAAACCCATACAGGATTCTTGGACGAGCCAAATCCAATTTGACTAAGTCCGAATCAATTAGGAAGTCCATAAAAGGAGAAAGTTAGATCCAATCATGTGTTAGCATGATTTTCTTGAACTTAATTAGATCTAATCTAAATCAATCAGATCACATGAGCCCAATTAATGGCATTCAGACCCAAATCCTTATTTGTATGAACCAATAGATTTAATTCTGTATGATAATGGAATATGTCGCAATCTTCATCATCGACATCATCAAAACTCTTTCGATGGACCAGAACTCTTTCTGATTCATCCAATTAGAATCGTCAATCATCGAGACAATTCTAATTGATCCCAAAATCTACTAGTGATACCTAGCAGTATGTAATGGCAATCCATCAGAATTGAATACGAATCTCTCGATGCAGCCAACTATGTGATTAGGTTCTTCTATCATGAGTCCCAACATGATTAGGTTAAGATTGACTCATCAAATCCAATTCCTGTTATATGATTGAATCACTCGATTCGAATTCAATATAAAATTCGAATAGAAACTTCTTTCTATTATTTCACACTGTCATGGCCATGAGTTTTAGAACTCAATCTCATGATCATCATAGGACTACTTCTCCTCTATCGAGGTTGATAGATCCCATCTTGATGCAATTCAATTCCTACGATGAATATGTCACAGCCAACATACATTTTAGGATTTTAAATAGTTAGAAGATTGAGTTATGGTGTAATCAAACTATAATATCCTCAAGGTGAACTATTGATGCACCTTAGGTCAAAGAATTAGACACAACTGCAGTATCGAACTAGTCATCGATGAGAAGGTAGACTTTCTTATGATTACTCAAAGTGGTCATGCTCAATATCCTTATTCACAATAAGTACCTGTACTCTCGTTTCAGTATCTTCACACCATAGATTCAAGACTCATCTATCCAAAAAAAGTAATCGTATACTAATCTTCTAAATCAATCATCATTTTTATGATGATTCTACGATGTAGAGTAGTTTATGAGTTAATTATGATAACACATGTCTCAAATTCTCAACTCTTGAGAATATGTATTATCATACCTATTAATCCAATAGATATATCACAGATACTTAATACATAAATATGATAGAAGAAATAACCTATTTTATTAATAATAAGTCAAAATCACAAAAATATCCTTAGAAAGTATTTATAGGTATTGGTCAATCTGACTTCTAAGGCACACATTTAACTCCAATATGATGGAAAAGCACCAAAGATGGCATTCACCAGTGTAATTCTCCCTACCATAGTTAGTAGCCTGCCTTTCCAACTTGTAATATTTTTGCAAATATTTTCTTCTAAGAAACTTCAATCAGATTTTAATTTTTTTCAATTTCTTATAATAATTATCTATAATTTTTGTTGAATCATCTAAATACTAATTCAATAGTGATTTATTTAATTACCTTGATTAGGTTGATTGAGACATCATGTAGTGTCCATGACCGACCATATTCAATTTTGTTAATCTTTTTTCTTTTGATATTCTCTCTCTACATGATTTATAAACCAGTGGACCTATCCTATTATTCTGAATCTAAGTTGATTCTAATAGGAGGTTTTGAACCACTTTATCAATCGGACAACATACCCATACCATTTGAGCCTTTGTGAAGTATCATATGATCTGGTCCTCGTTAATCTCTATCAAATCATTATATTTCAAGTTATCTTGATTTGATGAAGCTACTTGGTCAAATTGATCCCTGATAGTCAATCGGTGTACCAACCTCCACTTTGACTTTTATCAAGCACTAATAGATCTGATCATCCTTGATCTCTGTTGAACCATATATTTTTTATTCTAATCATGATCAAATAATCGGGATATTGAATGCTACCACTTTTGTCAGTCTTGTGAGGGTATCAAAACTTAGGATTTATATTGGTTTTGGCTTAAGACTAATAGATGATATATTTTAAATAATAGATACTGAAGGATGCTCTCACAATTGAATGAATCTGTCCGTTCAGTGTTCTACAAGGTATATAATGAACAATCTTCTCGAGATATTTTATAATTTATTTTAAAAGTAAATAATTAGTCTTTGATTTATGCATGATTTATGAAATTATATTTTTAAACAAAAAGTGATTTGCAAATTTGAAATTTCTGAAATATTATAGTTTATTGAATTATTTGGAATATGATGGAATTATGGTATTTATGTTATTTTGTAAAAGTGCTTTGATACATGTTCTGAACCCTGCCAATGGAGATTATATGTTGATTTTTGATCTTGTCAGTAGAGGTTGTGCATTAATTTTTGACTCACCAATAAGCATTATACGTTGGTTTTTGACCATGCCAATGAGGGTTGTGCATTGGTTTTTGATCCTGCTAGTAGAAGTTATGCATTAGTTTTTGGGGTATATATGTGTCACGCCCTTATCCAATAATACAAGCAGAGCACACGACAAATGGCCATGCATTCTTAGAATTTAATCCTCTCAAACATACAAGACCTGCCTTTCACTAAAATTTAATTATCATAATTTAACTTAGGTAGTGGTAGAAGTAGTTTCTCTAATATCTTTAATCAAATAAAAATAATAAAGTCTTAAATAAAAATAATAAAGTCTCCGAGATTGATAACAAACCAAATAAAAATTCAAAATGATATTTATAAAATAAGTTAGTTTGAATGTAACTAAGCTAATAACTGTCAAAGTCCTATGCTTCTTACTGATCGGTCCTCAGCCTAATAGGATCTCTTAGATATAAAAAAAATAGAAAAGGATGTGAGCTTTATGAGCTCCGTAAGTTATCAATCATTTCTAAGGGATCAAGCATAATTATCTTTCAATGTATAATAATTTAACAATAATATGCATCAAGATAATTTTATTTTAAAATATGCTATGCATATCAGTAAAAGTCGAAAAATAAAATACTCACTCAGTCTTCATTGACTATGGTTACGATTAGCACCGTGACAAGGCCCAGAAGAGACTAGTTTTTGAAAATAGAATATCCAATCTATCGACATATACCAGTGATCAGCCCTATTAGTTAGGCCCAGAAGGAAACTAGCTTTGATTCACACAGCCATGATTTGCTCCATGATAAAATAAAGAAATTAGTCCTGAAAATAAACGCACGAGTGTATCAACACATACCAACAATCAACCATGACTAACTAGGCCTAAACGACTAACTCTGCCAACGATCAGTCCTAACTAGCTAGGCCCAGAAGAAACGTATTTCTAACATGTGGCTAACGAATAGTCCCATTGGCTAGACCTAGATCATAGTCTAAATAGAGAGCTTTTATCATGATTTTGTCATAACCAATTTTTTATAAATAATTTTATTTATTTTTATAACAGTATCAACTCAATTTTCATATAATCCAAAAGAGCAATAAAAATAATTTTCATTTAAGATTTCATGCATCGATGAACATATATAATTTTTTCAGAGATCATGCAATATTAATGCAAAAAAATTATCTCTTTAAAAACTATATCATGCAAAAGTGACATCATACTTAATCCAACTTTTCTAAATCACTTTTCATAAATAAATACATAATTTCAAACTTTAATTATTTTTATATATTTTATATATAAAAATTTAATTTTTAAATATATAAATATGTATAAAAATAAATTCAAAAATAAGAAAAAACTTACTTATTGATCAGATCCAAAATTCTATGATTCTCTTAAATTGATCTCTAAATCTGGTGTTCTTTTGGTGTTAAAGGCTCTAGCACATCAAATAAATTTTATTAACCCTTAATTCTGGAGAAATTAAGATAAATAGAAAAAACTTTAATCTAGCTCGGCCCAAGTTAAGGTTTAGATCTAGATTTGATCAATTTCTAAATTGGATCTAAGTGACTCGGGTTGACCTAAACCTAATTAAATTGGATCCAATCAAAATGACTTGGTCACCCAATTGATATCATCTCTCTCTCTCTCTCTCTCTCTCTCTCTCTCTCTCTCTTCACTTTCTTCCTTTCTCCCTATCTTTCTTTCTTTTCTCCGTTTCCCTAAAACTGAAACCCATGGCTGGCCTTCTTGGGTTGTCATAGGGGACGACCAAAGGATGGGTGGGTTGGTGGTGAGGTAGCCCGAATGATTGACTGAGAAGGGTGGTGCGACGATGATCGAAGATGGTGATCAGCCAAGGATTCCATCAAGAAAAAAATGCTCTATCCTCAGACCAAAAAGAAGAAAGAAGGAAAGAGGAAGAGGGGCTTACCAAAAATGGCGACAGTGGCAGTGACAGCAGCAGTCGATAGTAGAAATTGATGATTCTCCTGCCTGAAATCCTTCTCCACAAGTAAGCTAGGGTTTTAGAAAGAAGTTTAGGATTTCTAGAGAGGTGAGGGCACTCGTCACGGTCATGCAACGATTGTTGGAGATTGGGAAGAATGGGGATGGGGGTTTTTCTATGAGGGTTTCTATGGGGAGGTCTAGGGTTTAAATAGAGAAGGGATGGGGCGAGATAAACTCATCCCCCATGAATAAGGCCAAGCCTCGCCAGCATATCTCATCCAAATTCCTCCCCAATGGCCATAGATCAACTTAGAATAGGGTTCGTTGTTCCAATTGAACATGACTTCGCCTTCCCCCCTTCTCCATGGTTTTTTTTTTTTTTTTATTTGATGAAGCTGGTATTAGGTGCTAGCTTCGAGTTAAACTAGGTCTAAAGGACTAGTTCTTACATTCTCCCTCCTTAACAAAAAATTCATCCTTGAAATTTGACGTACCTGAATAGAGAAATAGTTGGGGGTATTTGGCTCGCATCTCTTCCTCCAGTTTTCAGGTAGCTTCTTGCTCTGTATGGTTGCTCCATTGGACCTTGATATAAGAAATAATATATTGTCTCAAAACTTGATCTTTCCTATCAACAATCCATACTGGTCGCTTCTCATAGGATAAATCTTCTTTGAACTGAAGCGGTCCAAACTCTACCATATGGTTAGGATCTGGTATATATTTTCTTAACATGGAGACATGAAAAATATTGTGTACTCTGATAAGAGAGGATGGTAAGGCTAGATGGTAGGCAATCATTCCAATTTTTTTCAAGATTTCAAAGGGACCAATATATCTAGGGCTTAGCTTTCTGCAAACTCCAAACCTCATCACATCTTTAATGGAGGACACCTTGAAAAACATGTGATCTTCCACTTAGAATTTTAATTCTCTCCTTCTGTTATCAGCATAACTCTTTCACTGGCTTTAAGCCAAAAAGATCTACTTCCTAATAAACTAGATCTTATCTACTACTTGTTAAACAATATCTGGTCTCAATAGTCTTCTTTCATCGATATCATCCTAATATATAGGGATCCTGTATCTTCTTCCATACAAAGCTTCAAAAGGAGCCATCTAGATGCTAGCTTGATAATTGTTGTTATAGACAAACTTCACTAAAGATAAATGTTCATTCCAAGATCCTTTTAAGTCTATCACATATGCCCTTAACATATCCACTAAAGTTTGAATTGTTCTCTCTGATTGCCCATTTGTCTAAGAATGAAAGGCTATACGAAACTCCAACTTAGTTTTCATGGCCTGATGCAAACCTTTTCAAAATTAAGAAATAATTATCGTATCTCGATCAGACACAATGGATACTAGAGTACCGTATAATCTCATAATTTTATCTATGTACAACTTGACTAGCCTTTCCAAAGAAAGTTTGGCTTTGATGGGTAAGAAATGAGCTGACTTGGTCAAGTAGTCCATAATCACCCAAATAGCATCATATCCTCTAAAAGTTCTTGATAGCCCTGTAACAAAATCCATTGTTATGTGTTCTCATTTCCAAACTAATATTGCAAGGGATTGGAGTGGTTCTGTGGCTCTCTAATGCTCAGCTTTCATCCATTGACAAGTTAAATATGGAGCTACATACTGAGCTATTTTTCTTTTCATACCATTTCACCAAAATTTTTTTTTGAGATCTTTATACATTTTTGTACCTCCAAGATGTACTGTATAGGCGGAGTTGTGAGCTTCCATTATAATTTTTCTTTTCAATTCTATATTATTTGGAGCACATAATCTATTGCCAAAAGTTAGGGTTCCATCCTCATGAATTCTGAATTCATATGTCATATTGGATTGCACTCAATCTTTGATCTTTTGGAGTTTCAAATCATCCACCTGAGATACTTTAATTATGTTAATCAAGGTAGGTTGCATCCTAACAGTAGTGAGCAGGACTTTAGATTTATGCAACCTTACCTTGACATCTAATCTTTCTAGATCCTGTAGGATGTGCACTTGAGAAGTGATCAGCATTGCTATACTATCCACTGACTTCCTGCTTAAGGTATCTATCACTATATTTACTTTTTCAGGATGATAATTGATGGTCCAATCATAGTCCTTAATCAGATCTAACCATCATTTTTATATTAAATTTAGCTCCTTTTGAGTGAAGATATACTTGCAGCTCTTATGATCTATAAAAATTTCACATGATACTCCATACAGATAATATCTCCAAATTTTTAGAGCAGAGACTACTACTGCCATCTCCAAATTATAGGTTGGATAGTTCTGCTTATATAGTTTAAGTTATCTTGATGCATAAGCACCATCTTTCCATTTTATATAAGAACACATCCTAACCCCTTTTGGGAGGCATTACTATAAATAGTAAATCTTCTATTCCCAAATAGTAAGATAAGGATAGGAGCTGATACCAAATACCTTTTTAGTTTCTGAAAACTCTTTTCGCATTCTCCTATCCATTCGAATTTAGTTCCTTTATGAGTCAACTTGGTCAAAGGTAATGCTATGCAAGAGAATTCTTCCATAAATCTCCTATAATATTCAGCTAATCTAAGAAAACTATGGACTTCTATTATTCTGGTAGGCTATTTCTAGTTTATAATTGTCTCTACCTTCGTTGGATCCATAGATATACCTTCTTTAGAAATTATGTGTCCGAGGAAGAAGATACTTTCTAGCCAAAATTGATACTTTTTCAATTTTGCATATAACTTCTGCTCCCTCAATGTCTATAAAACTATCCTTAAATACCTTTCATGATCCTTTAAGCTCTCAGAATATACTAGAATATCATCAATAAATACTACCATACTGATTCAAATAAGGCCTGAATACTCTGTTCATCATGTTCATGAAGGCTGCACGAGTATTTGTCAATCCAAATGGCATAACCAAAAATTTATAATGTATGTATCTAGTCCAAAAGGCTATTTTAGATATGTCACCGATATTAATTTTTAATTGATGATATCTGAACCAAAAATTAATTTTTGAAAATATCTGAGCATCCTGAAGTTGATAAAAAAGGCCATCTATCCTTGATAGAGAATATTTATTCTAAATTATCAACTTGTCTAACTCTCAATAGTCAATGTATAGTCTCATACTTCTATCCTTCTTAATAAAAAGTATTGGAGTACCCCATGGAGAGACACTAGGCCCAATAAAGCCTTTATCAAGAAGTTATTGGAGTTGCTTCTCGATCTCTTTTAATTTAGCTAGAGCCATTCGATAGGGGGCTTTAGAGATAGGTCCAGCACTGGGTGCCAAATCAATTGAAAACTCTATCTCTCTATCAGAGGGCAATCCTAGAAGATCCTTCCAAAAAACATCGAAAAATTCTCTTACTATAGGAATATTTTTTATCTTGATCTCCTCCTGCTGTGCATCTACAACACTGGCCAAATATTCTGTACAATCTTTTCTTAATATTTTGCAAGCCTACATAACTGATATAATTTTCATAGGGGCATTTATTTCTTTACCAGAAAAACTAAGTAGTACCTATCCTGAAATCTGAATGGTCACTCTCTTTCTGAAGTAGTCCACCGTAGCATGATATGAGACAAACCAATCCATCCCTAGGATGATATCAAAATCCCTCTTCTCTAAAATAATCAGGTCAGATGCAAGATCATAACCTCCAATGCTTAAAATATAAGAGAAGCAAATCATATCTACCACGATGATACTCTCATTCGGAGTAGAGACATACATCTCATCTTCCAAGGGCACAGGCCTCAAGCCAATCTTTCTAACAAATTTAGTTGAAACAAATGAATGGAAAACCCCAGCATCAAATAAAATGCAAGCATGTGTAGTTTCAACTTTGATAATACCTATCATAAATTTAAAGTTTTTACTATTATGATAAGCATATAAGATTGTATAGCCTTAATTTAAATGAAGTTGTAAAGAGTTTCTGGGATACTTGCTACTACAGCATTTGATGTCTCTGTATCCTGCTGAGACATAGTGTAAACACAAGCCTAGGTCTTTTGCTTTGAAGGTCCTCCTTGTCCTGAGGGTTGACCTAGATGAGAGATCGGTGCTCCAAAAGTAGGTAGTCTGGGTGCATTCTGGGAGGGCTGCCGATATCTAGAGTTTTGACGATGAGGATAGTTTGCAGCCTTATAGTTTGTTGGCCATAACTAAAAATAGGCTCCAAAAAATTAGTGACAATCCTGCTCCAAATGGATACCTCCACATCCGCCACACCAAGGTTCTTTCTTTGATTAGTCATTCTTTTGTTGAGTTTCTTGGCGCTTGGGCTATTTGCCAAGATAACAATCAGATTTAGACATCTTCTATTGTTGCTCCCTCTCCTATTATATATTATTATTTTCTTGTTCCATAATTTTTGCTAGGTTAATAACCTCTCGGTATGAGATCAACTACATCGGTCTCACTCCTGCATGAATCCTAGGCTTCAATCCTTTTTCAAATCGCCGAGCCTTGATACTATCAGTTGCCACAAGATCTGGGGCAAAGCAAGATAATTTAGTAAATTTAACCTCATACTGGGTCACTATCATATTTTCCTATATCAGTCTAGTAAATATACTTTTCTTCTCAAATCTACGGCTCTCAAGAAAATACATATCCATAAACTCCTGAGGAACAATGTTCCAAATGAGTGGCCCATCAGTCCCTCACTGTCTTTTTATAGCTTCCCACCATTCGAATGCTTCTTCTTGTAAGTGGTAGACAGCGAAACGGACCTTTTCTTGGCTAGTGCACTCCATGCTGGTGAAAGCTTTTTCCATCTTCTTGAGCCATAATGACTTGGTGGGATTCATGGAGCCTTCAAAAGTCAGTGGCACCAGTCTCTTAAATTTTGCTATTCCTTGTTCCAACCTTAATGACTGGCCACCTTTACTCCCTTGTCGTTCCATCTACTGCACCAATCTAGTTAAGACTTGTGTGAGATTTGCCATTGGACCATCTGTATTGGTTTTCCCTTGATTGTCATTTTTGGCATTATTCTGCTGACAGGAAGGTTTAGCAGTTCAGCTCACACTGTATTTTGATGATGGACAATGAGTAGATCTAGATGCTCTGGCTACTCAAGAAATGGCATTGCTTAAGAAGCCCCAACTGTTCAAGAGACTATTAGTTCGGGAGGCACTGAGAGCTTGAGAGACATAACTGTTTCGATAAGTTTAACATGCACTCACCATATGAGAATCCTCCGCAGAATCAAATAGCCATCCAGGATGGTTATGAGCCATCACAATCTATTTAGAAAGAAAAATAAATTTTTTAATATACTTATCGATTATCAATGATTATAGTCACCTAACCATTCCCTAATTTCTATCCCATTTTCACTAACTAACTTATATTATTGGATCTTGTAACATGTGCTTTGATACCATAAAATCTATCACATCTTGACCCAATAACATAAGTCAGGCACACGATAGATGGCCACACATTCGTAGGATTTAATCCCCTCAAACATGCAAAACCTACCTTTTACTAAAATTTAATTATCATAATTTAACTTAGGCAGTGGTAGAAGCAATTTCTCTAGTATCTTTAATCAAATAAAAATAATAAAGTCTCAAATAAAAATTATAAAGTCTCCAAGACTGGTAACAAACCAAATAAAAATTCAAAATGATATTTATTAAACAAGTCTGTTTGAATGTAACCAAGCTAATAACTTTCTAAGTCCTATCTCCTCATTGATCGGTCCATAGCCCAGTAGGATCTCCTAGATATGAAAAAAATAGAAAAGGGTATGAGCTTTATGAGTTCTATAAGTTATCAATTATCTTTGAGGGATCAAGCAAATTATCTTTCAAAGTATAATGATTTAATAATAATATATATCAAGATAATTTTATTTTAAAATATGTCATGCACATCAGTAAAAGTCAAAAATAAATTTTTCTCTCAATCTTTGTTGACTACGGCCATGATCAGCTCTATGATAAGGCTCAGAAGAGACTAGCCCTTGAAAATAGAATACCTGATCCATCAGCATGTACCACTAATAAGCTCCAGTGGTTAGGCTCAGAAAAAAACTAACACTGATTCACACGACCATGATTTGCCCTATGATAAGACAAAGAGATTAGTCCTGAAAATAAATATGTGAGTGCATCAACATGTACCAGCAATCAATCTCGACTGGCTAGACCTAGAAGAAGTAACTCTACCAACAATTAGCCCCGATTGGCTAGGATCAAAAAAAATACATTTCTGACATGTGGCCAATGATCAGTTCCGTTGGCTAGATCCAGATCATAGTCTAGCTACAGAGTTTTTCTCATAATTTTATCATAACTAATTTTCTATAAATAATGATACTTATTTTTATAACAGTATCAACTCAGTTTTTATATAATCTAAAAAAATAATAAAAATAATTTTTATTCAAGATTTCATGCATCGATAAATATATATAATTTTTTTTCAGAGATCATGCAACATTAATGCAAGAAAATCATCTCTTTTAAATAGGGATTGCAATTTTATTTGAGCTATCAAGTGCCTAACCCGCTCCGACCTGAATGGGGCGGGTTTTGTCCAACTTGATTGGAATAGGAGGTGGGTATGGGTTCTAAAAAAAATATCTGAAGTAGGTTCAGGTTGGATACGAATAATAGTATGCCTTGATTCGAATATGATCTGATATAATTTTAATATATATTTTTTATTCAAAATTATGATAATTTTATATTATTTATACATACTCAATCTGATCCGATCTGATTAATTTTTCTTATATATCTGATCCGATTCGACCCACATCTCTATCCGATCCGACCCGACCTGATCCAAAATGGGTATGAAGCGGGTATGGATATAGAATTTTTACTTGTGGAGCAGGTATGGGTATAGGCTGATCCAACCCATACCTGACCCGTTGCCATCCCTACTTTTAAAATTATATAATGCAAAAGTGACATCATGCTTGATTCAACTTTTCTAAATTATTTTTCATAAATAAATATATAATTTTAAATTTTAATAATTTTTAAATATTTTATATATAAAAATCTAATTTTTAAATATATAAATATATATAAAAAATAATTCTAAAGATAAGAGAAAACTTATCTGTTAATCAAATTTAAAATTTTATGATCCTCTCAAACTGATCTCTAGATCCGATGTTCTTTCGATGTTGAAGGCTCTAGCACATCAAATAAATTTTATTAATCATTAATTTTAGAGAAATTAAGATAAATAGAAAGGCCTTTAATCTAGCCTGGTCCAGGTCAAGATTTAGATCCAGATTTGAATCAATTTCTAAATCAGATCTAAATAACTCAAGTTGACCTAAACCTAATTAAATTGGGTCCGATCAAAAAGACTTGATTCACCCAATTGATATCATCTCTCTCTCTCTTCTCTTTCTTTCTTTCTCCCTATCTTTCTTTCTTTTCTCCATTTCCCCTAATACCGAAACCCATGGACTTCTCGAGTTATCCCAGGGGATGACCAGAGGATGGGGGGGTTGGTGGTGAGGTAGCCCGAACGGTCGATTGAGAAGGGTGGCACGATGATGGTCGAAAATAACGATCGATTGAGGATTCCACCAAGAAAAGAATGCTCTATCCTAGGATCGGAAAGAAGAAAGAAGGAAAAAGGAAGAGGGGCTTACCGAAGATGGTGATAGTGGCGGTGATGTTGGAAAATATGTTCTAAAGCCAAACATCTAATTGGTAGATAATTAAAATTAGTATATAAATTATCTAATTATAATAGTTATTTTGCTGGTTCATCATAGAAGTTCTATCTTCCTTAAATAACTCCTAAGTTATGATGAAGTTCTTAGAACCCCAATCGATCGATAAAGAAGAATTTATCAGATGGTTCTTAAACTATTCACAATCAAATGATAAGTTATTAACAAAGGACGATAACTTATCAAGTGTAGGTCACTATATGCCATATGCATTGCTTGTCCTCATAACCAAGTAGTGTGGAGACACTCATATGGCATCCAGGTGAGATGTAGGAATATATTTATACTAAACATGACCAATATAGCACTACTGTCAAGAGTAGCTAGCTAAGAACAATAGGTATAAGTGTCCCTCCGACCTGAGATCACCACGGTAACTTATAAGCAACTCACTATACTTTGGAGCCAGACTGCTATTTCTAATATAGGTTCGAAAGATTTTTAGATATAGTCAATTACTTGTAGAGTCGGTGCATGAGTTAAGATGGGATTGACCACTTCTGATTAACTTCAGGAAGAGAAAGACTCGCTGTATTTCAATTTAGTAAAATCTAGGCCTGGATAATCCTCGTGAGGAGTCACAGGATTTGTAAAATTTTGAAACATAATAGAGATGACTTATATGAGTGTTGATAGTGTACTTGAAGTCGTCTTGAGCATTACTGGTCAAAGGGATAAATTATATGGTAACCATGGGCCAAGGTTCTAAGAATGTTGCTTTGTATATATTCAACCTATCCGAACGTCAGAAATCATTGCTAGATGGTTACTTTGATTGGTACAGAAATTGATTTCTATACTATCGACTTAGATTCGAACCTATGGGATCATACATATTAGAAGTTGTAACCTAATCAGATAGTTAATTGATGATTGAGAATCGTTCTAAGGTCAAATATTTAATGCGATTGATATTTAACTTAATACAAGTATTGCAGGAGGATCGATTAACACTAGATTACTAATTTACTTAATTTAATTGAGCGATCAGGCTGAGATCAAGTCTAATTAAATTAGATTCAATTAAAATTTATTTGGACTTAATTGGATTAAGTCTAATTGATTTATTGGATAAGTCAATTGCAAGGAAAAATAAGTTTCTGCTCAACTAGAACTTCAGTGCACCTAATTTTTAATTTAATTAAAAATTAAATTAGATTTAAGTCTAATTTAAATTTAATTTAATTAAATTTTTAATTGAATTAGCATTATCTATTAAATAGGTTAACTTAAATCTAATTTAAATGAGATTTAAATTAGGTTTGACTTAGTCTACATTGGAGAGTCCTAGTTAGACTAGGACTCTTCCCTTCACTCTTGCACCACCAAAGAAAGATCCCACACTCATTATATTTTTAATTTTAATTTTTTTTAATGTTTCTCCATGCCTAAGAGAGGTTCTCCAAGCCCCCTACCAGGTGTTTTTGGAATTTTATTTGACTTGATCAAATAAAGAAAGTTGTTAAGACTTGGACTCTATTTGATAGTCCCAATTCTCCAAAATATCTTCTTTTCTTATGAAATTTTTTCTCCATGCCTCTTTTTCTTTTGTGCACTTATTTTTTTTAGTTTTGCACGTGGTTTTCTGATCTTCACACTAAAAAGAACTCCTTCCTAGAGTCCATATAAGACTAGGTTTGACCTAGTCTTCCTTATCTAATTGGAGCACCTATTATAAGATATTTTTGGATGTAAAAAATCCCAGAAAATTCATGAAAAAACTAGAAGAAAAGGAGGAGGAGGCATGGAGGTTTAGGGCACCAACTTTTTTGGAGAAGAGGTCTTTATCTAGACATCAAAAGTTGATGTCTTGAAGGGACAAAGGTAAGAGAAAATTATCTTTTCCTGGTTTTTTCTTTTAAGTTTCTCCTTTCTATTCTTTTGTGTATTTTTATGTGATAAAAATCTAAAAGAGAGAGAGAGAGGAAGAGAGCATGGAGATCTATGCTCTAAGGTGTTGGGGCATGGTGAACATTTTTTAACATAAACTGATCATGTCCTGATAAGAGAAGGTCTTCTCTTAGGATTTCTTTGAGAACCCTTCTTCTCCATATTTTTGTGAGATTTTTCTATGAAAAAAAATCAAAAAGTGTAATATCTAAAAACATGAGAAAAGTCTAGAGGAGAAAGTCTCTTCTTGTCCTAGTATAGAGATGTTTTCAGAACATCAATCGTTGATGTCCTGAAAGAGAAGATTTATCTTCTCTTAGGCCCTTTTCTCATATATTTTTATTTCTAATTTTAGAGAGATCCAAGGATTGGATTTCTTTTTTATTTCTTCTTTTATTCTTCGTCTCTTGGAGTATCCAAGAGATCTAAAAAATAATTTTTAGATTAACCATCAGGAGGGATCCGCGAGAAGCTAGCACTTCGAGCGGATCTTCGTCCGATGAACTTCAGATTTTGTTGCAGTCTCATATAGACTTTCTACAGAGGTCAGACGTATGTGCGGCTCTAAAGGTAATAATGTTAATCAACCATAGAGTTCTCAACCCACACGAAAGTAAGAGATCTAATCTTTTCTCTCACCTAGATGCGATCTAGGGTTTAGATCTAGAATAATTCTAGATCTAGGTTATTGATTTGATCAATATGAAAGTATTTATTTTTAAATTTAAGAATGCATTATGACACGTTATAGATCCTAGATGTAGGGTTTAGTAATTAGATTACATATTTTTATAGATTAAATAGTTTAATTTGCATCTTCCGCTGCATTTAGTTTTAAAAATATTTTGAAATTCAAGCATGAAACTCTGCATAATTTCTTATAGGTGACAACAGCAGCCGACGGCAGAAATCGATGTTTCTCATGTCCGAAATCCTTTGCCATAGGTAAGCTAGGGTTTTAAAAAGAAGTTTAGGGTTTCTAGAGAGGTGGGGGCACTCGTCATGGTCACGCAATGGCTGTCGCAGATTGGAAAGAAAGGGGATATGGGTTTTTCTGTGAGGATTTCTATGAGGAGGTTTAGGGTTTAAATAGAGGAGAGATGGGGTGAGATAAACTCATCCTCCTTGGATAAGATCGGGTCTCGCTAGTGTATCTCATCCAAATTCCTCCCCAATAATCATGGATCGACTCAGGACAGGTTCCCTATTCCAGTCGAACATGACTTCGCCTTCTCCCTTTCTTCATAGGTTTTTTTATTCGGTGAAGTTGGCATTGGGTGCCGGCTTCAAGTTGAACTAGGTTCAAAGGACTGGTTCTCATAATATGTTGGCACTTTGATTGAGCTTACTATTTCTATTCTGGCCCTGCCTTATAGATAAGTATGATCATAGTCAAAGATTGATGAGTTATATCTATTTTGTTTCGATTTGGATTCATGATTATGTATATATATAAATATTTAGAAAGTTTTAATTTGCATTAATAAGTATGAAATATGTATTTATGTTTATTAATGGCATTATTTTTTAGCATTATATTTTATGATAATATCTAAAATATCTAGCTGAGATATTCATTACTTATTGGGTCATCAAGCTCATTATCTTTCTCTTTCATTTTTCAGATTCAGATACCTAATTATAAATGTAGGCATTATTGGAAGTGAGTTTAGAGGTGAGAGTCAACAGTATCAACTAAGTTTAGAAATAGATTTATTATTATATTTTGTAGGATTATTATTTGAGGTATAATTGATGTAAAATTTTTTTAATATTGTTGAAATTTTGTGAAAGATTAAAGTTAATTTTAGATAGTTAAATTTTGGACTTAATTTATTATGATTTCTACTGTAATGCATTGATATCATATTTGGAATGCCTTGCATATTCGTAGAGAGAGATTTTTATAAGTATACGATGGTTGCCATGATCCTTGGCTCATAGATCTCAGGTCGGGGGTGTGACCAAGCCTTATTATTATTTTGTACAAATTAGATCTAGATAAACATAAACATTGATTCATGAATATAGGATCAAGCAAAGAAGTCTATTACCTGATAGAGGTTTATGCTATATGGAAAAAACCAAAGCAAAACATGTACAACCAATTAAAGAACTCCACTCTCACCGTCAAACATATTAAAAACAATTGGTTCTTACTAAATTTCAGCAAAGCTGAAGTAGGCGGTTGCCATTCCCCTCCACCTTCCACATCTACTGATACCGATCATATAGCCCAATTTGTTAAGAAGTGACATCAATCTGCATAAAACTCTATGACATGCAACCCTCCATAGGGCTCTCATTATCACCAGTCATGCAGTCCTGCCTCTCATATATATCTTCAAGTAGAATGTCACTTCTTGCATGCATTCTAATGAAGTTATGTAAAACATAACAAACAATGAAGATACAGCTGTATTCAAACTTGAAAGCCAAGAGGCCCCAAGGAGCCCTTTGACTCCCAACTTTTGTGCCCATTGATGTGCCACCATTTTTTCTTCCTTGAACTTAGGGAACTAATTTCTAACCTTTTGTATTGCATGAATAACTTGTCTTGACTCCTATATGCATAACAACATTTTCATGTTCCAATAAAACAAAACCTATAGAGTGAGTTAAACAGTAATCGAATAGCAGGTCCTTAATTCTTGTTGTATTCCTTGCATAAACATAAAATAATTATAGAATATCAAACAGTAATCGAATAGCAGGTCCTTAATTCTTGTTGTATTCCTTGCATAAACATAAAATAATTATAGAATATCAAAGGTGATGAAAGAAACAAGAATAAGATACAGAATAATAGGTGGTGAAATTTACAATACTAAAGTTCAACTCTTAACCTACTTGTGATGATCCTAAGACCCTTCATGTGCAACTTATTTTACATGATGGAATTTGCAAATTGCTCAAGAAAAGAAATGAAAAAGCATCTCTCTTTGTAATTTTTTGTCAACCAACAACTTGAACGGAAAATAAACTAAAATTGCATCTCCAACACTTTCTTTCGGGTTAACTAATTCACAAACCTTTTTCCTTCTATTCATTTTAATAGTTAAGCTCAATTTATTTCTGTTGACCTAAAGATTGATTTTGATGATGATAAAGAGTTTTGAGTATAAGTTATAAAGTTTAATGATATTTATGAGAATGTGCAGTTTCAAAATTCTAAGTGCTCATAATTTTTTCAAGTATTTTTCGATATGTTAATGAGGATAAAATCAAGTCAAGAAGACAAGTCTAGCCTATAAATCAAATTAAAGAAGAAAGAATCACAAACAGTCTTTGGCACGCATGGCATGCAAACTAGGCCGACCCAGTCTGGAACTGAGCTGACCTAGTCTCAGTGGAAGCAAAAGACAGAAAGCACAGAAAGTAAAATTTTTAAGATCTAAGGGACTGAGCCAATCCAACTACAAATTGAGCCGACCCAATTAAAAACTGAGCCAACCCAGTGTCTGCAATGGCTAGTTTTCAAATCTATAGCTCTTTTGTCCCATGGATTTTTCAATGGCTATTTTCTCATCTCCAATGGCTAGATCTCTTTCTGAAGATCCCCCAAATGTTAAAAAATGATGGATAGCCATAAGGATATATAAGAAAATCTTTGAAGCATCAAAAGAAGATTTTAGAGAGTTTATTATGCATTCTTTGAGAAACCCAAAGAAGTGAACAAAAAAGAAAAGAGATAGAGTGATTCTTAGATATTTCTTTATCCTTCTAACATCCTTACTCTAAGAGAAGTCAGGCCATTGCTATCAAAAATCATCTACTACTTTCCTATTTAAAGAAAAAAAATCAAGCCAACAAGCCAAGCTCCTAGAATTTCTTCTCTTAAACTTCAAAGAGTTTGTTTTTATTTCTGTTTATTGTATTTTTCTTTTTATTTCAAGTTTTTTGGGATAAGAAACTTGGGTTAGTCCAAGCTTAGAGTTAAACATTATATGGTTTGATTGGTGAGCCAAAGTTAAAACTAATCGAGGTTGATTATTAGTTCGAAGAAAAATAATCACTTGTAAGATTTTGATTGGTGATCCAAAAATCAATTGGATTGATTGTGAGCCTGAAAAATAATCTTGTACAATTTTTATTAGTAAACCAAGAAAAACCAACTAGATTTGATTGTAAGTCCGAAAAATAATCGAATTGTAATTCTAGTTATGAATTATAATTGAATTTCCAAGGAGTATATTTGGAGAGTGAATGTAGGTGTTGAATTTGGCACCGAACCACTATAATTATTATATTTATGATTGTGTGTTATTATTCTATTAATTACTTTCATTCACTGCATATTACATAGCTTATTTGATTTGGTACTTAATTAGTTTAATCTACTCACATCTTAAGCTTAAAAATTTTAAATATTCAATTCATCCTTCCTCTTGGATAGCCATATCTGGGCAACAATTAGTATCAGAGCAAGTACTCTATTATTAATTATTGACCTAATCATCTAGAGCTAAAGATTTTGGCAATCCAAATGAAATCTTTGCTTAATAAAGGATATTCTATAGATAGACCCCTATTGTTTGATGGCTCAAATTATTCTTATTGGAAAGCTAGGATAAAAATCTTTATTTAAGCACATGACTATAATCTATGAAAGATTATTGTCAATAGCCCTCACACACAAAATACATCATTTGTTGATAAAGAATCAATACATCTAAATGCTAAGGCCATGAACATACTTTATTGCTCCTTGGATCTAAATGTATTCAATATAATTTCTTCATATATTTCAGCAAAACATATATGAAAGAAATTGAAAAGGACTTATGAAGGAGAAAATCAAAAAGAAGAATCAAACTCCCAAGAAGACATGAAAGCTCACCCCAACTTATGCCTTATGGCTCATAAGGATGAAAAGAAAAGAAAAAGAAGGCATTGATAAAGGGAAAGCATAGCAAAGAAGAAAAAAATGAGAAAAAGAAAGAAGGTATTACAAATCCTTATCTCATAGCCAATGACGATGAGGTAAATCTTGAAAATTCTTCTAATTTTACTTTTGATGAGTTATTTGAAGCCTTTAATGATTTAATGGATGAATATAAAAAACTAAGACTGAAAAATAAAGAACTTAAAAGATCTAACCTTCTGTTGGATAATAAAAAGAGTAAATTATTAAATGAAAAAGAAGATATCTTAAAAGAAAAGAATACTTTAGCTAAAGAAAAGGAAGAACTTTTCAAATCCAAAAAATCTTTAGTTAAAGAAAAGAATAAATTTTTAATTGAAAAAGATGATTTCATGAAAGAAAAAAATTCATTTGCTAAAGAAAAAAAATCATTCTGAAAAATTTCTTATGGAAGATAACTCAAACCTAAGAAAAGAGATTGAAAGATTGAAGTCTATGCTTAACAAGTTTACAATTGGCTCTCAAAAGCTTCAATCTATTTTAATCAATAAAAAAGCTATTTTCGATAAAGCTAGAATTGGCTATAATTCATTAAGAACATAAAAAATTATAAATAATATATTTAACAAAGCTTATTCTGAAAATTATTTTATAGTTTGCTTTAAATGCAATAAAATTGGCCATAAAATTTCTGAATATAATGCTAAATAAATTGGTTATACCTTAATTAAGCAAATATAGATTTCAAAAGGAATCATAAGCTTTAACCTCAGCGGATCCAAGATGGCTTGGGTACCAAAATTTAGTAAATAATTTTGCAGGTATGCCAAGCATCTAATGAAGTAGAAGGAGCTAATTCTTATGGATGAATAGCTTGGACTTAAGAAAATGGATAATGATGTTTGGTAATCGCTAGACCTTTCTCTACATCATACCATCAATATATATTGAATTTATTTAGAGTGAATAATTGGTTTTGATGTATTGCTTAAAACTAGTATATCATTTTAATTGGTTATTTTTATGCTTATATTTTTATCCTAAATTCAGCATGCTTGTTTAATCTCTTGTATCATGTTTAGTTGATATAAGCTAAAGTTTTCTTAAAATTCAGCATGATACTTTAGCTTTTCCATACCAAATATGCATTCAAGAAACTTAAATTGAAAGAAACATGATTGTCTATAAATCTATTTAATCACAAAAATGATAAATAAACTAAGTTTTGACACCTAAGATGCTTAATTATTGACTAAATACTTAAAGATAAGATACTCTAGTCATCAAAGATCAAGTGCTTGAAGTATTGATTTGCATTGTATCATAGATTAAACCCCTAAGGATTCAAAATTTTCTAGTTGAACTAAAATTATAAAGCCTTTATTTAGTTTTTCTTTGACCTAATCTTGATATGATCTTATTTGATTTAATTGATTATCATACCACCAATTGACTGTCAAATGATTCAATATTTTATCTTATTGATTTTGATGATGTTATTTTGATTGACTATTATAATTGATTATGATTGAAGATATATTGAACAAAATTGATTTATGAACTTTTATGATTAGAGTTTAAGAATAATTTAAAATATCAACATATTTATTTGATTAGCTAAATTTTTTGAAAAAATATTTTTAAATTTAATTGATATCTTGAATTATAATAAATACTATTGATGACAATAAAGAAAAAAAAATTGATAAATAAAGAAAATAAATTAACATATCAAATTACATCAAAATCTTACCATTATAGGATATTTTTCATAATATGATTTTAATTTGATATTGAGATACAAAATTGATCAAGAGTAAGTAAGAAATAAAATTAAGAAATATGGCATATAGTAAGGGAGAGCAAATTTTGAATAAAAGTTAAACTCAATTAACTAGAATATTAAGGGAAAGCTTAATAATTTTAGATTATTTTACTTTCTTGATTTTATTGATAACCTCCATTTAGAGTTACTCTTTTTGATACTGTCAAAAAGAAGAAGAGTTACTATTGAGTATATGCTTAAGCTTAACTAGAATAAAGTATATTCTTATTATTTAGTAATTTCATGCCTTTAAATATGTAATTATTTAGAAATCCACTATATATTATTTTCTGCATATACTCAAAAGTTTTGTTATCATCAAAAAGAAAAAGATTATTGATCTAAAGATTGATTTTGATGATGACAAAGAGTTTGGAGTATAAGTTATAAATTCTAAGGATATTTATGAGGATGTGCAGTTTCAAAACTTCAAGTGCTCATAATTTTTTCAAGTATTTCTTGATATGTTAATGAGGATAAAATCAAGTCAAGAAGGCAAGTCTAGCCTACAAATTAAATTAGAGAAGAAAGGATCATAAACAGTCTTTAACATATATAGCACGCAAACTTGGTCGATCCAGTCTAAACTGAGTCGATCTAGTCTCAGTGAAAGTAAAAGATAGAAAGTATAGAAAGTAAAATTTTCAAGATCTAGGAGACTAAGCTGATCCAACTATAAACTGAGCCGACCTAGTGGGACTGAGCCAACCCAATCAAAAACTGAGCCGACCCAGTGTCTGTAATAGCTAATTTTCATATTTATAGCTTTTTCATTCCATGGGCTTTCTAACGACTATTTTCTCATCTTTAATGGCTAGATCTCTTTCTGAAGATACTCCAGATTTCAAAAAGTAGTGGATAGCCTCAAGGATATATAAAAAAACCTTTGGAGCATCAAAAAAAGATTTTGGAGAGTTTATTGTGCATTCTTTGAGAAATCCAAAGAAGTGAGTAGAAAAGAAAAGAGAAGCGATTCTCATATATTCCTTTGTCCTTCTAACATCCTCACTCTAAGAGAAATCAGGCCATTGCTCTCAAAGATCATCTACTACTTTCCTCAAGCATTTAAAGAGAAGAAATCAAGCCAATAAGCCAAGCTCCTAGAATTTTTTCTCTTAAGCTTTAAAGAGTTTATTTTTATTTTTATTTATTATATTTTTCTTTTTATTTTAAGTTTCTTGGGATAAGAAATTTGGGTTAGTCTAAGCCTAGAGTTGGATGTTGTATGGTTTGATTGGTGAGCTAAAATTAAAATCAATCGAGGTTGATTGTTAGCCTGAAGAAAAATAATCACTTATGAGGTTTTGGTTGGTGATCCGAGAAAAATCAATTGAATTGATTGTGAGCCCAAAAAATAAGCTTATATAATTTTGGTTGGTGAGCCAGAAAAAATTAGCTAAATTTAATTATGAGCCCGAAAAATAATCGGACTATAATTCTAGTTATGAATTATACTTAAATTTCTAAGAAATATACTTGGGGAGTGGACGTAGGTGCTGAATTTGGCACTGAACCACTATAAAATTATTGTATTTATGATTGTGTGTTATTGTTCTATTATTTTCATTTACTACACATTATATAGCTTATTTGATTTGACACTTAATTAGTTTAATCTACTCACATCTTAAGCTTAAAAATTTTAAATATCCAATTCACCCTCCCTGTTAGGTAGCCATACCTGGGCAACAATTCTCTTGACATTTTAAAGCCATGTCATCTATTTATACTTCATAAGCATCCACCTTGTCTTAAAATATGCTAGAATAACTTATACATAACCAAGGATGGTCTCATAAGCAAACAATTCAAAACTCACTATCATGCCTCCAATCCAATACTTGGGTCGGCCACTTGACACAGTCACGTAACCTCCAAGGCATAACCCTAGAGAATATGCAAAGCCTATTAATCTGAAACAATATATTTAACTACAGTAGATAATTAGCAAAATAGGATAAATAAAATATAATATTTATTATCGATAATTAGGTTTGTTCAATATACATGGTTTAGATACATCCGACATTAGATGAAATGTTAACTGCCACTTTCATCAAACTTTTGAATTACCCCATGAAGCTAGGTATTGTTGTGGTATCAACTCACTCTGATACCAATCTATTGGGATATCGACTTACTCTGATACCACTTATAAGAATCTAGTACTAGGATATTATGGTAGAAAAAAAGAAGAAAATAAAATAATAAAAGCAATCAAATACATGGATCAACCTAAAGGCTCGCCTCCATAGGACATGCAAAGCTTCACTATGAAAAAGAAAATTAGGTACAAAAGGAGAATACCCACTCTCAATTCACGGTATATAAATCTCTCTCAACTAGAAGCTACTCTCACAAAAGCTCTCTTAGAATTTTAAGGAGACCCTTAGAAGCTACAATATGCTCTACACTCACAACATCCATGCTGGATGCTATGCATCTATTATTTCTCTCTCATCGGCTGCACATACTCGATGCTCTGCTAAGCTCCTCTTGGTGGCTTTCTAAGCCTCTCTATATGCTTCTCATGCCACACGCACCCCCTCCAGCTTCACAACACCTCAGACCTTTAAATAGAATGAGAATTCTCTTCTCAGTAGTTCACAGGAGTCGTAACATGGCTCTTTCTCCTAATATAAGTTGAACATATATTTGATGGAGTCTTGGAATATTTTCTAACCTTCAGATCATGATCATAACCCTTCATGGCCGCTGGATCCTATGGTCCATGCGTAACTCCCGTAGATCTCTTGGATTAATCACAATCCAAATCGAAACAAAAAAAACCCCATCATATTCTGTTTGCCTCCGTCGAGTCGACTCGGTCAGGGGTCGAGCTAGCTCGACTGTATTTCATTTGAATTCCTATTTCTGTCTACCTGACATAGTCAGCTTGACTATGATTCAAGCCGGCTCGATCGCGTATCAGAGCTGGTCCGACTGCTGTACTAAAAATTGATTTTCTTCTTATTGTGGGTCAAATTTGAGCCATTAAATCCTAACAATCTCTACCTCAACTCGGCATTCAGCCTCCACCTAACATTGAGAGCTGGTGATCCATCTTGCCCTCATGCCTTGGGGCATGCTTGTTGATCATGAATGGGCAAACGTGGAAGTTGAGCCAGGCCGCTCGATCCCACCTCTGTTAATGATTGTGTCCACTATGATCAAAGACCTGCTCGAAAAAATCTCCTACGATAATAGAAATTTTACTTTATGATGTCGCCTCTCATCCTTCAGAGTCTCTCATCTTGTGCTCGATCCACCTCCATTTGAAGCTCCACATTGCACTGGACTTCCTCTAACTCCTGAAGCTCCATCTCACACTGGGCTCCCTGCCAAATAGTAATATCTTCTAGTCTTCTTCTTCTCCTCTAATATCATCCTATCGCTGTGCATGACCTTCAGAATTTCATCATCAGCTATCCATCTGTAGCCATTTGAATTCAGTCTACTCAATGAGATAATATTTCATCTAAAATTAGGTATATATTAGACCTTCCTCAATCTCCTCACTATACTATCATGTGTCTTCCAACTGATCGTCCTAATGCCTCTGATCGCATAACTCGATCCATCTGACAGATAAGCAATACCCTCACAATTTTCTAGAAAGTCAAACCACTTCTCTTTACAACAAATATGATATGTGTATGTAGAATCTAAAATTTACTGCTGAAAAAAACTAGATACCTTATTAGATATCTCTAAGATATCATCCTTTGACTTGCTACTAGCCATCGCTGCAGTAGCCCTCGTTCGATCCTTGAGTTGTGGATAATTCTTGACTTAATGCTCCAACTCGTCTCACCTATAGCATCTGATCTTGCTTCGATCCCTTATCTTTGACCTGGATCATTCTTCTCGTGATTCTCTGCCGCTCCGTCTACTACCTCCTGCTCCTTCAAAAATTGTCAAAACTGAGCTGCCACCATCTAAGCTCAAAGCTAGGTTCTTCCTCCTGAGAATTTCATTCTAAAGCATCGCTGTAATGACCTCATCCATCTTGATGGTGCTCTTTTTCACTAGAAGAACAGTCATCAAGGACTCGTATGAAGAAAAAAGCGAGACTAGTAAGACCAATGTCTTAGTCTTCTCCTTAATTTTTTTGCCAATGTTGAGAAGATCGGTGAGGATCCTCTGAAAGTTGGATAGAACTCCAGCGCACTCTGACCTTCGTCCATCTACAGCTGGTAGAACTGCCTCCAAAGGAATAGCATGTTTGTGAGTGACTTCACCATGTACAACTTCTCGAGCTTCGACCACAGTACTGTTAGAAAAATTTTGCCAAGTACATGAATCATGACATCATCTGCTAAGTATAAGCGGATCGTATTCACCGTCTGCATTTGAATCCACTTTCAATCCTTTATCTCTATGGTGGCTGGCATCTTCTCATACAAGAGAGTGTCGATCAACTCATGTTGGATGAGGACATCCTTTATCCTTACTTGCTATAAAGAAAAATTATCCTTTCCATCAAACCTGTTGATCTCTATCTTGATTATACTTGTCTTCTTCATGTTCTTCAATCTTTAACACCACTGCTACAATCTATGCTCTATCACTGTCTCAACTCTAATATCAATTATTATGGTATCAACTCGCTCTGATACCAATCTATTGGGATATTGACTCACTTCGATCCACTTATGAGGATCTAGTACCAGGATATTATAGTAGAAAGAAAGAAAAAAATAAAATAATAAAAGTAATCAAGTACGTGGATCAGTCTAAAGGCTTGCCTCCATGGGGCATGCAAAGCTTCACTATGAAAGAGAAAATCAGATATAAGAGGAGAACACCCACTCTCAACTCACCATATATAAATCTCTCTCAACTAGAAGCTACCTTCACAAAAGCTCTCTCAGAATTCCAAGAAGATCCTCAAAAGCTACAAGATGCTTTGCCCTCATAGCCTCCATGCCAGATGCTATGCACCTATTGCTTCTCTCTCTCATGGGCTGCACGTACTCGACGCTCTGCTAAGCTCCTCTCGATGGCTGCCTAAGCATCTCTACATGCCTCTCATGCTACACGTGCCCCTCCAGCTCCACAGTACCTCAGACCTTTAAATAGGATGAGAATTCTCTACTCAATAGTTCACATGAGTCCTAACAGGACTTTTTCTTCTAATATGAGTCGAACATGTCTTTGATGGAGTCTTAGAATATTTTTCGACCTTCAGATCATGACCATAACCCTTCATGACCATTGGATCCTATGGTCTAGATGCAACTTTCATAGATTCATTGGATTAATCATGATCCAAGTCCAAACAGAAAAATTTCATCATGTTCTGTTCGCCTCCGTCAAGCTAGTTTGGTCAGGGATCGAGTTGACTCGATTGCATCTCATCCGAACTTCTATTTCTATTTGCCTGAGATAGCCGGCTCGACCGCATATCAGAGCCGGCTTGACTGCTGTGCTAAAAACTGATTCTCTTCTTACTATGGGTCAAATTTGAGGTATCAATTTCTAATAGCTAGGCATCCCATACCTTTAAAAAGAGACAACAATAATATGAGCTGGCAACTCAGTAGAAATCCCTTACATGCACACTAGCATCATAGATAAATTATGAACTTAAACAATATAACTAACTACTAAAATACTATCATTAAGCTATAACTAGATGTTTATCAATATATTAATAGATACCACATGTTAAAAGCAACTCAATACAAATATCATATATCACTACTTTAGCAATCCTATTAAATTCATGTTGCATTAGTTTCATTTACCAATGGTTTCAAAATATGTAATTTTTCATTGTTGTTAATAGTGGTCAGATCTACTGGTCTTTAAATTTTTGACATTAAACGAGCTATGATTGTACAACCACACATCACTTGTACTATACTTCTATCTACGCTCAAGCAAAGTGTTACGCTTTCACCCATAACCGACAAACATATCTTCCATTAGTGACTGGTAATCATATACCATACTTCCTCTTATGGTCAGCAATAATGAATGATGCTGCAATGTGTCACACTTCCACCTGTGATGGCAATCACTTACCAAGGCTAGTCCAATGGCCCCTTTTTAGTTCTCATTGCTATGTGACAATCCTATTTTTTCATAAATGCTCTATAACTAAGTGTATTTAATATAATGTAAAAATAAATAACAATATTATATATACATTCTAAAGCATACTCATCAACACATGATAAATATATAAAATAAATTCATAATCATACAGCTAATTATGCATAGGGATCCTTACCTCTAATAGTAGCAAAATCCAACTAAATATGTCAACTCAGGTCACAATGCATCTAATGCACTCTTATCTTAGAGTTAGTATTTGATATAATCAAATCTAAAAACAACCTCCTTGCTAATTTTAGTTAATTATATCCTAATCTCTAATTTTCTAAATTTCCAAAAGTTGGTTTGTCAACCCCATCTCTGTCATAATTATTAAATTAAGAAGTTAACAACATATAATTTACTATAATTGGTGGGTTGGTAAAGACCCCATGCTAGAATCTTCTCCACATTTGAAATGTTGTCCACCTATACCTAACTAAATCAATCCAAAACTAGAAGAAGCAAGGAAGAGGCAAAAAGGGGAATGATCCTCCAACGAGGATGAGTGTGAGTTGATTTTGACCCGACTTAGAGGTTAGAGATAGAAAGGGAGAGGGATAGAGAGAGAAAATGAAAAGAAATAAAGAGAGAATTGATAGATAGATAGAGAGAGTAGATGGAGAGTGAGGGAACGAGAAAGAACTCGAACCATCTGCTAGAGAAGAAGGAAAGGGAGAGAAAGAAAGGGACAAGGAGAAGAAGAGAGAAAGCAAGAACAAAGGACAGGAGGGACAGAGGGCCATCACTCTTGGCCTTTAGTGAAGTCGTACCTAGAGCAATGGAGAGAGGGAGAGGAAGAGAGGGTTAGAGAGTGAGACAGAAGGATAGAAATTGTTGCCCAGCAAGACAATCCAAGAGGGAGGATGAATTGGATTTTTCAAAACTTAAAACAAGTTAGGTGCTATTTTCAAAAATAAGTGATGTGATGGTGTATGCTTTAGTTTTAAGTATGCAAAAATATAGAAATATAAATATAATGGAATGAAGTAAATAAGACAATCATAAATACTAAAAAATTTATAGTGGTTCGATGTTTCTTGCACCTACGTCCATTCTCCAAGATCCACTTAAAAATTTTACTATAATCTCTCCAAGATTACAGTCGGATAGTTTTTCAAGTTTACTATCCAAAATCTAGTTGATTTTTACATTGGCTCATCAATCACAACCAACCCCTAAGCCAATCCTTGGCTTACAATCTAATTTTCAGACTTGGATAAGCCTTCTCCTTAGCTTCAAAACCGTATTGAAACTAAGTTACAAGAAAGAGAAAAGTTGAACTACAAAAATGAACAAAAAGCTCCTTTGATGAGCAAATAAATTGATGAAGCTTTTTGGAGGCTTCTTGGAGGAAGGATTTTGAACTATTTGAGCTTGTCTTTTTGTAGAATAGAATCACTTAATTTTATGTTTCTTGGAGTTAGGAGTGGAATGCTCTCTTTTCATGGCTCTTTTGACTCTTTCTCCTAACTTTTTTATTTCTTTCAATGATTTAATAGTCATGTCACTTCCTCCAGATATTTTATAGATAATTTTTCATATTTGGAAGGTTGGAGAATCCTATTTGACCGTTGGAGAAGCAAAAATGATCGTTTGAAAAAACTGCAAAAAACTAGCTGTTACGATCACTGGGTTGGCTCAATTTTTGATTGGGTTAGCTCAATTTATAGCTGAGTCAGCTCAGTCCCTGGGTGTTGAAAAACTAGCTTTCTGCACTTTCTATCTTTTATTTTCACTGAAACTAGGTTGACTCAGTCTCAAACTAGGTCGGTCCAGTTTGCATGCCAAAGACCATTTGTGTCCCAATCTGCATAGTTTTGGACAGTCTGTAGAAACTAGCCATTGGAGTTCGAGTCGAACCTTGAGTTGACTCAAGCATCAGCTCGAGGTCATTTACTCCACTCGTTCCTCAGCTCGAGAGTTTCTACATGACGATCAGTCTTTCTATATTTTACTGAGACTTCAGCTCATGGACCTCGAGTTAACTCGAGCCTTTGCTCGAGACTGTGCCGAACTTTACTTCAAAATTATCATTTTTTATATTTCTCTTGAGACTTTGACTCAAGAACCTCGAGTCGACTCGAGCCTCTGCTCGAGACCTTACTCCAAAATTATCATTCTCTGGATTTTCACTGAGACTTCAACTCGAGAACCTTGAGTCGACTCGAGCCTTTGCTCGAGATTGTTTCTTCTAAAATTTCTACGTACCAGTTTGTATATCAGCTCGACCTGAACAATGAGTCAAACCATGAGTCGACTCATAGGCTTCTTAAACTAAAAAATTTTAATTTCTCTAAAGATTTTTCTCTTCAATTCTAGTTTGGGGATATCCTTTACAAACTTTATTTCACGTGTAATTTATGCTTCAAAAGCCTCCAAATCTTCTTTATCAATTTTCAATTGTATTTATATGAAAGTTTTATTTAGTACTTTAAAATGCATCCTGAAACATGATCTCAATAACTTCATTAGTTCAAATATATACTCAAATATTTTGTTACTCATCAAAATCAATTCTTGGGGTAAACAATCTCTCCCTTTTTGATGATGATAAAACTTTGAGTATATGAGCGAGAAATGTGCAATAACAATGCATTAAGAATATTTTTAATAGATTAATAATTTAATCTTTTTTGTATTTTTATATTTGTCTCTTCCTCAATTTATGCTTATATTTTTAATATATCTTTTCAATTCAATGTTAAGTTTTTTGCTCATACTTATTAGAATGGTAAATTACCAACATATATCCATATATGTGTGCCAAGTATTAGTATTAAATAATCATACATAGAGTATGTATCATGGCACAAAATTCAAACATATAATACATATTATATATGCTAAAAATTTTAATTCTTAACATATTCATGCTTAACACATTCAAGCTGAAAATTTTTATCTTAACACATTTATGCCAAAAATTTTAAATTTAACATATTCAAAGTCATATTTATGCTAAAAATTTTAAATTTAACATGTTCAAAGTGAATGAATAGTAGATGAATTTTAACATATTCAAAGTGAATGAATTCATACTCATATACATATTACTCCTCCTTTTTATCATCAATCAAAAATATAAAGTTAAGACAAATATTCAGAACAAGTGTAAGAGTAAGTGATCATGAGTTTCATTGTATTAACAAAATGCACTATGATATAATGAAACATCAAGTTCAAAGTAAGACAAGGTTAAGCAAGTTTACATCTATAAGTGCTAAGTATATAGAGTCAAATACAAGCACAGAGTCAAATACAACTATATACTCATAATATATAGATCTAAGTATAAGAAGTAGACAGACACTAAAGCCTACGAGGCTACTCATCATCAGATGGAATCTCTAATGTTTGGGATAAGACTCGTGAGGTAGAAGGCCTGGCTCTCCTGCTCCTAGTCCTAGCAGAAGGTCCAGCTACCTGTGAGGAAGGAGGCCCTCCATGAGTGTAGACTCTGAATGGTGGTCTGCTCTCACTCGTAGATATCTGAGTGGACTGACTAGGTGACATAGGTGGAGGTCAAGGCATGGCTGCCCTAGCCGTGGCATTTGCTGCTGCTGTTGGTGGTATCGCACTTGGAGTGAGTCTCTTTATTTTTTCAATCAAACTGCCCATGACTCTAAGTACTGAAATGATATCCTGCTGCTGTGCTTGACCTAGGCTACTGATCGCTGCCATCATCTTAATGTCTCCAGACTCAACTCTCCCCTGAGCCGAGCAAGCTCCTCAATGATGCTAAAGTGATCGATGGATGTGTCATGTGTGTGCTCCCTTTGCTTCAGAATACAAAGTCTCTGAGAGATAGACCTCATCTCTATCTGTATAGTCTCTACTCTCTCAGATTGTCTCTGAATCTCTCTACTGACTTTGGTAGATATCATGTCTGTCGATCTCTCTATAGATGCAAAGTCAGCAGGTGGTGTCTATGGAAACCTTACTATGGATGGAGCTCGAGGTGTCATAGGTATATCGGGGTTAGTATCAGATGCATCTTAGGCTGCAACTAGAGTAGAGGGTGTTAGATATATATGCCCTAGAAGCCAGAATTGGCTGACACTTGTAATACACTTCTAGGGGCAAAATTATAATTTTAACTAATATCAATAAAATGGATTATTTTCTATCACATATATGTATTTAGTGTCTGTGATACATCCTTTGAGTTAATGATAATGATAATTCATATTTTCAAGAGTTGAAAATTTAAGATTTGAATAATCATTATTAACTCATAAAATGCTCCCGATCATAGGATCATCATGAGGATGGTGATTGATCCAAAAGGTTGGTGTACAATCGCTTCTCTTTAGTAGATGAGTCTTGAGTCTACGGTGTGGAGACACCGAAGCGAGAGTACAGGATACTCGTTAGAGAACGAGGGCACTGAGCGTGACCACCTCGAGTAGTCATTAGGAAGTCTACCTTCTCGTCAATGACTGACTCGATGCTGTAGTAGTGTGTCTGGTTCTTTGACCTGAGGTGCATCGGCAGTTCACCTTGAGGGTGTTATAGTTTGACTACACCATTACTCGGTCTCCTAGCCATATGGAACCCTGAGGTGTATGTTGGCTATAGCATGTTCATTGTAGGAACTGGATTAGCATCAAGATGGAATCTATCTACCTCGGTGGTAGAGGAGCAGCCCTATGATGATCATGAGAATCAAGTCCAGAAGTCCATGGCCATGGCAGAGTGAAATAATAGAAAGAGTTTCTATTTAGGTTTTCACATTGGACTTGAATCGAATGATTACATCATATGACAGAGACTAGGGTTTGACGAGTTTCACCTTAACCCTAATCTGATCGGGGCTCAAGATAGAAGAACTTAATCACACAGGTAGCTGCACCAAGAGGTTCGCATTCAGCTCTGATGGGTTGCCACCATATACTGCTAGGTGTCACTGGTGGATTTTGGGAGCAATTAGAATGATTTAGATGATCGATCATTCTAGCTGTTCGAATCAGAAGAGTTCTGATCCATCGAAAGGAGTTTCGATGATGTCGATGATAGAGATCATGACATATCCCATTACCATACAGAACTGAACCTAACTGGGTCACACAAACAAGGGTTTGAATCTGGTGATCATCAATTGAACTGATCTAGTTCAATTGATCTGAATGAGATTCAATTAGGTTCAAAGAAATCGTGCTAGCACTCGATTGAACCTAACGTTCTTCTTTTACTATCATAAATAAGTTGTCCTGACTGAGCCAAAGGAGTTTGTGCTCAATCAGAGGCCTTCATATGGTCTGACTGGAGGTTGTCCAAGTCAGAAAAGGTTGTCTTATTTTATAAGACATTACCTGCCATTTTTGGTCACCTGCCATTTCTTCGTTCTTTGACTTTGGTCAAAAGTCTACCTTTGACTGGTCAAATGTTGACCATTGACACTTTGACTTTTGTCCATGTGTCACATGCACCTATTGGAGAACTGATGGGGGCCTGTCCCCCTGCCAGAACCTGGCAAGGAGGAGGGCGCACGCCACCCTTGGCGTGTGCCCAAGTTGGAGGCGCCTAGGAGTCCCTGTTGGACAGGGACTCCATCTCCTTTTTGGATTCCAATTAGAGTTCTTCTAAGAACCAACTTTGACTGGTCTTAGGCGCCCTCTAAGGAGGAATCCAGGGGACTCTATTTCCACCAATCAGATTTAGATCTGATTTCACAAAGAGTTGTGATTGGTTGGGAAAGAAGAGGAGTTGGATCACGCTTAGTCTATAAATAAGATCCTGCACCCAACTCAAAGAAAAAATCACAATTCCCCACGCCCCAAGGCTACCTCTCCCCTCTTCCTCCATGCCAAACCCACCTTCTCCCTCTCCTCTCCATGTCTAAAAGAGTTTTGGAGCTTGGTTGGTGCGATCCAGATCAAGAGAAAGGCGACTGAAAGCTAGAAGGCTGCACTGCTGCAAAGGACGACTGCTGATCTTCAAAAGGAGTTTTGAAGATCCTTCAGATCAGATCCAGATCTAATTTTTGGAGATGTGATAGAGAAGAAGAGGATCTCCAGATCTAGCCCAAGTGGATACCGGTAGAGGCCAGGCACTTGCGTGGCTAGATCCAGAACCTTCCGCTGCTTACAGGATCATCAACGGGTAATAGGATTACCCACATCAAGGTAAATTAAATTTGATTTAATTTATCTAATTTTATTTTAATTTCTAAAATAATAATAATTAAATCTAAAATATTCTAAATTTGATTAGGATCAAAAAAAAATAAAATAAAATATATCTCTTGATCCAATCAGATCTGAACGAACCTTGCCCAGAAAATCAGGATTTTCTTTCAACTGGTATCAGAGCCAAGGTTCTAAAAATATTTAGATCTAATTTTAAATTTATTTTAATTAAAAAATAAGTAATTTTAGATATCACATGAGATGTGATCAGATCTAAAATAAAAAAAATTAAAATTAAATGATTTGGATCTAAGATTAGAAAATATGTATGACTAGTTCTAAAATAGAATAGTTCTATAGAATAGTCTTGTATGTTTTTAATTTAATTTAATTAAATCATATTTTAGATTAATTTATTTACTATTTTTTGATATTATAATGTTATAATAATATCTAAAAAATAGCAAATAAAAATTATTTAATTTTAAATATCATATGAGATATGATTGATGCATGTCTAGACTAGTTGTAGAATAGTTCTACATAATTATCTAGATTAGAATTTATTTTGATTAGATCAATTTAAATCTAATTTTTTAGATTATTATGAGATAATTTAGATCTAAAAATATGCATGATTCGATACATGAGATGTATGCAAAATATGCCATGATTAGATCTAATTTGTATATGAGATATATGATATAGATCTAAAATTGTTTTGTAGTATTGCATGTTCCTGATTAAGGCGTTCCTCTTGGCCGTCCGGATCATAAGAACGAAGAAGGGTTTAAAGGCCCTCTCTTCCCATTCGATGGGGTGTTCTTATGATGTGTAGGGGTGCTGCGTGTTCGTCCTTAATCAGAAACCCAAAACTTACTTTCTGCAAAACCCTAGATCCTGAAACCCTAGGATTTATTGTGCATATTTTGTTTATGAACCCTACTTAATTAAGAATTAAGTTTATGAAATATTAATTAGATCTAAAATTGAGAATTTTAGATCTAAGACATATTCATAATACTGGGTTCGGGCTTGGGTAGCTCAATTAGGTCTAAGCGGTTGATCAAACCGAATCAAGAGTTGGTTAGATGGGATCAACAATGCTTAAATTGACCAGCCTAATAGGATTAAGTCTGGGTCAAGATCGAGTCACGATCAAGCAAGACCTAATTAGGCTCAGAGGTTAGAGTCTGGATTGTAGGCTAACCCAATTGGTTCTGACTCAACAATTTGGTGTCTAAGGTAAGTTTGGCACATACGACCGACTGGTTTTTAATTGGAAGCTACTCGACCTGAATGCATTCTTGTACGAGTTAATGGCATATTCCTTCCACCGATCTCACTTACCTGGCCATATCTGTTGACACAGTTCTGATCTGAGGTGGTCAATAATCCGAGCTAACCCATGCCACTAGGTTAGTCATAATTGTTATGACTAAGCCAAGTCTAGTTTAATGAGACCTGAATCAATTCTTCCTAAGAAAAGATTAAGTCTGAGGTCTTCCACCATTGTAGATGTGCGGGCCCTTCCCGGGGTTGATTGTTCTCGACTGGATACAGTGGCTCAGTTGCACCGGGAAGATGCAACCATGTCTATTAGGCATTGGATGCTATGGGCTGGAGGATGAGTTGGGCTCAATATTTTGGATACGGTGAGAGACTCAATTAGGAAACCCAGTCTATGCAAATGGTGGGTCTGACTTAACTAAGGAGTGGATCAATATTCCGGATACGGTGAGATTCATGAATTAGAGACCAAGTTTGGGTGCACCATGATTAGAGAATCATTGAACAAGAGTTGTTCACTCATTGGCTAACCCATCACCAATAACTGTTAGGTGAGGTGATGAGTCAGTTGGTGAGACCGCACCACCCACTAGAAATCATTAATCATGGAGATTTTTGCATCTCTACAGAGGGAGTGTAGGGATCCGAGAAAATAGTGGGAGCTAATTTGTTTAAAAATAAAATCCCTAAATAAATTGGTCAAGTCAAAATTACAGTATCTAACTAGAATCTTTGACTCTCTACAGGAAAATGTCTGCGTCCAACCCATTGGCACGTATCCTGGACACACATAGACTGACTGGACCCAATTATAAAGATTGGCTCAGGAACTACAAAATTATTTTGGGATTTTGAGAAGTTAACCCATGTTTTGGACCAGGACCCTCCCACCTTACCAGCCCGTCCATCCATTGAACAGAGAGCGTCTCTAAAAAATGGATAGACGAAGATAATAAGGCCAGATATTACATGTTGGGCTCGATGTCTGATGAGCTCCAGCGCCAACATGAAGATATCGGGACTGCTCGCCAAATGTTGGCTCACCTACAGGAAGATGTTTGGTGAACAGAGTCGCGCAGCCAAATATCAAGTCACGAAATGACTTTTTAAGGCTAAGATGCATGATGGGCAGTCAGTCCAAGATCACTGTCTGACAATGATCAAGGACATGGAAGAGCTTGAGAAGCTCGGTGTGAAGTTAGACTTGGACCTGCAGAACGATATTATTCTGCAATCCTTGACTGATGCATATGGGCAATCTTAACAATACCAATGCCTAACGTCAAATCTTGGGCCGATTATACATATTTACTCTGGACTTCTATGAAGGGTTCTAAAGCATCTGTATTAAGATCTTCAAAAGAAATCTTTGGAAAGAAAAGAAACATGAAAAAGCCAGAGGTGAAACAAAAAGAAGAACCAGCTAAATAAAAACACAAGGGAAAGATTTCCATGCAACACACACCACGGAACCGAAACTCCTAATACGCCACCCTGAGAACAAAATAAGTCTTCTGAAGTTCCAATGCTCTAACCTTACGAATTCTTCTACACCAGTAAGATCTACCTGGTCCTAGTGCTCATCAGTGCACCTTCATCAACTTCCGATGATACAAATGCTTTAGGAGATATGCCAGGTCAATGGAGCAAGTGCTAAGCAGTAGCCATGGGAACATAACCTCTTCGATTAGCCATCTGTTTATTAGCTTTGAAAGACTGTATTTGTCCTCAGCTAGAGGAATTTGATTTCTGTCCCAATGCTTAGCCAATGCTATGATGATTACCTTCCTTTAAGATCATTGAACATTTATTATGAAAGAAAAAATTGCAAATGGTTTTCTTTATTAATGGTCTTTATCAGCTACATATTGATTAGCCGTTCTAACATCGAGCAATGTGAAATGCTATGATATCCAAACGACAGGTATCTATGGCCCACTAAGAAAATAGTTATATAGCAAAGATAGGATCAACAAATTGAAAAAAAATGGGCTAGATGCATTGACTTTTGAGTCATACAACTTTCAAATCTGTCCAAGGCAAAATGACCAAACTTTTTTTTTGTTGGACATGAAAAGACACAGATCTCCTTGCCCTAATATATACTGATGTGTGGCGGCCCATTTGATGTCGCTAGGCAATTTGTAACTCATTACCTATCGATGATCTATCAGGTATGATATGTGTATCTTATGAGACAGAAATTTTTAAGCTTTTGAAAAGCAAAAATTCAGACATGAAGTAGAAAAATAAACATAAAAAGCCATTATCAGATGGGGGGGAGGTGAATACCTTAGCCGGAAATTCCTATACTATCTAAGAAAAACATAGTCTCTCAATGACTCCATCAGGAACACCAACTCAATGGGGTTTCAGAACAGAGAAACGGACCCTATTGGATATGGTCGATCCATGATGACTTCACAGATCTCTATTGTCTTTGGAGCATCATGTGTAAGTTCAATTTCTACTGAATAGGGTTTCCTCTAAAACCATTCCTACAACACCATATGAGATAGGCACGTAAGAAACCAAATCTTCTCTCGCAGATTTGGGTGTCCGACTCATGTCAAAAGCAACAAGCGGATAAATTAGAGTTTAGGTCCTTTAGAGCTCGATTCATAGAAATCCTAAAGAGTTCATTAGGAATCTATTCTACATTTCAGAAGACCACAATGTGATGTGAGTCGACACGCCACTTTTTAAAAAAATATTATTCAAGTAGCGGCATTAGAAAGCAGATCAAGCTTGATGAGAAGTCTCACAAGTACAACGAGCTAAGTACCAATTGGAAACCAAACAGGTTGAGCCAAAAAGAACACTACCTCCTCCAGCCTCATAAACAAAGTGTTTTCGATCCCTCTAAAATACTTAGGTATATTTCAGAGAAAGTAGAGAAATATTTCCCGTAGGTAATGGTGGTATTGGTGATGATCTCAAAACCTACAATGAGGCAATATCAATATCGACTTCGAAAAATGCGAAGAGCAATAACAGTCAGAAATTGAACTCGATGCACTCAAACCAATGAATTTTGGTATATCCACCAGAAGTATAGTACCTTATGGGTGTAAATGGATCTTCAAGAAAAGATTGGTGCAGATGGGAATGTAGACATTCAAGACTAGACTAGTGGCAAGATAAGTCAACCGAAGGCATTGACTATAGGATATCTTTTGTCAGTGGCTAGCAAAATCCATCGCACGATGCTGCCTGGCAGCCTATTTTGATTATAAAATATGGAATGGATGTGAAAATGGCATTCTTGAATAAGATTCTTGAGGAAGATATCTATTATGAAAAGTCCTAGGTTTACACCAGTGATACTGATCACAAGTTGCAAGCTGCAAAGGTTCATATATGGACGGCTAAGAGCAACATCCCAATTGGAACAGCCGTTTTCAATGGATGTGACAAAATTTGTTTATTAAAATAAAAGAGAAATCATTTTTTCAAAGATCAGTGGGAGCGCTGTTGTCTCTCGTGATTTGTAACGTGGAGAGCATCTCCTTATTGGAATGATATTCCGCATATGACAAGTCAATAGGTTTCCAAAGAATATCTCCATGAAAACGTAAGGTGAAGCAGCGCTTTATCTAAGAATAAGGTGCTAGGGAAGACGATAGGAATGCTAAGACTTTACAGAAAAAATAAAATTTTTAGAGACATAGAGAAGTATGAAAGAGATTTTAGTAGAAAAATCAAGAGAAATTAATAACCTAAACATGGTATCATCTTCATAAGGAAGATGGTGCCTAGCACACTGAGAGAATAGATAGCATAGGCAAGAGTCCCTTACCTGCAATAAGAGCCCATGTATGCGCATGCTATAATCAGACCTATATATCATGCTGTGAGTGTCACAGAACAGGATCAGTCAAATCCAGATAAGAATATGAACTCTGTGAAAGTATCCTTAAGTATTTGAGAAGAATAAGGATATGATGTTTAAGCTTTGGTAATGGAAATGCTCAATTCAGGAAAACAACAGATCGGATTTCATTCCATATGATGACGAAAGTCAATCCTAAAGTTTTTGTGTGGCAATGGTGGTGCTGGTAACTGGGAAGAGTTCCAAGGCAGCGTGATAGCAGATCTACCAAATAACAAAAATATATCGTGCATCAGAGGTTGCGAAGGAAGCAATTCTGGATAATAAAAGTTTGTCAGGGCAAAATGGAGTAATTCATCAGATACCATTCGCTCATACGCGACAACAATGCGGAAGCCATAGCCCTTGCTAAGGGGTCAAGGTCCACCAAAAATGCCAAGCATATGAATGTGATAGCCACCTCATGCCGCATTACCTCGAAAGTTATATCGAGGTCAAGGAATCAACTCCTAGATAATGTGGGCAGACGCCACTTAAGCAAATCGTTGGTCAGCAGAAGAATCGAAGCGCCCACCTTGAGAAGTGGGACTAATTTGGTACCAATGGCTTTAAGGATACAGTGGGGATTGTAATTAATTGGCCCTAAGAGCTAGAATCGCTGACACTTGTAACACTTTAGGGCAAAAATATAATTTTGACTAATATCAATAAATCGGGTTATTCTATCACATAGTTATTTTAGTATCGTGATAGCATCCTTTGATTAATTGTAATGATATTCGATATTTAAGATGAAATTAAGACATGAATAACATTTTAAATCATAAAATGCTCTGACATAGGATCATCAGCGAAGATGGTGATTGATCCGGAAGGTTGGTGTACAAATCACTTTTTTGTAAGATGAGTCTGAGTCTACGGTGTGGAGACAATCAAAGTAAATACAGACTTCTAGAGAACGAGGGCATGCGCAGACCATCTCGAGTAGTCATTAGGAAGTCAGCCTCGCATGATGATCTGATGCTGTAGGGTGTTCTGGTTCTTTGACAGAGTGCATCGATAGTTCACCTTGAGGGTGTTATAGTTGACTACACCATTACGTCAGCTCCTAGCCATATGGAACTTGAGGTGTAGTTGGCTATAGCATGTTCATTGTAGGAACTGATAGCATCAGAATGGAATCTACTATCTCGGTGGTAGAGTAGCAGCCAAATGATCATAGAGAATCAATGTCCCAGAATTCATAGGCCATGGGCAGAGTGAAATATAGAAAGAGTTTCTATTAGGTTTTCATATGGACTTGAACTCGAATGATTACATCATATGACTAGAGACTAGGGTTTGACGAGTTCACCTTAACCCTAATCTGATCAGGGCGGTCAAGATAAGAAGAATTAATCACACCAAGTACTACACAAGGTTCGCATCAACTCTAATGGGTTGCACACAATACTGCTATGTTCACAATAGGATTTTGGGACATATAGAATAATTAGATGATTGATCATTCTAGCTTTCGAATCAGAAGAGTGTCATCCATCGAAAGGAGTTTCGATGATGTCGATGATAGAGATCATACATATCCCATTACCTATAAGAACTGAACGTACTGGGTCAAAAATAAAGTTTGAATCTGGTGATCACCAATTGAACGATCTAATCAATTGATCTGAATGAGATTCAATTAGGTTCAAGAAACGTCCTAGCACTTCGATTAAACCTAACTTTCTTCTTTTGCTATCACAAATAAGTTGTCCTGACTGAGCCCAAGTTTATTGCTCCAATCAGACGCCTTCATAGCTGACTGAAGGTATGACGCAAATCAAAAAAGTTGTCTTATTTTGTGGACATTACCTGCCACTTATTGGTCACCTGCCATTTCCTCGCGTTCTTGACTTGGTCAAAAGTCTAACCTTTTGATTGGTCGAATACTTGACTATGACACTTTAACTTCTTCACGTTCATGGCACGCTAGAAAAGTTGTGGGGTTTTCTGCCAGAACCGGCAAGAAGAGTGCACGCCACCTCTTGCGGTGCGCAACTGGAGCGCTCAGGAGTCCCTGTGGACAGGACCCATCTCTTTTGGAATTCCGATTAGAGTCTCGCCTAAGAACCAATTGACTGATTTAGGCACCCTTAATATAGAATCTCAGGACTCTATGCCACCAATTCAATTTAGAGTCTGATTTTATAAAGAGTTGTGATTGGTTTGAGAAAAAGAGGAGTTGGATCACACTTAGCCTATAATAAACCTAAGCCCAACTCAAAGGAAAAATCACAATTCCCATGCCGCCCAAGGCTACCTTCCCTCTTCCTCCATGCCAAACCCACCTTCCCTCTCCCTCTCACGCCAAAAGAGTTTGCGGACTTGGTGGTGGACCAGATGAAGAAAGACGACTGAAAGCTAGAAGGCTCACTACTGCAAAGACCATCACTGATCTTCAAAAGGAGTTTGAAGATCCCTCAGATCAATCCAGATCTAATTTTTGGAGATATGATAGAGAAAAAGATCCTCAAATTCACACCTGATGGAATACGAAAAGGCCAGGCACTTACGTGGCTTGATCAGAACCTTGCTGCTTATAGGATCATCAACGGATAATAGGAACCTGCACAATCAAGGTAAATTAAATATGATTAATTTATCAAATTTTATTTAATTTTTAAAAAACAATAATTAGATCTAAAATATCCCAGATCGATTAGGATCAAAGAAAAAAATTTTTGAATATATCCTTGATCCGATCATATCTGAACGAACCTGATTCAAAAATCAGATTTTCCTTTAGAGCCCTCCTTGTCTACAACCCTAGCGCTCTCTCTCTTGACCAAAAATATTCTTGACCCATCTTCATCCTCTCCATGATATTACATTTTCAAGGCTCATGTCAAAAACCATATGAGTAACTGCTTCTTACTTGCTTCATTCTCTAGTTATACTCCTACAGTCTCAAAAATCTTAGTCAGGGTCACCATAGGACAAGGCATACCTTTACTTGATACAGCCTCCTCATCTCATGCATATAATGCTGGATAGATTTATCTATATTTTCTAAACCATCAAATACATCATACATAGTTCTCTCATAGATACAAAGTCATGTCTACCCAATTTGGATATAAAAATCTCACTGATGATATGATGAAGAACCTTGCACCCACTGAAGTGTGGTGCAGTACATTCTTTACAATATCATCCTTGCCCACAATCGATCTCAAACCCTCTTTGTAGATAACTTATCCGGCATAAATCCTTCCTTTGTGATCAAAGGTCTGAGCCAAACTCTCCCTCACCTCAATTTGAATACCTTTGACTGTAGGTGAACTTCAAAAAAATCCTTTTTTAAGATTTTCATAGAACTCTCTAATCAACTTGGTACATCGGATGTCCATTTAGCAAAAATTTCTCCATCTCATCATCACCAAGCCCAATGAAATATATACTTTCAAAAGAACAAAATTGATTCTCTCCGCCTTGCTATGGCTCTAGTAGCCATTCTAACCAATAGGAAAGATGGTAGGAGGAGAGAGGTATACTTTGATTCGATGGATCTTTCTAAATGGTGTCTTCTTGAAGTGGCGTCTTGAAGGGTTCTTCAGAGGGTTGAGAAATCCCAAATGGTTGGGATGTGGCCCATCCATGTCACTTTTTTTCTTCTCTCCCATTCTTTGGCTACACGATTGCAAACCTTCCACACTCCTTACTGTTCCCGTAAACATTCTATCCAAATTATGCCTTTGATTCCACGAATCCGAAGAAAAAGTTGGTAAGGAGATAAGTGAAAGCTATTGGAGTGGTTCTTAGAGGAGACGAGAGCCCTCTACTCAGAAAATAAAGACTTTCTAGAATCAACAAATAGTCATAATCATTTTAACCCCTGTGGCCTCCGACCCTGAGTCGACTCGTATTTGAAACTAGCTTGCCGAGTCACTCGAGCAAAGTTTGAAACTTCTAGAGTTTCAGAGAGAATTTGAATCAGATAATATTTAGTATTTTCTAAATAATGATCATTAATTTTGTACATAAGATTGAATTCTTTTGAATTAATTAATTATTAAAAATTTGGAAATAAATATTAGGTTGGTAGTCGTAGTCCTAATCTCTTCTAAATACTATTTTCTTTTTTAAGATATTTTATGAATATATCAGCTAATATTTATTATACTAATAAATTTAAGCACCACACATATATTTTACAATCTCTAAGAAGTGATGTCTATTCTAATGTGTTTGAATCTGGATGTAAATTGGGTTCTTGTTAAATTGATTGCACTGGTGTTTTCACATCTTATGGGTATCTTATGAAGTTTGAATCTAAAATCTTCTAATTATTGTTTAATCTAAAGAATTTGTACATAACAACTCCCAACAGCTATATATTCGACCTCGATCATTGAGAATGCTACTGAGTTTTGTTTCTTACTAAATTAAGAAGTTAAATTTACTCCTATGAATTGATATGTGCTACTAGTGCTTTTCCTATCAAATTTGCACCCAACAAAATTAGCATCAGAGTAACCAATTAATTTAAATTGTGCTGCCCTATCATACCATAGTCCTACATTAAGTGTTCTAGATAAGTATCTAAAGATTCTTTTGATAGCAAGCAAATGTGATTATCTAGGATCTGATTGATACATAGCACACATGCAAACATTGAATACTATATCTGATCTACTTACAGTAAGATAAAGAAGTGAGCCTATCATACCTCTATATAATTTAAATATACTTTCTTACCTTTCTTATCTTTGTCAAGTTTGCAGGATATACTCATTGGTGTGTCAATTGGTCTTAAACTCTCCATCCCAAACTTTTTGAGTATTTTTTTTATATATTTTGTTTGGTTGATAGAGATCTCCTCTTCATTTTACTTGATTTGGAGTCCGAGGAAGAAGTTTAACTCTCCCATCATGCTCATCTCGAACTCATCCTGCATTAGCTTAGCAAATTCTTGATAAAGGATTTCATTAGTGGCACCAAAAATAATAGATTTGTACAACTAATAGATTTTCATCTTTTCTTTTTAAGAACAAGATTTTATCTATATTTTTTCTAGTAAATTTATTATCTAGTAAGAATTTACTTAATTTTTCATACCAAGCACATGAGGCTTGTTTTAAACCATACAGGGCTTTATGTAATTTGAATACATGATTTTCAAATCCAAGTGGTTGTTCAATATACACTTCTTCTACTATATAACCATTAAGAAATATACTTTTTAAATTCATTTGATATAATTTGAAATTCATGAAATATGCAAAAGCAAGCAATAGTCTAATGGCCTCTAATTTAGATACAGAAGTAAAGATTTCATCAAAATCAATGCCTTCTTCCTGATTATATCCTTTTGCTACTAATCTAGCCTTATTTCTTATAATGGTTCGATGTTCATCCAATTTATTTCTATATATCCATTTAGTTCCAATTATTGGATGGTCATTTGGTCTATCGACTAGGATCCATACTTTGTTTCTTTCAAATCGTTTTATTTTTTTTTGCATGGTATCTATCCAATATGGATCATTTTCAGCTTCTTCTATTAATTTAGATTCAATTTGTAAAATAAAAACTATATAATTATTTATATTTCTAAGATAAGATCGTGTTCTTATCCCTTGTGATGGATCACCAATTATAAGATCTTTAGGATATCCATGTGCATACCTCCATTCTTTTGGCAGCTCCTCTCTTGGACTGTGAGAGCACTTTTCATTCTTCTTTTCTTCATTATTTTAAGGTGGAGCATCCTTGAGTGTTAGATTATCCATCTTGTCATAAAGATTTTCTGCATCCTTATCTAAAGTATTTTCTTTTTTAACAGATTTGTTATTATATTCATCAAAAATAACATGAATTAATTCTTCAACAATGAGAGTTCTCTTGTTGATGACTCTATATGTCTTGCTTGATGAGGAGTATCCTAAAAGGATACTCTCATCGGACTTGACATCAAATTTTTTTAGGTTATCTTTTCCATTATTAAGTATAAAGCATTTGCAATCAAACACATGAAAATAGTTGATATTTGGTTATCTATCTTTCCAAAGTTCATATAGGATTTTCTTTAAAGTATGTCTTATTAGAACATGGTTTAATATGTAACATGTAGTATTTATTGCCTTAGCCCAAAAATATCTAGGTAAATTACTTTCACATAATATAGTTCGTGTTATTTCTTCTAGTGTTCAATTTTTTCTTTCTACTACTCTATTTTGTTGTTGGATTCTAGGTGCTAAAAATTTATGATCAATTTTTTTTTTTATTACAAAAGTTCTCAAAGTGCTGATTTTCAAATTTTATACCATGATCACTACATATGCAAACTATAGATGTATTCTTTTCATTCAAAATCTTTCAATAAAATTTGAAAAATGTATTGAAGGCTTTATCTTTTTATGCTAAAAATATTATCTAAGTAAATCTTAAAAAATTATCTATAATTATAAGATAATACTTTTTACCTTCTAGACTAGTGGTCCTTGTGGGTCCAAATAAATCCATGTGTAGCAATTCTAAAGGTCTAGAGGTTGAAATCATTCCTTTTGGTTTGAAAGAATTCCTAGTTTGCTTTCCAAATTGACATGCATTATAAATTCGATTTCTTTCAAAACTTAGTTTTGGTAATCCTCTTACAAGATCTTTCTTAATTAATCTTGAGAGTAAGTCCATACTAGCATGACCTAATCTACGATGCCACAACCAACTAGCTTTATTAATCTTGGCATCCATTGCCACAAGACATTGATCATTCTTCATGTGTAGATCATCAAGATCTACCATGTAGACATTGTTATGTCTATGTCCTATGAATATGATGCCATTGTCATTTGGGTTAAAAACAATACATAATAGAGATTCAAAAGTTACTTTAAATCTTTTATCACAAAATTGACTAATGCTAAGTAAATTATGTTTTAACTCATGAACTAGTAATACATTTTGAATAAAAGTAGAAGGAGTGATACGAATATTATCGATGCCAATGATACATCCATTTTCATTATCACCAAATGTAACTACTCCTCCTTCTTTAGACTTAAAAGTGATAAATTGAGATTTATCATCCGTCATGTATCTTGAACAGCCACTATCAAGATACCAAAATCTTTTCTTGTCCCAAGCTGCAAGACACTCCTACACAAGAAAATCAAGTTGAGTTTTTAGGTATCCATGTCATCTTGGATCCTTTGGGGTTAGTGCTTATGGTTTCTTTTGAAATTCAAATTATTTTAACTATTTTTTTATTTAATTTTCTAAAATTACATGCATAAGACTTATGATAAATTTTGCAACAACAAAAACATAAGATATTTGAAGTAGAGTTTGATGAAGCTTTAACAAATAGATTTTTGAATAGTTTTTATTTCTTATAAGATTTAAATCCTAATCCAACCTTATTAAAAATAACTCTTTGCTCATTTAGTAGCATATTTAATTTTTTAAAATTATAGATAAATCTTTCTATAAATGGTTTGATTTTTGCTAGTTTATCATTCAATTTTTAATTTTTATTAGTAAGTAAATTTAGTTTTTCAGAAAATATTTTTTTTCATGAGTAAGTTCTAAATTTAACTTTCTTAAATCTTTATTTTTCAAAGTTATTTTTCTATATTCAGCCATAAGTTCAGAAAAAGCCTCTTGTAACTCATCAAAAGTAAAATCTAAGAAATTTTCAACATTTACCTCCTCATGATGTGTCATCAGACAAATATTGGCTTCTTCCTATGATTCTTCCTCGAAGCTAGAGTCCTCACTATCACTTCAAGTGGCCATCATCGCCTTCTTCTTGAGCTTTTTGGATGATTTCTTGAGAAGGGGGCGGTCCATTTTAAAGTGGCCGACTTTCTTGCACTCGAAGCAAATTAGTAGCTCCTCTTTTTTCTTACTTGGTTCATCTTTGAAGATCTTTTTCTTGAATCCTTGCTTCTTCTTTCTCATAAACCTTTTAAACTTTCTTGCAATTATGGCCAAGTTGTCTTCTTCTTCCTCTTCATCGGATTTCTCACTCTCATCATCCTTAGAAGTAGTTATCTTGAGGGCTATGATCTTTTTTTCTTGGTTTTCTCCTCCATGTTTTACCTCATATTCAATTTATGAGTCATTAAGGACCCAAGAAGCTCTTCCAATGGTAGTTTATTGAGGTCTTTAGCTTCTTGGATGGCGATGACTTTTGCTTCCTAAGCTTTCAAAAGTGATCTAAGAATTTTACGAACAAGTTAATAGTGTAAGATTTATATAAGCTTTTCAAATCATTGATAATATCAGTAAATCTAGTAAATATTTCAAAAATAGACTCATTTGACTTCATCTTAATTAATTCATATCGATGGATAAGCATATTTATTTTAAACTTCTTTACTTGATTGGTATCCTTATAGATAACCTCTAGCCTATCCTAAATCTCTTTGACCGAAGCATAAGTAGAAATTCTATTGAATTCATTGGGGTCTAATGCACAATATAGGACATTCATGGTCTTAGCATTTAATTCTATCATTTTTATATCATGCTCATCCCAATCCTCTTTCGGTTTGGTAATATCATTATCCTCTATTTTGATTGTGGGAGTGTGTAGGCCTTTGATTATCACTCTTCAAAATTGATAATCAAGTGCTTGAATGTAAATGCGCATGCATGCTTTTCAATAAGTATAATTTATTTCATTGAACAAGGATGAATGATTGGTCGATTGTCCTTCGGCAAGAGATGCACTTATATGGATTATCATTTGATTTTAACTCTTGATTGTTAAATCAAATGGAGTACCAAACTCTGATACCATTTGTTGCCTAACAAGATAATCTAAGAAGGGGGATGAATTAGGTTTTTCAAAACTTAAAACAAGTTAGATGCTGTTTTCAAAAATAAGTAATGTGATGGTGTATGCTTTAGTTCTAAGTATGCAAAAATGTAAAAATATAAATATAATAAAATAAAATAAATAAGATAATCATAAATACTAAAAAATTTATAGTAGTTTGGTATCTCTTGCACCTACGTCCACTCTCCAAAGCCCACTTAAGAATTTTACTATAATCTCTCCAAGATTATAGCCAGATAGTTTTTCAAGGCTCATTATCCAAAATCTAGTTGATTTTTATACGGGCTCACCAATCACAATCAATTCTTAAGTCAACTCTTGGTTCACAATCCAATTTTTAGGTTTGGATAAGCCTTCTCCTTAGCTTCAAAATTCTATTGAAGCTAAGTTACAAAAAAGAGAAAAGTTGAATAACAAAAATGAATAAAAAGCTCCGTTGATGAGCTAATAAGTCGATGAAGCTTTTTGGTGTCTTCTTGGAGGAAGGATTTTGAACTATTTGAGCTTATCTTCTTGCAGAATGTAATCACTTGATTTTATGTTTCTTGAAGTTGGGAGTAGAATGCTCTCTTTTTGGGACTCTTTTAACACTTTTTCTTAATTTTTTGATTCTTTTCAATGATTTAATAGTCATGTCACTTCCTTCAGATATTTTGTAGATGATTTTTCATGTTTGAAAGGCTGGAGAATCCTATTTGATCATTGAAGAAAAAAAATGATCATTTGAAAAAGCTACAGAAAACTAGCCATTATGATCACTAGGTCGGCTCAATTTTTGACTGGATCAGCTCAGTTTATAGTTGGATCGGCTCAATTCCCTAAGTATTAAAAAACTGACCTTCTATACTTTCTATCTTTTGCTTTCACTGAGATTAGATCGGCTTAGTCTCAAATTGGATTGGTCCAGTTTGCATGCCATGCATGCCAAAGATCGTTTGTGATCCAATCTGCACGGTTCTAAATAGTCTGTAGAAACTAGCTGTTGGAGTTTGAGTCGACTCGAGCATCAGCTCGAGGTCATTTGCTTCCCTCATTCTTCAACTCGAGAGTTTCTGTATGAAGATCAGTCTTTCTGTATTTTACTAAGACTTCAGCTCGTGGACCTCGAGTCGACTCGAGCCTCTGCTTGAGACTGTGTCGAACTTTACTTTAAAATTATCATCTTTTATATTTCTCCTGAGACTTCGACTCAAGAATCTTGAGTCGACTCGAGCTTCTGCTCGACACCTTATCCCAAAATCACCATTCTCTAGATTTTTAGTAAGACTTCGACTCGAGAATCTCGAGTTGACTCGAGCCTCCGCTCGAGACTGTTTCTTCTAAAATTTCTACGTGCCAGTCTGCGTATTAACTCGAGCTGAACAATGAGTCAAACCATGAGTCAACTCATGGGCTTCTTAAGCTGAAAAATTTTAATTTTCTCAAAGATTTTTCTCTTCAATTCTAGTTTGGGGATATCCTTTACAAACCTTGTTTCACGTGTGATTTATGCTTCAAAAGCCTCCAATTTTTTCTATCAATTTTCAATTGCATTTATATGAAAGTTTTATTTGGTACTTTAAAATGCATTCTGAAATATAAATTATCTAATAATAATAGTTATTTAGTTTGTTCATTATAGAAGTTTCACTTTCTTAAATAAACTTCTAAATTATGATGAAGTTCTTAGAACCATAATTGATCGATAAAGAAGGATTTATCATATGGTTCTTAAACTGTTCATGATCAAATGATAAGTTATTAATAAAGGACGATAATTTATCGAGTGTAGGTCCTTGTATGCCATATGCGTTGATTGTCCTCATAACCAAATGATGTGGAGACACTGGTATGGCATCCAAGTGAGATGTAGGAGTACATCTATATTGAACGTGATCAATGTAGCACTCTACTATCAAGAGTAGCTAGCTAAGGTCAATGGATATAAGTGTTCCTCCGATCTGAGATCACCACGATGACTTACAAGCAACTCACTATACTTTGATGCCGGACTGTCTATATTTTTAATATAGGTTCGAAAGATTTTTGGGTATAGTCAAGTACTTATAGAATCAATGTATAAGTCAAGATGGAATTGACCACTTCTGATTAAGTTTAGGAAGAGAATGACTTGCTGTGTTTTAATTTAGTAAAACATAGACCTAGGTAATCCTCATGAGTCACAAAATTTATAAAATTTTGAAACATAATAGAGATTACTTGTATGAGTGTTAATAGCATACTCAAAGTTATCTTAGGCATTATTGATCAAAGAGATGAATTACATGATAACCATGGGCTAGGATTCTAAGAATGTTGCTTTGCATACATTCGACCTATCCTGACGTCAGAAATCATTGCTAGATGGTTACTTCAATTGGTATAGAAATTAATTTCTATACTACCGACTTAGGTTTGAACTTATGAGGTCATATAAATAAAAGATTATAATCTAATCAGATGGTTAATTGATGATTGAGAATCATTCTTAGGTCAAACTATTAATACGATTGATGTTTGACCTAAATCAAGTATTATAGGAGGATTGATTAGCAATTGAAATATTAATTAACTCAATTTGATTGAGCAATTAGACTGAGATCAAGTCTAATTGAATTAGATTTAATTAAAATTAGTTTAGACTTAATTGGATTAATTCTAATTAGTTTATTGAATAAGCCAATTGCAAGGAAGAACAAGTTCATGTTCAATTAGGACTTTAGTATACCTAATTTCTAATTTGATTAGAAATTAAATCAAATTTAAATATGATTTAATCTAATTTAATTAGACTTCTAATTGGACTAGGATTATTTTTTAATTAAGTTCACTCAAATCTAATTAGAATAGGATTTAATTTGGTTTGATCTAGTCAATATATGAAAATCCTAGTTAGACTAGGAATCCTTGTTTCTTCCTTGCGCCATGATCTCAAAACCCAATGCCACCAATTCAGATCTTTACATGAGATTTCCCATCCCTAAGATAGGTTCTCCATGCCCCAATATCTGAAGATTTGGAATAAATATTGACTTGGCCCAATTTGAAATTTGAAAGTTAGTTTGAATGAGTCAAACTAGGTAAGAGTTTTATTTTGTTAAAACTCTTCTCCTCTCTCTTTTTGGATTTTTTTCCATGCCTCCTTATCATATGGCACCCCTTGTTTCTTCATTTTGCATTGTTTTTTCTGATTTCTCCATGCACAAAATGAGTGGGGCAGCATCCAAGAGTTGGACGCCTCCTAATCTCTTGTTTTGAATCCCTAAAATGTAGGGATTTGACCTAGTCATACTCTCCCTCTTTTGGAACTCTTTCCCACGCCCACCCATATTCTTTGTCACCCATTTATTTCTTCCTTTTGTGCATGGAATCTGATTACACATGCCAAAATTTCAGTGGGAGGTGTCCAAGAGTTGGACGCCCCTTTAACTACCTTATTTTGATTTCTTTTGACTAGGTGTTTTGACCTAGTCCAAAAAGGAAGTTGGCACCTTCTTTTTATTTGGGTAGTTGGTGTGATATCCCTGGTTCTTTTCATATAGAAAACCTGAAGTGAGAGGTAGAGAGGTGTGGGGGTTTGAAGCTCTAGGGTGATTGGGGCGTTAGGCTTTATTAGGACATCAATGGTTGATGTCCCAATGAGCACATAGGAAGAGAAGAAGGTCTTCTCTTAAGGGTTATTTCGAGAGCTTCTTTCTTCTAATCTTTTGTGAGTTTTATCCCATGAAAATCAAAGAGAAGAGGCATGAGAAAGTGGTAAGGAGAGGGTCTCCTCATGTTGGGGTGCAAGTTCTTCTTTAGGACAAAGCTAGGGTTTGTCCTCGTGAAAGAAGAATTATAGAAAAGAAAGGTTCTTCTCTAATTTTTTTAATGCTTTTCTTCTGATCTTATTTTTGAGAAAAATAAGAGAGAAGAATCTCCTAATCCTCCTTCAGATCTTCATCTCTTGGAGTATCCAAGAGATCCGAAGATAATTTTTTCAAGTCAACCATCAGGAGGGATCCGTAAGAAGCTAGCACTTCGAGTGGATCTTCATTCGATAAACCTTCGATTTGTGTTATAGCCTCGTGTGAATTACCTGTAGAGACCGGACGTATGTACGACTCCAAAGGCAATAATAGAAATCAGCTGTGGAGTTCTCAACCCATGCGAATGTAAGAGATTTGATCTCTTTTCTCATCTAGATGCAATCTAGGATTTAGATCTAGAATTATTTTAGATCTAGGATATTGATTTGATTAATACCAAAATCTTTATTTTCATATTTAAGAATGCATTATAACATATTATAGATCCTAGATGTAGGGTTTAGTTATTAGATTACATGTTATTATAGATTAAATAGTTTAATCTACATCTTCTGCTATATTTTATTTCAAAAAAAATTTTGAAATTCAAGCATGAAACCCTCATATTTTTCTACAAGAAATGGAGGAGAAAGAAAAGAGAAAGGAGGAGGTCGGGGCTCTTAATTACCGGCCTATGGCCTAATCACAAAGTAGGGGATTGAGAGTACATAACAGCTCATGTTGCCCTCACTAGAATCCAAGAGGAAAGAGAAGAATTAAGAGAGAGAAAGAGAGGGAGAGATTGAGCTTAGAGCCTATGTATCGATACATGATGATGGGGTTTAGGTTTGGCTTAAAACAGAGGGAATAGGGGTTCTCTTTGTAGTTAGTTGCTGCTTATAAGATGGGGCAAAGGGATGAAGAAAAGAAAGTTTGGGATTAGAACTGTCAAGATAGGCCGGCCCACCCCGACCTGCCCCAACCCACTTCTAAACGGAGCGGGGTGGGCTGGCCTGTTTAACTGACAGGTTGGAAAAACTCCAACCCAATCCGATTCATCATGGGCTGTGGGTTAAACAGTCCAACCCGCCAAAATTTTCAAAAAAAAAATTATAAAGCAACAATATAAATAGAAATTCATATTCAATTCAAGCTTAAATCAAAGTTAAATACTTAATACGACTCAAACTTAAATACTTAATACAATCCAAACATAAAAGACTTAAAATTTTAATTTTCAAACTTATTTAAAGGCAAATCAAAGTCTCAAAAAATTATCCTCCATATCATCATTATGGTCCTCATCATTTAATTCTTCATCATCTTCCTCTTCCTCATCAATTATCTTTTCAATAACATTAGAACCCTTCTTTGAAAGAGATATTTTCACTTTCTTAGTTGAATCATCATCTTCATCCACAAGTACCACAACAAGAAGTCATGAATCAATATCAAAATAATTAAAATCATAAAAAACTAGAGTAACCAAAACAAGAAGCACTAGGCAGCCAAAAAAAATAAGCTAAACACAAGCCAAAAATGAGAAATTAGTCATTAAAAAAAAAGTAGCAGGAACCAAAAATCAAGTAAAATCTAAGGCATAAGACAAGCTTACCATTAGGAACAAAAACATGTAGTCAATTGCGAGTACAAAGAAGAACTACTTTCTCCGAAAGCATGCTACTTCTATATTTGTTGAGCACTCGAGCACTAATGAAAGAGGTTGATTTTGATGCAATAGTAGTAATAGAAATAGTCAAAGCATCACATACCATTATTGAAAGAATTGGAAATCAATGCTTATGACTCTTCCAATAGTGCAATACATCTAATTCTTCAAAGAATCCAAACTTAAATTTTGGCTCCTCTAAATAAAGATCCAATTGAGATTTTTTAGTATTTGTAATAGTTTGGCTCTCAAACATTTTAATTTCCTACATCAATTCCAAGCATAAGTTAGATATATAATTAATAAAATAAATATGAATATAGAAAAAATATAAAAAAGAGCACAAAATGAGACACTTACATCAAGTATTTTTTTATCTTTGTTTTCAATTAATCCTCCACTTGACATTGGCATATGTGTATGTGATATGGATGGAGATTAAAAAAAACTACTTTGTGCAATTATGGAGTTGGCATATTACTCAAAAGCTTGTTCAACTTTGTCCTCACCTTCTTCACCATATCTTTTGCTTTACTTACATCGATCTTTGAGTAAAAGTACTCCAACATTTTAAGCTTGATGCATGGGTCAAAAACAGCCCCTAGTGCAAGTGTAACACTATATTGATTTCAATATTTATCAAACTTATCTTTCATCCTCTTGCATATTCTACTTATCACCATATTTTTATTTCTCTAATTTTCTAACAACAAGCACCCAATCTTCCAAACTTGCATGAAATAAAGATTGGAGATAGGATAAGAAGAATCGAAAATCAAATTGGTAGTCTCGTAAAATGGCTCTAGAAACTCACATATTTTCTCTTCTCTTGTCCACTCAAGGGATGTAGGGCAAAATTTATAGTCCTTATCAACCAATTAGAGAAAAGCAAAAGTTTTTTTATATTTGATTACACTCTCTAACATCAAATATGTAAAATTCCAACAGATAGACATATTCAAACGTAAGCTAATAAAAGTATCAATACCACTAACCCACTTAATACATTCATCAAATTTTTGCATCCTATTCTCTAAATCATTCACATACTTGATTGATTTTTTAATTTTAACCAAAGAATCATTGGCTACTTTCAACCCTTCTTGAACGATAAGGTTAAGAATGTGAGCATAACACCGTATATGAAAAAATCCACTATCACATAATAAACTATCAATCAAAAAAAGCTGCTCTTTCAAATTATCTTGCATATTATTATTACTGGAGGCATTATCTAGAGTCAGAGAAAAAATCTTCTTCTCAATTCTTCAATCCTTCAAAAATTTATACAACTTTGCAGCTAATTCAAACCCTGAGTGTGGAGGAGGCATACGAGCAAAATTCAAAATTTTACTATTTAATTTTCAACTACCATCAACATAATGAGCAGTCAGAGTAATATAATCCTTACTAGTGCATACAATCCACATATCAGAAGTCAAGCAAATTCTATTAGGAATCTTAGTTAAGAGTTGTTTCAACATCTCTCTCTTCCTCAAATAAATATTCTGAATATCACTACAAATAGTATTTCTAGAAATATGAACAACATTAGGATTGATATACTTCACCCAAGCCCTAATCCTAAGATACTCAATAAATGAAAAGGGCAAATCATGTTAAATAATGGCAGATGCACGCAATTCATAAGAAACTTTTTGATCTATTTTTTTAGATATTTATTTTTTATCAGCACTAGTTATCATTTGCCCTACATCATGCAACTTTTTTATAGGACACTTTGGAAGATAATAGCTCATAGAAGAGGTCTCTCTTTTTTCCACCATATTTATACTATTTTTTACATCCATTATAAGCTGCCCTTTCTATACCATCTTTACCTTTTTCCATTTTTGTGAAATAATTTCAAACATCAGAATATTTCCTTACCTTCTTATTTAATTTTTCAACCCCAGGTTCAGTTTTACTTTTACTATCTAATTTGGATTCTTCAGGAACTTCATCAATATCCACATTTATAACTTGATTTATTATACTCATAGACCCAATCATGATGCAAGAAATCAGCCACACACCCATACAATAGATAATTGAGCTAATAATCTACCAATCAATAAAACAAAAAATCAATTAAAACAACCATCAAACAAAATAAAAGTATAAATAAGATATTTAAATAGTAAAATCAATGGCAAGCCCAAAAGTTTACTCAATATATATATTCTTCGAAAGAAGGCGGGAGGGGCAAGGGCGGGTACTGAAGAGTGACCACCCTAGCCCTTTCGTTTAGCTGGGATATCTTTGGGATAAGGGGTTTTATCCAGCCAAGTTAATGCTATAAAAAAAAGGCTAGGATATCTCTATTACCATGCCCGACTCCTCCTTCCTCAAGCTCTCCCTCTTTGTCGCTGGCGAAGCCGCCAATTCTCCGACCATCCACTCCCCTCAGAGCTTCACCGATGGGGCGATCAGTCTCGGCATCATTGCCACCCTGAGTGGCATGCCAACATTGGAGGCCATGTGAGGTCCGTGGCTGTGCTTGCTCGATCGTCTCGATAATGGCCATTGCCCATTGCAGCCGCTAAATCAACGAAGTTGAGATGGGGAGAAGGGGGCACGAGACGAGGCGAGGGAGTGTTGAGCCAAGGAGGAAGGCGGTGGCCAGGTGGGAGGGCTAGGGTAGGGAGAAGGTGGGGGGTGAGGGCCTTGGGTGGAGGGGGGGGGTAGCCGAGGTTAGGGGTGGGGTTATGGCCGGGGCTGAGAGGGAGGAGGGGTGGTCGGGGTGGGATGGAAGGATTTGGAGGTCGGGGACAGAGAGAGAGAGAGAGGAGACTCACCAAGACAATGTAGGCATGAAAAGCTTGGGCGACGTCGCTACGGTGTCCAGATGAGATAGCGACGACTCTCGGTCTCTCCTTCCTTTCTCACGTAGGGATTTGATTTCAAAGACTTGAGAGTAATTTATATATATATATATAAGGCAGGCCCTCCGATCCATTCTGAATCCATCACAACCTGCAATCCAAATAGGATAATAGGATATGTTATTTAATCCGCTTTTAGATGGGTTGCTAAAATATAAATCCAATCCATCCCGTTTACATGGTAGAGCGGCTAGAGCGGGCTAACTCGACAGGTCTAATCTAAATTGATAGCTCTACTTGGGATGGAGATAAGGGGATGAGATGGATGGCTCACTGGATTTTAAATAGAGAGAGGTAGTGGCCTGGATCTCCTTTAGTCAAATGGTTACCACCTGGCGAACGGGCTAAACGTGGTTGTGGTTGAAGCTACAATAGTTACTGATGCCCTTGTTCAAACCAGAACATGAGTGCTTCTGGTCGCACGAACTGGGGACATCCTTCTTTCTTTCTACTATATTGAAGAGGCCGATCCTCGCACTCAAATGCGAGGAGACGTATCACAAACAAAACCTTCTGAGCAAATAATTTGAATCTCCTGTACACATAAAAAAAATTATTTAATCAAACAAAATACCTAATAAATAAAAATGAATTGCATCCAAAAGTAAGAAACCAGCTGCTGGTGACTGAGCACACGTTGGGAGAACATTTAGGCCAATGCCCTCGTCACCTCGCAAAAGAATTATTTATGTGCGCTTTACAAGAGCCATCCATCATTACCCTCCATCTAATGAGCTTCGACCATGTCCAATTTCCATCAAATAAAATATTTTCGCTGAATTAAGATTTGTAAAATCAGATGGTCAGATAACTTTGAAATATCTCGCTTTTGTTAAGCAAGCCTCGTCGTTGCAGCCTACCAGATACAGTGCAATCCGACAGCCACACGTAAATGAGTGGCGGATGGGGCAAGCTGGAGCCCATGCCCGCTCCCCGGACTACCGTGCGGTTGTTTTTTTTGGTAGGAACCCGTGCTCATCTTGCTATCCATCTCCAGCCGTATGATGCACTCAGACCTCAGGAATTCAACCAAAAAAAAAAAAAAGGAAGAAATATATTTAAAAAAGGGGAACGTTCTGCACGCATATTCTTGGGGTTGGACTCGTGGAGTGGGCGTCGAATGGGCTGGTGCTCTCCCTCTGGTCCGAAGCGGGCGGCCACGACGCTCATCTGCTTCCTTACCGGCGTGGCTCTGTTCGCCACCGGCGCCCACCTCTCCTACGTCCACATCGCCCCCCAGCAAGCCCGCACCCGCGCTCGTGACGAATTCGTTCGCGAATACCTCCGCAAGAAGTACGATTACGGCAAATAATAACAGCGGCTTCCAGGCCCCCTCTGCGCTCATCGATGGCTTTGGTTCCGGCTCAGAACCTGGTGGAGTCTTCTGTGATCGCGGAGGTGGACATGGGCGGTGGCTCCGATCCGTCCTCCGTCACCGTCCGTGCCACCGTCGTGCAGGCCTCCACCGTCTTCTACGACACCCCCGCAACCCTCGGTAGTATCTCTCTCACCCTGATTTGCTACTTCTACTTCTTTTGGAGATGATCAACTTTGGGTTCTAGGGCTATAAAGGGGACGTTGCTGTTGTTGTGTCTTCTTTACCGTTTTTCTTGCTACTTTCTTAGTTTTAGCTTGTACAAGTATTGAATGCCTTTGGCAAGTGAAATGACAACGGGAATACCATTTCCTGTTAATTGTTGGACGAGTTGAGATTCTTTATTTGTATTTCTTGATGATATGTGGATGGAGTACTTCGATAGGATTGCAACTCCTTGATCCGTGTTATTTTGATTACGTTGAGACATGGGAGATCGCTAATGGGGAAATATAGTGTCTATGTCACTATATTTGGAATAAATTGACAAAATGGAAGTCATGTTCGACAGCTGTTGCTGATTAAAATGACTTGAGGTTTTGCTAGTAAGCGAAATTTTGGGGGAATGTGTGTGTATTGATGGTTTTTTGTTTTGTTGTGTGTGTTATTAAGTAATTGTGAAATAAGAAAGTGGCAAAAGATGATAATATGAAGCGGCAAAAGTTGATAATATGAAGCTGGCATTTGCTTGGAAATTTCACCAAGAGAACACAATAATATGATATTGTATTGTTGTTTTGAGGTTGCTGATCTCTAGCTTTTTCATATTTTGTTCGGTATTACTTAAAACTGAATGAAATTAAAATTGTCAATTGAGTAGCAAATCATGTTGAGACTTTGTTCAAAGAGCGATATATTGCTTCAACTACAACCCTAATAATTTATATGAGGGATGAGAGCTGATGCTTTATGTTACAAATGTGTTATATGGTAGATATTAGATTTCATGACCTTTATTTTTGGGGGTGTGTAGAGGTGGGGTATATCACAATTAGCTGTTTCAGGCAGTTACCTGTTCTTCTAGAAGCAGTAAGATAGCTACTTTAAAGGGACATGAAGAGGAATTTGGTTCTCCTTTTTCAATGTCTTGGTGATGGTGGGGAGGGAAACCGATGAAACATAGAAGAATAAAATTTCATCAAACATTGCACAGAAGAAACCCTATTAGCCATTTATGCTGAAAACCAATATAAAACCTCTCTTACCATATGCTGGAAACTTATTGCACCTCCATGGGCTAAGGCTTCCTTTTGTTGCTGAGCAAGTGGAAGAAAGATGGGTAAACCATCAAAAAAAAAAAAAAAACTTGTTCGTTGAAGTGATAAAATTCCACAGAGAGTGGTTAGATTATGGAAACTATCTTTTCATGCTTGCTTGATGTTATTCTCTCAGAATTACAACCTACAAGATAAAAAGATTTAGGACATGTAGAGAAAATTTTGGCTGCTTATTTTCCCAATATTCATTGTGCCATCAATTGTCATTTTATTTCTAAATAATTAAAGAAAAGAAAATTCATCTCCAACTGCTTTCTTTTTCCTCATTTCTTAGCGACCAATAGAGCCTAAATCCTCAACTCTATACAATGTTTCAGTTACATTGTGCTGAAAGCAAATTAATGCCTCTGTTCCATAGGTTTTGAACCTAAGATTGATGCATGCATCAGTCCAAGCCTCTCCATCATATGTGACAATAGGGCATGTTGACGTAGAAACTTGTCGTCGTCGGAGTTGAGGCCGAAGAGGCTGCCGCCGGGGACCTGCAAAATAAAGTCTCGTTCGGAACCGGTGGGTGTGGCTCCGGAAGACCCTCCGACGCTCAAGTTAGTTCCTGTCAACAGGAATGGAGTGCTTGATAGAGTATAGAGAAGAAAAGGATTTTCAGAACCTGTCGTAAAGGTATCCGGAGGATCTTTTTATAGAGGGAGCTTATTGTAACCGTCCTGATCAATGCTGGTCGTTATTGTCGATCGTTATTGCTGATAAATGCCGATCGTTATTGCTGATAAATGCTGATCGTTATTGTCGATCGTTATTACTGTCGTGTAACCGTAGCGAGATTGATTGCCTGCAGGAATCCATCATAAGGAGTTCGGCCATTGAGAAGCTCGTCCATCGAAGAAGTCTATAGGGAGTCTGGCTTCCGTAGAAACTCGGCCCGAGAGGAGGTTTTGGGGAAGTTCGGCTCCCGCAAGGGTCTGGCTGAAGCCCGGACGCTGGGAGTCCGAAGGAGTTCGGCCCGGAGCCTAGGCGCTGGGGAGTTCGGCCGCTGGACAGGAGTTCGGGGAGCTCGGCCGCTAAGAAGGTTGAAACAAGCTCGGTCGCCGGGGTCTCGGCCGAAGCCCGGCCGCTCGGAGTCCAAAGGGGCTCGGGCAATAAGTAGTTCGGCCACTTGAGGAGTTCGGCCGCTAAGAATCTGAAGCTCGGCCGCTTGATAGTTCGGTTGGTTGAAAGACTTCGGCTGAGGCTCAGCCACTGAGAAGCTCGGCCGGATGTAGTAGTTCAGCTAGGACGCGTCCGCTGAAGTTCTTCCGCATTGACCACATCAGGCTGGGATCGAACTTGACTTTGGCAGGAGTGGGATTTATCCCCAACACTAGCCCCCCCACTCTCCGAGTTCGAAATTTGAAGGAAGGGAGTGCGGATAAGGCGACTGCCAAAGTTTTTCTTCCGGGCTTCGTATTGGTCCATGTCGAAGTTCGGGGGAGATTTCATTTCTGGTTAAAGTTGAGGCTCTCCAGCCGAGGTTGATTCGGTCAAAAATCCTAACTCTCGCCGAGGTCGAAGTCGGCGCTCTTCAGCCGAGGTTGATTCGGTCAAAAATCCTAACTCTCGCCGAGGTCGAAGTCGGCGCTCTTCAGCCGAGGTCAGCCTAGTCGCTCGGGGGGATCTTATTTGGCCGAAGTTGATAAGATTGCTTGGAGGATATCTCATCTCCTTTGGCTGAGGTTGATGTAAGTGCTCGCATTAGGACGAGGTCTTCCTCCTGTTCCCAACGGGCTGTGGGGGCACATGCGGTCCGTCGCTCGAGCTTCTCCCCCCATCTCGTCTAAGGTGAACGAGGTCTTCGACTTTGCTCGCGTTAGGATGAGGTCTTCCTCCTTTTCCTAACGGGCTGTGGGGGCACATGCGGACCGTCGTCCGAGCTTCTCCCCCCATCTCGTCTAAGGTGAACGAGGTCTTCGACTTTGCTCGCGTTAGGACGAGGTCTTCCTCCTTTTCCTAACGGGCTGTGGGGGCACATGCGGACCGTCGTCCGAGCTTTTCCCCCCATCTCGTCTAAGGTGAACGAGGTCTTCAACTTTGCTCGCGTTAGGATGAGGTCTTCCTCCTGTTCCTAACGGGCTGTGGGGGCACATGCGGACCGTCGTCCGAGCTTCTCCCCCCATCTCGTCTAAGGTGAACGAGGTCTTCAACTTTGCTCGCGTTAGGACGAGGTCTTCCTCCTGTTCCTAACGGGCTGTGGGGGCACATGCGGACCGTCGTCCGAACTTCTCCCCCCATCTCGTCTAAGGTGAACGAGGTCTTCGACTTTGCTCGCGTTAGGACGAGGTCTTCCTCCTTTTCCTAACGGGCTGTTTTTACTTATTTTTCTCTTGCCATCCTACAATTCTTATGCCAAAAGCCAAAAACGCAGAGCAAAGAAATTCATTGATGATACATTCTCAGATTTTCTGAGTTCCATGGTCGAGGAAGCATTATTCCTCCGAGTTCCTTCAAGCGATAGGTTCCGGGTCGGATGACTTCTGTTACCTTGTACGGACCTTCCCAATTTGGAGCGAGCTTTTCTTGACTCTGAGGCTGAGTGATAGCAGCTCGTCGGAGCACTAAGTCCCCTACTTTGAACGTCTTATTTTTAACCCTGGAGTTGTAGTACCGAGCCACCTTCTGCTTATAGGCTGATATCCGGATGCGAGCTTCCTCCCTCTTTTCTTCCAGAAGGTCGAGGTTGACTCTGAGGTTTTGGGGGTTGTGCTGTTCATTGAAGCCTACAACTCGTGCGGAAGGGAGCTTAAGTTCAACCGGGATGACTGCCTCAGTACCGAAGGCCAAAGCGAAGGGTGTTTCTCCAGTCGGCACCCTCTGAGTAGTTCGGTACGCCCAAAGGACATGGTAGAGTTCGTCTACCCAGGCCCCTTTTGCCTTACTAGCCTCGTTTTGATTTCCTATAGCAAGGTCCGGTTGGTTACCTCAGCTTTCCCATTGGTCTGCGGATGAGCCACAGAAGTGAAGCGCTGGGAGATGTTTAATTCTTCACAAAACTCTGCGAACCTAGCCCCAGCGAATTGTCGCCCATTGTCGGTTATAAGAGTTCGGAGCAGGCCGAACCGACAAACTAGTGACTTCCAAACAAAGTCCTATACTTTGGCCTCGGTAATTTTCGCGAGTGGTTCGGCTTCGACCCACTTGGTAAAGTAGTCAATCGCGACTAAGAGAAACTTCCGCTGTCCCGACGCTGTCGGGAAGGGGCCGAGTATGTCCATTCCCCATTGCGCAAACGGCCAGGGTGAATTAAGCGGAGTGAGTTCGGATGCCGGCCGTCTCTGCACGCTAGCATTTTTCTGGCAGCGGTCGCACTTCTTTACGTATTCCACAGAATCGCGAAATAAGGTCGGCCAATAATACCCTTGCCGAAGTAGCTTTAGCGACAAAGACCTTGCTCCTAAATGGCTTCCGCAAAGTCCTTCGTGCACATCCCATAGTGCAATATTGGCTTCTGAAGGTCGAAGGCATCTCAACAATGGAAGGGAGTACGACCTTTTGTACAACTGGCCTTCGTATAAGACGTAACGGGAGGCCTGATTTTTGAGTTTTCGAGCTTCTTTTCGATCATGAGGGAGAACCCCCTCTTTAAGGTAGGTGACCAGTGGGTCAATCCAGCTGGGCTCGAATTCCGTCTGTAGGACATCCTGAGGTTCTTCCATGGTTGGGTACTTCAGAGTTTCCTGAAACACTTCTTTGGGTAGTTCGGCTGGAGCCGAAGTGGCCAGTTTGGAGAGGAAATCGGCTCTCGCATTTTCTGTCCTTGGGATATGTTGAATGACGAAATTATCAAAGGCCGGGGTTAAACTTTTCACTTTCCCGAGGTATCTCGTCATGCTCTCTTCTCTTGCTTCAAAGTTGCCGTCAACCTGACCGACCACTAATCGGGAATCGCTGTAGACTCGAAGCCGATCTACTTGTAGCTCCTTTGCTATTCTTAATCCCGCAATCAGCGCTTCGTATTCGGCTTCGTTGTTGGTAGCGGAAAAACTCGAAGCGCAGCGCGAACTCGGCGACAACTCCCTCGGGGCTGACCAAGACTAGCCCTGCACCAGCTCCAATGGAGTTGGAAGAACCATCCACGTGTAGAATCCAGAAGCCTTCAGAGAGGTCGGCCCTTTCCTTTGGGAAGTTCGGCTGTGATGGTTCGACTTCATCAAGGCTCGATCTCGCCTCTGTATTTGTCTTGCTTGATTCAAGTTTGGCTTCGTCCGGAATAGTGCATTCTAATACAAAATCTGCCAGTACCTGGGCTTTGATTGATGGCCTGGGCTGATAGTTGATGTCGAACTCCGTGAGCTCCATTGCCCATTTTGCGATTCTTTCGGAAGCGTCTGCTCGGTGGAGAACTGCTTTTATTGGTTGGTCCGTGAGGACCGTTATGGTGTGCTCCTGAAAGTAAGGTCGGAGCCTCCTGGCGGCAATTACGAGACAGTAAGATAATTTTTCTATCCGGGTGTATCTGGTCTCCGCGTCCCTTAGGACTCGGCTCACGTAATAGATCGGGCGTTGTGTTTTTGCTTCTTCCCTAACGAGAACCGCCGTCAGGGCCACCAAGGAGACAGCTAAATACAAGAACAACTCTTCCCCAGGTTCAGGTTTTGCCAGCAGAGGGGGCGTGCCGAGGTAATTTTTGAGTTCCTCAAATGCTTGTTGACACTCTGCCGTCCAGCTGAAATCCTTTGGTCGCCTGAGAACCTCGAAGAAGGGCAAGCAACGTTCAGCCGATCTCGAGACGAAGTGATTTAGGGATGCCACCCTTCCGGCCAAGCGCTGAACTTCTTTAATTGTCTTTGGAGTGGTCATTTCTTGAATAGCTCGGATTTTCAGGGAGTTTGCCTCAATTCCACGTCTCGACACCATGAACCCAAGAAATTTTCCAGAGGTTACGCCAAAGGCGCATTTGGTAGGGTTCAGTCTCATCTTATGCTTCCTCAATGCATTGAAGCTCGGCTTTTGACGAGCATATCATCCACGTACACCTCCATGTTGCGGCCGATCTGCTCCTTGAAAATTTTGTTGACTAAACGTTGGTATGTTGCTCCCGCATTCTTGAGTCCAAAAGGCATGACCTTATAGCAGTAAAGACCTCGGCTAGTGATGAAGGCTGTTTTTTCTTCGTCTTCAGGCGCCATACGTATCTGGTTATAATCAGAAAAGGCGTCCATAAAGCTGAGGAGCTCATGACCCGAGGTTGCATCTACCAACTGATCGATCCTGGGCAAGGGGTAACTATCCTTTGGACAAGCCTTGTTTAGCTTTTTGAAGTCGACACACATCCTCCACTTGTTGTTTGCTTTCTTGATAAGAACCACGTTCGAAACCTAAGTCGGGTAATGAACTTCCCGGATTAGATTGGCTTTAAGGAGTTTATCTACCTCTTCAGCGATCACTTTCTGCCTCTCCGAGGCATGCTGGCGTAGTTTTTCTCTTACCGGCCGGTGTTTCGAGTCAACGGCCAGCCGATGTTCCATGACCTCAGCGTCGATTCCTGGCATATCTGCTGGAGTCCAAGCGAAGACGTCTGCGTTCCTTCTGAGAAAAGCGACGAGTTGCTCTCGAACCTCGGTTGCCAGGTTGGAGCCGATCTGCACCACATGGTCTGATTTTCCATCATTTAATGACACAGAGACGAGGTCCTCTGCAGGCTCAGCTCGTTCCTCAGCGAGGTCATCACGGACATCCAGTCCGTCAACCAGACAGGGGTCGGGCTGATCTTCCTTATACAAGGCGATTGAGTAACAATACTTTGCTAGGGTCTGGTCTCCTCTGACTTCTCCAACCCCATAGTTTGTAGGGAACTTCATCTTTAAGTAATAAGTCGACACGATTGCCCGAAGGGCATTTAAACCAGGTCGACCAAGGATAGCATTATAGGCGGACGGCGTCTTTACGACTAGGAAGTCGACCTGAGCTTTGGCCTGCTTTGGGTACTGCCCTGCTGTTACGGTCAAAGTTATGATACCTTCGACTGGTACGGTGTTGCCAGCAAATCCAACTAACGGAGAATTCACCGAGCTCAATCGATCATCAGGTAGGGACATTTTCAAGAAGGCACCGTAGAACAATACATCAGCCGAGCTTCCATTATCTACGAGGATGCGGCGTACATCGTAGTCAGCAATATTCAACGAAACTACAACCGCATCATTATGTGGAAGTTGGATTCCCTGACCATCCTCCTCGGTGAAGACTATAGGCTCCGAGATCTTCCGTTTCTTCATCGATCCTTCAAGCCTGCTGGTTTTCTTTTGCTGAGATCCCCCTAAGATAGTGTTGATGACGCCAACAGGTGGCCGGTCTTCTTGTTGGTTTTCCCCGCTTGGCGTTAGCGTTCTTGGCCGATCTTCCGCCCCCTCGGGCCGCCTTCGAAGAAACCGACTTAGTCTGCCTCGCCTGACGAGCTCTTCGATCTCGTCCTGGAGTTGAATACACTCCTCCGTGTCATGACCGTGATCGCGATGGTAGAGGCAGAACTTGTTGGGATTACGCTTGTAAGGGTGAGAGCGCATTCTTTCTGGTCTTGGAAGCCGTTCTCGGATCTCCATCAGAACTTGAGTCTTCGGGGTGTTTAGGGGGGTGTAGTTGTGAAATCGTCGTAGGCGGGGAGAACTTCGGCGAGGAGAACTGCGCTGAGGAGAACTTCGGCGTTGAGGAGAACTTCGGCGCGTCCTTCCGTCAGAGCTTCCCCGCTTCCGAGCTTGAGGGGGAATCCGAACTTGCTCGCGACCAGGGGGAGTCCTGGAGCGTGGCCGAGCTTCAATTCGCTTCCTTTCTTCGGAGGGTCTATCCAGCCTGCCGATCAGCCGTTTACCACCGATTTCACCATCCTTAGCTTCGAAGGCCTCCTCTGCCCGGGCATAACTTTCGGCCCGAGCCAACATATCGGCAAAGTCCCTGGGATACTTTTTTTCCAGGGAGAACAATAGGTCGTTTTTCTGAAGGCCGCTCTTGAGCGCGGCCATGGCGACCGATTGATCCAAGTCTCGGACTTCTAACGCAGCGGTATTAAACCGGAAAATGAAAGCCCGGATGGATTCCCCTTCTCTCTGCCTGATGGCCATTAAGGAGTCTGAGCTTCGGCGTGGACGCCGACTACTGACGAAGTGGGCCGCGAACTGTTGACTCATTTGGTCGAATGACAGGATGGTACTCGGCTTGAGTGCCGAATACCAGTTTCTGGCGGCTCCTTTAAGAGTAGAGGGAAAAGCTCGGCACAGGATGGCGTCTGGTGCGCCATGAAGCAACATCGTCGTCCGGAAGGCTTCCAGGTGGTCGACCGGGTCAGTGGTCCCATCATAGCTCTCAAACTGTGGGAGTTTGAAGTTCGGCGGGACTGGTTCTTGCATAATTTTCTGTGAGAATGGAGGGTCGGTTCGGATCTCATTACCATATGAGGGAGGAGCGTGGCGGAGTTCTTCGATCCGACGACTCATTTCCAAGAGCCTTCTATCCAGGAGATCTTCGTGGTCTCTCATTTCTAAAGTCTTCTTGCTGATCGGATGAAAAGCTTCTCCTTGGAACGAGCTGCGGTCTGAACAAGGGCTCTCCTTCCGTTGCTTTCCTTTTCCGGGAATTGGAGGTCGGGTAGCCCATGTCGATTGCCTCTGGACTGGACAACGCGGCTCCGGAGGATCCGAAACCGGTTGGACTGGTACGGCGGCTTGCTGGTGCATGGCCTGTACCGCTTGAACGGTCTCGGTGAGGCCACGAACCTGCTGGACAAGCAGGTTGAACTGTTCAGCGTCTACCGCGGCCTGGATTGCCGGGACTGGAGCGCTAGCGGACGGACCTGGACGGGATCGGGCCGCGGAGGCCGCCGATCGCCGAGTTGCAGAATGAGCCTGAGTCACTAGGCTGGAGCTGGAGCGGATGGACTCGAACGAGATCGGGCCGCGGAGGCCGCCGATCTCCGAGTGGAGGCTCTCCTGGGGGGCATCTTTTCTCTTTGGAAGGGGAAAAAAAAAAGAAAGGTCTCTCGAGCACTCCTTTAAGCACAAAGGAACACCGGCTTCCTTTAAGAAGAAAATCTTCGCCGGTAGGCCCCTCCTTCTAGCGCCAATCTGTTGACGCAGAAACTTGTCGTCGTCGGAGTTGAGGCCGAAGAGGCTGCCGCCGGGGACCTGCAAAATAAAGTCTCGCTCGGAACCGGTGGGTGTGGCTCCGGAAGACCCTCCGACGCTCAAGTTAGTTCCTATCAACAGGAATGGAGTGCTTGATAGAGTATAGAGGAGAAGAAAAGGATTTTCAGAACCTGTCGTAAAGGTATCCGGAGGGTCCTTTTTATAGAGGGAGCTTATTGTAACCGTCCTGATCAATGTCGGTCGTTATTGTCGATCGTTATTGCTGATAAATGTCGATCGTTATTGCTGATAAATGCTGATCGTTATTGCTGATAAATGCTGATCGTTATTGTCGATCGTTATTACTGTCGTGTAACCGTAGCGAGATTGATTGCCTGCAGGAATCCATCATAAGGAGTTCGGCCATTGAGAAGCTCGTCCATCGAAGAAGTCTATAGGGAGTCCGGCTTCCGTAGAAACTCGGCCCGAGAGGAGGTTTTGGGGAAGTTCGGCTCCCGCAAGGGTCTGGCTGAAGCCCGGACGCTGGGAGTCCGAAGGAGTTCGGCCCGGAGCCTAGGCGCTGGGGAGTTCGGCCGCTGGACAGGAGTTCGGGGAGCTCGGCCGCTAAGAAGGTTGAAACAAGCTCGGTCGCCGGGGTCTCGGCCGAAGCCCGGCCGCTCGGAGTCCAAAGGGGCTCGGGCAATAAGTAGTTCGGCCACTTGAGGAGTTCGGCCGCTAAGAATTTGAAGCTCGGCCGCTTGATAGTTCGGTTGGTTGAAAGACTTCGGCTGAGGCTCAGCCGCTGAGAAGCTCGGCCGGATGTAGTAGTTCAGCTAGGACGCGTCCGCTGAAGTTCTTCCGCATTGACCACATCAGGCTGGGATCGAACTTGACTTTGGCAGGAGTGGGATTTATCCCCAACAGGGCAAAACAACCATCTTTCATGTTCTTAACCTTATTGTTTGAGAGAGGCTTTTCGTCCTAGTGATTGTTATATGAAATCTAGAACTAATTCTCACAATTATTTCTTGCAGATAAAGCAGAGAGACTAATTGCAGATGCTGCTGCATATGGATCACAATTAGTTGTGTTCCCAGAAGCATTCATTGGTGGCTATCCCCGTGGCTCTACCTTTGGTGTCACCATAGGTAGCCGTTCAGTGAAGGGCAGAGAGGAGTTTCGGAAGTATCATGCTGCAGCAATTGCTGTGCCTGGTATGCTCAAACATTATACATATTCCATTCATCATTCTCTGAGGTACTAGATATGCGATCATGATTGTTGACATAATAGTATACTATATTGGACGTTTCTTGTCTGTATAAGTTATTTGCAAACATTCAGAATGGTAATTCTAATAAGGAACCTCTCAAAATGCAGAGGTTAGATTGGGGATTCTTGATATCCAATAATATGGTTAACACTCTACCACGAGCAAATGCATCTGCTATATGACATTTCTACAGTTGCATGTTTCAGAAATTTTGGATCCTTCAAACATAACCTCTTTATTGGTTTTTTTTATGTATTTTTTGCTAGAGATTTTATTCTATCATCATGGAGGTTTATCTAGTTGCCAAGCAGAAGTCATCTGTTTGCAAGGCTTGTTCCGAATCAAACTTGTCTCAACCCGAATTCTGCCTGTAACAGGTTGGTATGCCCTGAAGGGGGTGGTTTGGGTCAAGACAGCCGACATTGGTGCTTCCACTATCCCTGGAAATCATTTTGCCTTGTGCACTTCTGTATGATAAGAATGTGACTAGTTTTGCCATGTACAAAAGAAGTTTGCCTTGTGGCTATATACACATTAAGCACCTAATACATGGCTATGATAAAACATTTTTTCTCTCCCTTGAGCCCACAAACAGCCATGCTTTCTTGCGTCTGCACTTTCTTCTCTTAGCATTTTACCTAGATGCTTCTACCTATATTGTAACTGGATGTTGAAAATGCCCTTTTCTACTTGGCCACTTGATGTTGTAATGGTCTTTGCTAATACCAGGGACCTTCAAATTCAGGTTGTGCTTTTGGATGCAATTAGAAAAAAAGGACCATCTTATAGGGCTGGATCACTAGATTAGTGTGTCAACCTCATTACCCTCTCTCTGTCTCTCTCAAAAAGAGAGGGTTTCAACACTGTACTTAGGGAGCAACTTAATCTTGAAAAAACAGCTATATATTCCTTTTGAGATGCGTGCCTTGAGACTCTATGATAGGAGACCAGAGAAAAATTCTGGAGTCAATGTCTTGCTAGACATCAACACATCTATAGTCAAGGTTTTAAATACAGTGGGATGGGGCCATTCTGGTTTTTCCAGGGCACAGGATGTCTCACTCGTGTATTGATCCATTTCCTAATTTGTACCACCCCGGCCCATTTCTTGATCTAAGTTCCTAGTTCATTTCTTGATTCGTCTAGTTCCAGTCCATTTTCTGACATATCCTGTCCCAACACTTGGGATAGTGCCCCATCCCAACACTAGGGACAATGCGATGCCTTGTTGTCTCATTGGTATTGTAAACCTTTTTTTCAGTGATAATTGCAATCATACGGCAGAGGCTTTATGTTCGACTAGATTCAATTTGCCCCTTCTTTTGGATGATTAAGCTAGCATCATGTAAAGGAGCTCAATGATGAATGGGTTTTGTGCAGTGGAAGTTGTTGATCCAACCATTTACTTGTTGATTTATTGATGTTGATAAATTTTCATGGAAAACTTGTCATGATTTTATTAAGTTTATAGTTATCTTCAAGTTAAGGTGGTGGCCATACTTAAACAAAAGACTTTACCAGATGAAATTTCCTTAATGATGCTTTAATTACAAATACCATGATTTCTTTTAAGACTTAGATCAACCCCTAGATACGGAACTTTTGTCTTGATTGTCCATCAATTGCATACCGGCAAAAGGTGCAGCTGAGAGAATCATAGTATTTTGTGGAAAGAATCTTTTGATTCTACCATTTGGTTTATAATTAAACCCCCTAAGCAAGCTAGCAAATAAACCAGCTTCCCACCTTCCATTTCCATCAGGTATCTCCAGAGTTAGGATGACAAATTACAATTTCACTTCTAATATCTGTCCAATGAGCTAAAATAACAATTAATTTGCTTGCTACATTTTGCAGACTGAAAGCACAGCATAAGGGAAATATTTTTATTCTCAACACACTTTCTTACTGAATGTTCAGCGTTTAGCATTTGGGACTCCATTCGTTCTTTTGAAGGCCCTAGAACTTTCAAGATTATCCCAGGGGTCCATTCTTTGCGAGAAAGGCCCTACAACTTTCAAGATTCCTCTCAAACGGCCAAAGTAGATTCTGGCATTTGCATTGTCCAGGGCAGCATTTGACAAATGCATATCTTTGCACTAATTTTGTGGACTATACTTACCTAGTGCTCATGGGCCCTGTGCACATAGCTGAATTCATTGGTATTTTGCCCTCAAAGAAGGATTAACCAGCCTTGGATACGCTGTGCTTCAGACATCCCTTTCCTGATTTCTGTCTTATTTTCTCAAATGAAAATCAAAGCAAGCTGCAATGTTATGTATCCCATTCGAGGTCAAGTAGCCTCCCCCCAAAGGAGCCACACACACACAAGGGCACCTGTTGTAGTGAAGTACAAAGTTGGTATCTGTATCTAAGGGTTTTTAGTTTTAGCTTTAGGGATGGCAAAAGAGGAGGACAAGTGAACTTTAATGAGGACTTGCTATGGTTCGGATTATGTCTTTGGAGAGTGACAGAGAGAGGAGCAATTATTTATCTGAAGACAGTAATTTTCTATATTATTTTATTAGCAACCTTAAAAATAATGGAAGTTTGAGGAGGCTGGTTAAATTGGTGGCAATAGTGTGCCATTGTGTAAATCTCCCCATTAGTTTTTGGGTTTTAAAACTAACATTGATCCAATTCCTTTGATGATGTAGTATTTTTTATTGCAGGAAATTGCAAGCAAGTTTTCAAGGACATTTAGTATATATGGCCATTTAATGATACTTGTTGACGTAGAAACTGGTCATTGCCGGAGTTCGCCGGAGTTGAGGCCGATGAGGTTGCCATTGGGGACCTGCAAAACAAAGTCCCGCTCGGAGCCGGTGGGGGTGGCTCCGGCAGGACCCTCCGACGCTCAAGTCAGCTCCAGTCAACAGGAATGGAGTGCTCGGTAGAGTTTTTAGGAAGAGAAAAGGATTTTCAGAACCTGGCGTAACTGTATCCGGAGGGTCCTTTTTATAGAGGGAGCTTGTTGTAACCGCCTTGGTTAATGATTGTCGTAACTGTCCTGATTAATACCGATCGTTATTGTCGATCATTATTGACTCGATAAATGCCGATCGTTATTATCGTGTAACCGTAGTGGGATCATCTGCCGGAATCCACATAGGAAGTTCGGCCTTCATGGAAGTTCGGCCATTGAGAAGTCCGCTGAAGAGGTTCGCAGGGAGTCCGGCTTTCGTAGAAGCTCGGCCGCTGGAGAAGTCCGCAGGGAGTTCGGCTTTCGTAGAAGCTCGGCGATTGGGCAATCAGAAGGAGTTCGACCGCTAAATGGTTCGGCTAAGGCTCGTCCGCTGAGGAGTTCGGCCGCTGGGAGTACGAAGCTCGATCGTTGGAGAGTTCGGTCGGTTGAAGGACTTCGGTTGAGGCCCGGCCGCTGAGGAGGCCGGCCGGATGTAGGAGTTCGGCTAAGACGCGTCCGCTGAAGCTCTTCCGTGGCTATTGGCCGCATCAGGCAGGGCACCGAACTTGACTTTGGTAGGAGCGGGGTTTATCCCCAACACTAGCCCCCCCACTCCCGATTTCAAAATTCGAAGGAAGGGAGTGCAGAAAAGGCGACTGCTGAAGTCTATTTTTGGGCTCCGTGCTGATTTAAATCGAAGCTCGGGGGAGCTCTTATCTCCGGCTAGAGTCGATGTTGAAGTTGAAGCTTTCCAGCCGAGATCGACCCGGTCGCTCGGGGGGACCTTATCTCCTTTGGCCGAGGTTGACGCGGGCGCTCGCGTTAGGACGAGGTTATCTCCGATCTTATCTCTGTCCGAAGTGTAAGTTGAAGCTCTCCGGCCGAGGTTGGCCTGGTCGCTCGGGTTAGGATGAGGTTATCCTCCTGTTCCTAACTTCGACTTTGCACGTGTTAGGACGAGGTTCCCCTCCTGTTCCTATCTCGTCTAAAGTGAACGAGGCCTTCGACTTTGCTCGCGTTAGGACGAGGTTCTCCTCCTGTTCCTAACGGACTGTGGGGGCACATTTGGACCGTCGTCCGTACTTCTCCCCCCATCTCGTCTAAAAGTGAACGAGGCCTTTGACTTTGCTCGCGTTAGGACGAGGTTCTCCTCCTGTTCCTAACGGGCTGTGGGGGCACATTTGGACCGTCGTCCGTGCTTCTCCCCCAATCTCGTCTAAGGTGAACGAGGCCTTCGACTTTGCTCGCGTTAGGACGAGGTTTTCCTTCTGTTCCTAACGGGCTGTGGGGGCACATTTGGACCGTCGTCCGTGCTTCTCTCCCCATCTCGTCTAAAGTGAACGAGGCCTTCGACTTTGCTCGCGTTAGGACGAGGTTCTCCTCCTGTTCCTAACGGGCTGTGGGGGCACATTTGGACCGTCGTCCGTGCTTCTCTCCCCATCTCGTCTAAAGTGAACGAGGCCTTCGACTTTGCTCGCGTTAGGACGAGGTTCTCCTCCTGTTCCTAACGGGCTGTGGGGGCACATTTGGACCGTCGTCCGTGCTTCTCCCCCCATCTCGTCTAAAGTGAACGAGGCCTTCGACTTTGCTCACGTTAGGACGAGGTTCTCCTCCTGTTCCTAACGGGCTGTGGGGGCACATTTGGACCGTCGTCCGTGCTTCTCCCCCCATCTCGTCTAAAGTGAACGAGGCCTTCGACTTTGGTAAGGCTTTATTTTCCACGGCTGATGTTGACCTAGGGGAGACCTTGTCTCCTGCAGTCGAGGTTTAGAGGTCTTTGACCTGCTCTGGTTAGGATGAGGTTCTCCTCCTATTCCTAACGCGGCGACTATTGGCTGCTCCTTCGCTGTCATCGTACAGTTTTTGCATTCCGAAACAATATTATCGGAAGGGAAGAATTTTACCGAAGGGAAGTTACGGGCAGCACATCCCCGTTTCAGGGTCGTCGGGGCGTTCTTCCTCTGAGATCCATCGGGCAGTAAGTCCTGTCCAGACGACCTCCTCTATCTCATGCTGGCCTCTTTAATTTGGAGTATGCTTCTCTTGGCTTTGACGTTGGAAGGTGACGAATCGCCGATGTATCTAGCCCTTCCCCGGGGTAACGTTGATAACGCCGTGAGGCGGCCGACCTTGTAGTTTCTCATTACGGCAGCGCTCTTAGCCGATCTTCTCCTGCTTCAGGCTGGCGTCGAAGGAATTTACCCCGTCGTCCCTTTTTGACGAGCTCTTCAATCTCGTCTTGGAGCTAAATGTATTCCTCAGTGTCGTGGTCGTGGTCGCGATGGTAGGGGCATTACTTGCTTCGATCGCGCACGTTTGGGGAGGCCATAGTCCTTCAGGTCTTGATGGCTGGCTCTTAACTTCGCTGAGAATTCGAGTTAGAGTAGCGGGGCGTAGTTGCCGAACCTTTCGGGAGGAGGACTTCTTCGCACCTTTCTGTCGGGACTTCCTTCGTGTTGAGCTCGAAAAGTTCGGGCCTTGCTTGAGCGGAGGTTCATTCTGCTTTCCCGCAAAACCTTCCGCGGGAGAACTTCATGCTTCTTTGTCCGGACTTCCTTGCTTGCCGGGAGGGGGTCGGCTTTGCTTGCCCGAACTTCATTGCACCTCCCATGATTTCTTTGCAAGGGCCGCCTTGGTGATGTACAAGAGGGGGAGTTCGGCCTCGCTCGCCCTGGGGCGGTCTCGAGCGCGGCTGAACTTCATCTCACCTCCTGTGAAATCCTTCTAGGGGTTTCGTCGATGACATACTCGAGCGGGGGAGTTCGGCCTTACTTGAACCGAACTTCATTGGGATGATGTGCGGCAGAGTTCGGCCTCACTTATACCGAACTTCATTCCGCGGGAGAACTTCGTTCCGCCCTTGCTTGCGCCGAACTTCACTTGATGGTGAGCTCCAAAGGGAAGTTCGGCCTCACTTGAGCCGAACTTCATTCCAATAATGAGCTTTCGAGGGAGTTCGGTCTTGCTTCCGCCGAACTTCATTCCGATGATGAGCTGCGGAGTTCGGCCTCACTTTATGCCGAACTTCATTCCGCGGGAGAACTTTGTTCCACCCTTGCTTGCGCCGAACTTCGCTTGATCGTGAGCTTCGAAGGAAAGTTCGGCCTCACTTGAGCCGAACTTCATTCCAATGATGAGCTTCCGAGGAAGTTCGGCCTTGCTTCCGCCGAACTTCATTCCGATGATGAGCTTCGTGGTGGAGTTCGGCCTCACTTGCGCCGAACTTCGCTCCGCTTTCCTGCGAAAGCTTCCACGGGAGGATTTCATGTTCGAGGGGGAGCTCAGCTTTCCTCGCGCCGGACTTCATTCCGAATCTTCATTCCACTTTTCCGCGAGACCTTCCGCGGGCGAACTTCCTGCTTCTTTGTCGGGGCTTCCTCGATGATGAGCTTCGAGGTCGTGGACGTGTTCGAACTTCACTCCACCTCCTTCGACACGGCCTAATTTCATTCCGCCTTCTTGCAAAACCTTCTGTGGGGGAACTTCTTGCTTCGTTATCGGAACTTCCTTGACGTCGAGCTCGAAGTGGAGCTCGGCTTTGCTTTAGCTACCGAACTTCACTCCGCCTCCTATGAATTCTTTGTAGGAGGTTTCGTTGATGACATACTCGAGATGGGGGAGTTCGGCCTGACTTGAGCGATGAGCTTCGAGGGGGAGTTCGGCTTTGCTTCCGCCGAACTTTATTCCGACGATGAGCTTTCAAGGGGAGTTCGGCTTCACTTCTGTCGAACTTCGTTCGGACCTCCTTGTGAAAACTTCTACGGGAGAACTTCTGCTCTCCGTTTCTCTTTCCTAAGGGCGATTGGTATGCCCAAAAGCTTTTCCTTATAGTCGGTTCCTCGCGTCCTCATGGCGGGGCCACTGATCTGACCAGCAGATTGAACTGCCCCACGTCTGCGATGGCTTCGTGTGGAAACTGGGCTATTGGGGCTGAGACAGGAACAGACGGATCTGGCGCGCAGGTTGCCGATCGCCGAGTCGAAGCTCTCGAGGCATTTTCTCTTCGGAAGAGAACTCTAGAAATCGTCGTCGAGCACTCCTTTAAGAACAAGGGAACCTCGGATGTTCAACCCTTCCTCTAGCGTCAATCTGTTGACGCAGAAACTGGTCATCGCCGGAGTTCGCCGGAGTTGAGGCCGATGAGGTTGCCGCTGGGGACCTGCAAAACAAAGTCCCGCTCGGAGCCGGTGGGGGGTGGCTCCGGCAGGACCCTTCGACGCTCAAGTCAGCTCCAGTCAACAGGAATGGAGTGCTCGGTAGAGTTTTTAGGAAGAGAAAAGGGTTTTCAGAACCTGGCGTAACTGTATACGAAGGGTCCTTTTTATAGAGGGAGCTTGTTGTAACCGCCTTGATTAATGATTGTCGTAACTGTCCTGATTAATACCGATCGATATTGTCGATCGTTATTGACTCGATAAATGCCGATCGTTATTATCGTGTAACCGTAGCGGGATCATCTGCCGGAATCCACATAGAAAGTTCGGCCTTCATGGAAGTTCGGCCATTGAGAAGTTCGCTGAAGAGGTTTGCAGGGAGTCCGGCTTTCGTAGAAGCTCGGCCGCTGGAGAAGTCCGCAGGGAGTCCGGCTTCCGTAGAAGCTCGGCGATTGGGCAATCAGAAGGAGTTCGGCCGCTAAGTGGTTCGGCTAAGGCTCGTCCGCTGAGGAGTTCGGCCGCTGGGAGTACGAAGCTCGGCCGCTGGAGAGTTCGGTCGGTTGAAGGACTTCGGCTGAGGCCCGGCCGCTGAGAAGGTCGGCCGGATGTAGGAGTTCGGCTAAGACGCGTTCGCTGAAGCTCTTCCGTGGCTATTGGCCGCATCAGGCAGGGCACCGAACTTGACTTTGGCAGGAGCGGGGTTTATTCCCAACACTAGCCCCCCCACTCCCGAGTTCGAAACTCGAAGGAAGGGAGTGCAAAAAAGGCGACTACCGAAGTCTTTTTCCGGGCTCCGTGCTGATTTAAATCGAAGCTTGGGGGAGCTCTTATCTCCGGCTAGAGTCGATGTTGAAGTTGAAGCTTTCCAGCCGAGATTGATTCGGTCGCTCGGGGGGACCTTATCTCCTTTGGCCGAGGTTGACGCGGGCGCTCGCGTTAGGACGAGGTTATCTCCGATCTTATCTCTGTCCGAAGTGTAAGTTGAAGCTCTCCGGCCGAGGTTGGCCTGGTCGCTCGGATTAGGATGAGGTTATCCTCCTGTTCCTAACTTTGACTTTGCACGTGTTAGGACGAGGTTCCCCTCCTGTTCCTATCTCGTCTAAAGTGAACGAGGCCTTCGATTTTGCTCGTGTTAGGACGAGGTTCTCCTCCTATTTCTAACGGACGCTGTGGGGGCACATTTGGACCGTCGTCCGTGCTTCTCCCCCCATCTCGTCTAAAGTGAACGAGGCCTTCGACTTTGCTCGCGTTAGGACGAGGTTCTCCTCCCGTTCCTAACGGACTGTGGGGGCACATTTGGACCGTCGTCCGTGCTTCTCCCCCCATCTCGTCTAAAGTGAACGAGGCCTTCGACTTTGCTCGCGTTAGGACGAGGTTCTCCTCCCGTTCCTAACGGATTGTGGGGGCACATTTGGACCGTCGTCCGTGCTTCTCCCCCCATCTCGCCTAAAGTGAACGAGGCCTTCGACTTTGCTCGCGTTAGGATGAGGTTCTCCTTCCGTTCCTAACGGGCTGTGGGGGCACATTTGGACCGTCGTTCCGTGCTTCTCCCCCCATCTCGTCTAAAGTGAACGAGGCCTTCGACTTTGCTCGCGTTAGGACGAGGTTCTCCTCCTGTTCCTAATGGGCTGTGGGGGCACATTTGGACCGTCGTCCGTGTTTCTCCCCCCATCTCGTCTAAAGTGAACGAGGCCTTCGACTTTGCTCGCGTTAGGACGAGGTTCTCCTCCTGTTCCTAACGGGCTGTGGGGGCACATTTGGACCGTCGTCCATACTTCTCCCCCCATCTCGTCTAAAGTGAACGAGGCCTTCGACTTTGATAAGGCTTTATTTCCCACGACTGATGTTGACCTAGGGGAGACCTTGTTTCCTGCAGCCGAGGTTTAGAGGTCTTTGACCTGCTCTGGTTAGGATGAGGTTCTCCTCCTGTTCCTAACGCGGCGACTATTGGCTGCTCCTTCACTGTCATCGTACAGTTTTTGCATTCCGAAACAATATTATCGGAAGGGAAGAATTTTACCGAAGGGAAGTTATGGGCAGCACATCCCCGTTTTAGGATCGTCGGGGCGTTCTTCCTCTGAGATCCATCGAGCAGTAAGTCCTGTCCAGACGACCTCCTCTATCTCATGCTGGCCTCTTTAATTTGGAGCATGCTTCTCTTGGCTTTGACGCTGGAAGGTGACGAATCGCCGATGTATCTAGCCCCTCCCCGGGGTAACGTTGATAACGCCGTGAGGCGGCCGACCTTGTAGTTTCTCGTTACGGCAGCGCTCTTAGCCGATCTTCTCCTGCTTCAGGATGGCGTCGAAGGAATTTACCCCGTCGTCCCTTTTTGACGATCTCTTCAATCTCGTCTTGGAGCTAAACGTATTCCTCAGTGTCGTGGTCGTGGTCACGATGGTAGGGGTATTACTTGCTTCGATCGCGCACGTTTGGGGAGGCCATAGTCCTTCAGGTCTTGATGGCTGGCTCTTAACTTCGCTGAAAATTCGAGTTAGAGTAGCGGGGCGTAGTTGCCGAACCTTTCGGGAGGACTTCTTCGCACCTTTCTGTCGGGACTTCCTTCGTGTTGAGCTCGAAAAGTTCGGGCCTTGCTTGAGCGGAGGTTCATTCTGCTTTTCCGCAAAACCTTCCGCGGGAGAACTTCATGCTTCTTTGTCCGGACTTCCTTGCTTGCCGGGAGGGGGTCGGCTTTGTTTGCCCGAACTTCATTGCACCTCTCGTGATTTCTTTGCAAGGGCCGCCTTGGTGACGTACAAGAGGGGGAGTTCGGCCTCGCTCGCCCTGGGGCGGTCTCGAGCGCGGCCGAACTTCATCTCACCTCCTGTGAAATCCTTCTAGGGGTTTCGTCGATGACATACTCGAGCGGGGGAGTTCGGCCTTACTTGAACCGAACTTCATTGGGATGATGTGCGGCAGAGTTCGGCCTCACTTATACCGAACTTCATTCCGCGGGAGAACTTCGTTCCGCCCTTGCTTGCGCCGAACTTCACTTGATGGTGAGCTCCAAAGGGAAGTTCGGCCTCACTTGAGCCGAACTTCATTCCAATAATGAGCTTTCGAGGGAGTTCGGTCTTGCTTCCGCCGAACTTCATTCCGATGATGAGCTGCGGAGTTCGGCCTCACTTTATGCCGAACTTCATTCCGCGGGAGAACTTTGTTCCGCCCTTGCTTGCGCCGAACTTCGCTTGATCGTGAGCTTCGAAGGAAAGTTCGGCCTCACTTGAGCCGAACTTCATTCCAATGATGAGCTTCCGAGGAAGTTCGGCCTTGCTTCCGCCGAACTTCATTCTGATGATGAGCTTCGTGGTGGAGTTCGGCCTCACTTGCGCTGAACTTCGCTCCGCTTTCCTGCGAAAGCTTCCACGGGAGGATTTCATGTTCGAGGGGGAGCTCGGCTTTCCTCGCGCCGGGCTTCATTCCGAATCTTCATTCCGCTTTTCCGCGAGACCTTCCGCGGGCGAACTTCCTGCTTTTTTGTCGGGGCTTCCTCGATGATGAGCTTCGAGGTCGTGGACGGGTTCGAACTTCACTCCACCTCGTTCGACATGGCCTAACTTCATTCCGCCTCCTTGCAAAACCTTCTGTGGGGGAACTTCTTGCTTCGTTACCTGAACTTCCTTGACGTCGAGCTCGAAGTGGAGCTCGGCTTTGCTTTAGCTACCGAACTTCACTCCGCCTCCTATGAATTCTTTGTAGAGGGTTTCGTTGATGACATACTCGAGATGGGGGAGTTTGGCCTGACTTGAGCGATGAGCTTCGAGGGGGAGTTCGGCTTTGCTTCCGCCGAACTTTATTCCGACGATGAGCTTCCAGGGGGAGTTCGGCTTCACTTCCGCCGAACTTCGTTCCGACCTTCTTGTGAAAACTTCTACGGGAGAACTTCTGCTCTCCGTTTCTCTTTCCTAAGGGCGATTGGTATGCCCAAAAGCTTTTCCTTATGACCGGTTCCTCGCGTCCTCATGGCGGGGCCACTGACCCGACCAGCAGATTGAACTGCCCCACGTTTGCGATGGCTTCGTGTGGAAACTGGGCTATTGGGGCTGAGACAGGATCAGACGGATCTGGCGCGCAGGCTGCCGATCGCCGAGTCGAAGCTTTTGAGGCATTTTCTCTTCGAGAGAGAACTCTAGAAATCGTCGCCGAGCACTCCTTTAAGAACAAGGGAACCTCGGAGGTTCAGCCCTTCCTCTAGCGCCAATCTGTTGACGCAGAAACTGGTCATCGCCGGAGTTCGCCGGAGTTGAGGCCGGTGAGGTTGCCGCTGGGGACCTGCAAAACAAAGTCCCGCTCGGAGCCGGTGGGGGGTGGCTCTGGTAGGACCCTCCGACGCTCAAGTCAGCTCCAGTCAACAGGAATGGAGTGCTCGGTAGAGTTTTTAGGAAGAGAAAAGGGTTTTCAGAACCTGGCGTAACTGTATCCGGAGGGTCCTTTTTATAGAGGGAGCATGTTGTAACCGCCTTGGTTAATGATTGTCGTAACTGTCTGATTAATACCGATCGTTATTGTCGATCGTTATTGACTCGATAAATGCCGATCGTTATTATCGTATAACCGTAGCGGGATCATCTGCCGAAATCCACATAGAAAGTTCGGCCTTCATGGAAGTTCGGCCATTGAGAAGTCCGCTGAAGAGGTTCGCAGGGAGTCCGGCTTTCGTAGAAGCTCGGCCGCTGGAGAAGTCCGCAGGGAGTCCGGCTTCCGTAGAAGCTCGGCGATTGGGCAATCAGAAGGAGTTCGGCCGCTAAGTGGTTCGGCTAAGGTTCGTCCGCTGAGGAGTTCGGCCGCTGGGAGTACGAAGCTCGGCCGCTGGAGAGTTCGGTCGGTTGAAGGACTTCGGCTGAGGTCCGGCCGCTGAGGAGGTCGGCCGGATGTAGGAGTTCGGCTAAGACGCGTTCGCTGAAGCTCTTCCGTGGCTATTGGCCGCATCAGGCAGGGCACCGAACTTGACTTTGGCAGGAGCGGGGTTTATCCCCAACAATACTAATCAAGTCGCCTTCTCTTAAAAAATGCCTTTTCAAATGTACTGCTGCCAAACACATCCAGAGGATCATTATTTGTGCTTTTAAAAGGTCTTTCACTTGTGGTTCTTGAGATGTTTAGAATGTCCTTGCCTGTGATCGCCCAGCTTGCCTTTGTCGAACAAGGGAACTATGAGGATGTCTTCATCCAGAAAGGGTGTTATACTAAAACTTGTTGCTTTCAGGACATAGTCATTTGCATCGTTACAGATCCTTAATGCCCCTGACCACTGACCACACTATGTTTTGTGAATATTGTGTTAGGCGCATACACACATATACATGCATGCAATACTCCATCTCTAGAGTTAGGTATGCATAACTAATTTTGAGCTTTTATTGCATTGACTTTGGCTTTGGAGAAATAAAGTGATAAGTAATACTAGTATGGCTTGGTGGGGTCATAGAAGCTGCAACCTCTTCTATATTGAAGTGAGGTTTGCAGGAACACCTTCATTCTGGATTCTATATTGTCTTAATTTTTGAATTTCCAAATCCTTAAAATATTAGACTTTAAGTTTGTATTATTTTGGTTAAAGAAATATATCTTGAACTTTCTTAAAGTTGTCTGCATTTTCCTCTATAAAATTTATCATGAAGAGTTTTTTTTTGTCTCCCTAAAGTATGATGTTTTTCACTAATCTTTAAATGCTTGCACTTGGATTAGCATAATTTGCTTCCTCTGATTCATGTTTAGCAATATTATCTCATCAAATTCCTACTGAATGGGCTTCTTTGTTATGTTGGTTTTCTTGAATGCTTCACTTTGATTTTCGATTTTCAGATTATTCTCCAGTGGATTATTTAGATATCAGAACTCAAAAACACCTGCTGCAAATCTCAGCTTTGATTTCCCGCTGACTGTTTTAATTGGACACAAGCACAAATGGCATTTAATTCTGTAGATAAACTAGCTGCTGGCATCGTGCATTAAGCCTTCTTGTTGTTGTTGGATAAAAGCACCAAGGAATGTTGGCTTGGACAGCTTGAAAAACCTTATGCTTATTATTGAGTCAATTTGGTTAGCTTTTAGATAAGTTCAAATCCTCAGAGCTCCAAAATTTTGTTCTTCTATGTTCCATGTTTTTTTGATGATATGTGCATGATTAGATCATGACTTCCCAGAACCTTCAGAGCTTCAGTTCAGGAACGAACAACCTTCAACTCATAGTGTAATTATGAACATAAATTATAAATTTTTAGTACTGCAATGATTTTGTTGTACAATTATTGTCTAGAACCCTTTTAACTAAGAATCTCTCCATAACTATTTAGTACATTCAAAAGTCTGATATTTGAATAGTTAAATTGATCATCTGACTAACACTGAGCCACCAACCATGACATGAAATGCCATGAATTTGCATATTGTTGTTAAATTTTCGTTGAAGATTTGTGATATTTTCAATATTTACATAATTACATCTAATGTACAGGTCCTGATGTTGACCGCTTGCAGCAATGGCTGGAAAATATAAGGTCTTTTTAGTAATGGTGTGTGATTGAGAGGGCCGGATACACACTCATTGTACAGTCTCTTTTTTTGACCCTCAAAGTCAATACCTGGAAGCACCGCAAACTCATGCCTACAGCTTTGGAACGTGTAATATGGGGATTTGGGGATGGATCTACGGTTCCTGTTTATGAAACTCCACTTGGAAAGATTGGTGCTCTCATATGCTGGGAGAATAGAATGCCACTTTTAAGGATGGCATTGTATGGTAAAGGTAAGCATTTCAATGTTGTTCGTTATTTAGTATTGTTATCTAATTTTTCCTTAATAATTACTGTAGATAAGTATTAGGGCTTGATAGTCAACTAAGGCATGCAAAGGTTCAGTTGATTCTTACATGCAAAGAAAAATGTTTCATCTGCAATTGGTTGTATACATTATACTTTGCCTATGGACCTACAACCAGTGCAATATTAATAAGAATCTACATTACTAAAGTTGTTCTGTGGGTTCACTGCGTAGGACTCTTCTTCTCTTAAAGTGTTGATTATCTTGTTATCCATGCACAATTACATATCAGGCTTGATTAAAATGCATGGTGTCAACTGAACTATTTGTTCAATTGATCTTACCTATCTTTTCCCTCATTTCTGTGCACTATTATTTTTTTCCCCTTCTATATATTTTACTATGATAATTCTATTCTTGAAACCTTCTATTACATGGTCCCATTGTCTAAGGTTAGCCTTGTAGTTCAAACCACGTTAGATTGAACTATTGTGGTATGTTTCATTACGATGCAGGAGAAGGGAATGCATAGGGATGGCACTATAATTGGTGTAGCATATTCTCTGAACCCAAACTTCACAACATTTATTCAAGGCTAAACCAATCTGTCACTTGCCTCTTTGTTCCCCTCTAATATCTACTTTCGACACAAACCTTAGATTGCTTTCTACCTGTCTACTTTCCATACAACCTTAGATTGCTTTCTGCCCATCTTCTTTGACTGCCTGCCAATCTTATTGTTAGCATGTTTAATTTTTATGTCCTGCTGGCCACATCATAAGTCACTTAACATGAATGTGACAACTTAGTTGTAGAAACTCCATCCTGCTTTGGTATGTCTACTAAGAATCCAAACAAAGCATCAAAAGATGTGTCAGAACTTAGAAAAGTAATGTCAAACACAATACGAACTAGAAAGTGTTTGAAAATGGAAAATAGATCAATGAAACAAATAAAAGGGAATGAGATGACACCATCATGCTTTGTTGAAGTCAATGAAACAAATAAAAGGGAATGAGATGACACCATCATGCTTTGTGGAAGTGTCAGTAGAATCTCAATTAAGTCTAATCAAGGCTTGCAAGGATGAGGGTCGTTTTAGAATTTGAAAAAAGAGTTATTTACACTTAGCAAGGAATTTGGTAGAAAAGGAAAATTATGAGAAGAAATGGATAGGGAAGAGAGAGGGTTATAATTGTTGTTATTGTTTTCTTTTCACTCGAGTTTAATTGCAAATTTGGCATGCTTTACCATTTTTCTTACATCTGTCTTGATTGTGAGTTGACAAAAGAGGGAAAAAAACTTAGTCTAACCCATGTACAGCTTGAAATTTTTGACTAATGAGTCATCGCCCATGTTTGATTATACACAGCCAAAAATGTCAGTCCAAAGATATTTTCCTCTCATTTTAAAGAAGCCAAGCTGTCTTGAACCTCTGCCTTCTGAACGTTTTGCAAAATTTACACTTACAGGACTTTCAAATTGATTCTACACATAGTGCATAGGTTTAAGAAGATTCCTATTTCCATATAATTCTGATTCATACAGAAAAACCTTCTCCTACTTGAACCATCCAAAGTTCACAAGACACAACTGCGTCTATCAACCTCTTCCTATAAAAAGACCCTTTTATTACATACTTAGTCCCTTTCTCTACTTCAAAGGCACACATTCCCACAGTTCTACCATCTGCCTGAGACAAGAAATTCTACTTTGCCAAACAACTAGGGTATCATAATACCCATCCCACCTGGATTGATGACGATACATATTCCATTTTTTTCATACTTAACACCATCATGTATGGTTGAGAACCTTATTACCACTTTGTTATTTATGTGACAGATGAATGACTGTTTTTGAATCTTCTTCATTTGTTTGTGTATAATGTAGAACTATGAGAATTCTTTAGGAGTACACACAAGGCACAGCATATATAATGGAAGGGTTTTGCTTTAGGCCGTTGAATGATAATGGTACTTGTGTCTTGTGGTTTTTGGATGGTGTCTGTTAGCGGTAGGGCTTCATATCTGTGTGGGAACTAAATTTGTTGAGCCCATGTACTTTCATGTAATTTGCTTCTAATGCTATCTTCAGGCTTTAGCTTAATTTAGGAAAGACGGGAGTTTGGACTAAGGGTCTTTAGAAAAAGTGGGATAAATCTTGTTTTACTAAGTTAAGTTGGTTAAGTCTAGGTTAGAATAAAAAAGATCCATCTATGTCAATTATCTAGGATTTTGAATTTGTTAGTCATTCTTAGCAGTCTTTGTTTATTCTTTTGCTAGGATGGATACAAAAGATACGAATGTGGTATGGCATTGGCAGAGTGAAGGCATGCCAAATCTCTAATCAAGCCTTATCAACCCTTTTCTATTCTAAAATGCCTTAATCAAGTCCTAGTCAACCTTTTCATAATTAAAATGATACCTCAAGCCTTGATCAACACCTGGTCTAAATTCTAGAAATGCTTAATGAAACTCCACAGAAAACCAAAGATTTCTTATTCAAGCCCTGGTCATGTTAGTTCAGAGTTCCAGAATCCATAAGATATCCAATCATATGCCAATCTTAGAATGGATTTGACCTACAGTCTATCTATATGATCAATTTTCTGTAATCAAGTTTTAATTTTTCCTTCTGTAGGCTAATTTGTCTTCCACTGCAAATATAAATGAACCCTAGTATATTTAAGCATGAAAGGAATCCAGTAAGATCCCCCTTTCCTCTTTAATTCTCCAAGACCTGCTATTTGTCTCTCTTAAATTTTCTGTCCTTCAATATTCTCTGCAATGGGGCAGTCGCATGCTTGAGCAGCTTTCTCAGCTGCTACAACCAAGGTTAGAAAACTCGGATTGATGTTTTGTTTTGTTTGGATGTTATAACTTTGTGTTTGACAACTTAAGTAGTTCCAATGGATTTGGCTCTTTCTTTTGCCAATGTTAGTTGATGAAATTTCAGTTAATATTAGCATCATATAGATATAATTAAAAATGAAATTTAGTCAAGAAATATAAATTCGACATCATTAAAAATAATATTTATATTGCTCGAGACCTTTTAATGAATCATGTCAGTGTTTTTACAGTAAGACTATTTTTTTCTTTTTTGAAAACATATTGTAAAAAATTAGATGTACAGTGTATTATCCACTCTATATGTAGATGCTCATGATATTTTAGTTTTAGGAAGGCTGAGCATATGTCAAGAAATTTATTCACCCAAAATATTATTGGAGTTTAAACTAGATGAAAATAAATCTCTCT